>JAMPIV010019482.1:0-28426 GCA_024509875.1 Oreohelix idahoensis | reverse complement strand
CACTCACATTCTTGTCGGAGCCTCATCACGTTCCAGGACAAGATGACCTGTATGACCAAACTGTGCTGGGTTTGATGAGTTGACAATCGTTACACTTTACTACACCAGTCCCAACATCTACATTTATCCACTGGTGGACATTCACATCATTTAGCAAATAAAGCATGATTCAACAACTAGTAGCCAGTATGAGTTAACAACTACACACAAAGAAAGAGTTTAACAATCATGCTCCAGTCTACCCAGCTGTAAATGGGTATCTGACTCTGCTCTTGATTTAGGAAAGTCCAACGCAGCAAGGAAGCGAACTGGTCACTCCACCTTATAAAGCTGGGGTAGTATGGTCTCTAACACTTCACTTCCCTGTAGTAGGGTCTGCTATGGGACTACCTTCACCTTTGACATTTTCTGAGACACACTTTTAAGATATTCCCCATTAAAGACAAACCGTCAAATATTCTATGTTCTCTAGACACGAACATACCGACAAACAAAGATATGGCGTTGGAGCACAGACATAAATAAACACTAAATGCCAGAAGTTCTCGATAGAAACCGTTTTGTATGCATCCACTTCTCCACAGACTTTTGGAAACAGCCAATTTCGACATACAACTCAAACAATAACTTCTCTTGATACATACCAAACACAGACAAATTCAAATGGGTCATTTCTCCAGAAATAGCTCAAACATTCATAGCCTCTAGACACATTTCAAATCAAACATTTTAAAAATTAGGAGACAAGATTTTCTCACCTTCTCCTTAGAGGGCATTGAAGCAACTGACTGTGTTCCGAATCCAAACCTACAGGATCAGACAGATATGAATAAATTAGTGGTATTTTGTTGTTGTTGTTTAACTAGGGCTGCTGAGATTCTCACTCTTTTGCAGCCAATACCAAGTTGAAGACTCCTTGGTATCTACACTGTAGATCTAGGCTTTCAATGTGCGCTTTTCTTTTCTTCTGCCATTCCGAAGTGTATTGAGTTGAAGTAAATGTAGCTCCAGTTTCTCCAGCTTGGCTTGCATTTAAAGGATCATCACATCTGGTCCCAAGCTTGGGAGAAGAAGCATGTGACATAATATGCATTCCCCACCATCCAAGGGGACTTTCCAAATATGCAGATATTAAAAAATACTGTGCTCTAGTTTCTGGGCTCTCCCAAGGAATTCGTCACGACCTGCACAGAGCCACTGTCTCACTGCTCCCACTGCCTATCCCTATTGGTTCCATAGTGAGATCCTCCTGCATGAGAGTCAACCACCGGTTAAAGCCAAAGAATCATCATCTGGGGCTCAGTGACCTTCTCTAAGCTTAGTGTGCAATGCTGGTTCCCTCAACCTGTTTTCACCACAGGGGGTATTCCTGGAAGTGTGTGGATGATTTCAAGAGACAATGAGATGACGTGTAATTAGCCTTATAGACAGAGCTCTCACTTCCCATATGTATATAGTAGTAGCACTGTGTATAGCTGCGTGGGGCTTTCATATAAGGATGACTCCAGATATGCCGTCCATGCATTGTATTAAATTAGTGGTTTGAGTGTGGTCTCTACATGGAACCAGCAGGCATCATACAAGATGGGAGTTGGGGTAGCTACTTTCAACGTACCTATAACAGACAAAATTAAATCTTCCTCTGTTATCACATGGGGTTTCCAAAACACACAAGAGATCAGGTCTAGTGGACTACCTCAGCTTTTATGATATACTGAAAAAACTATTAGGTGTGGACAGGATAGTCAAAAAACAAGGGCACTTAAGAGGCTCTGGTGAAAACTGCAGAAAAGGCCCTCTTGAGTGACTGTGGAACAACCACAAAAGGCTACGGGATTTAATAGGACAGTTAATTTACATACAACATAATGGTTTTAACTTTCACAAATTTCCTCAAGCTGAAAGCAAAGGATTAAAACCCAGGAATGAAGTTGAAAGTCTGCAAACCAAGTGAAGTGGTCAAATTCAATTCTCATGCAGGCGGAAAAAAGAGACAACAGGAGGCTGACACTTGGGAGTCATGACCCAAGTGGAGCCCCATACTCCACCACAGATTGTAAAAAAGTTATAAGGGCTGAAACACGGTAGAGAGACCACTTCACAGAATGATCAGATTGCCTCCTGTTTGTAATGCTCTATATAGTTTTTCTATCATCATCTAAAGCATTTACTCTCACAATATTCAAATTAATTGTTATTGTTGAACAGAATCAACATCATTGCACTCCAGGCAAAAACCCATAGGTGCTCAGAGTCTCCCTCAGTAAATGTCAAAGAGTGTGACAGGTAAAGGGCAGTTCCTGTATTTCTCCCTGTTATATACATGACGGATGCCCCCTCTCATACGTCCCTTCTTCGCTAGCCTTACTTTCAATAACTACCATCTGCTTCTACAAACGCAGACGACAGGCAATGACAGAAGACCACTGGCTTACTTCATCTTCAACTACCCCAATGAGCACATGACCTTCAACCAATTGAATGTCAATGGTCTTCTTCATGCTGTTGACGTCTTGTCTTCACTAGTTCTCTTTTTTTCCACGTGGTTCTTTGTGTGACCGTTTGCTTACTACGCCACCACCCATTAGGATAGAAAGTACTTCAGCAAGTCTGATTACACTAAGTACTTGTATCCCTAAGTACTAAGTTCTTAGTAAACACCAACACTAGTCATAAACCGATGACATCATTTTTGTCATGGTACCATGAGTCCATGATGTCATTAAATCTTGTGTGGATTTTCGTACAAGATATACTACTGGAAAGTCCATAAACTGGAACTATGATTGCCGTCAACCGTCACTTGGTGATATTAAATTTGGTAGAGAGATTTTCGTAGTTAGTTAGTTTTGAGCATTAACTTAAATGACTGTTAACACCAAGACCAATCATGGCGGTTAGTTCCGGCTTGGTTGAACCAAGAAAATATTCATAACAATCCACCCCAAGCAAAGACCCAAAGAAGTAGATGAAACAGAACAGTTGATTTTTAGATTGGGACCTACAAATAAAAGAGTGTATATTGAATGTTCCAATTTATAATTTGCTTTTTCAATATATCATCAACTGTTGAATTAAACATTTTTTCCATAAATGAATGATTTTGACCCTGAATTCAATATCAATACTGGAAAGCACGGACACAAAAAATAAAAAGTAAGATCAAGTTGCAGTTTTTGATGGAAATCTTAAAGTTAATACTAAACGGCCAATTTAGTTTTTTCTTCCACTATACGATCACAATACCACCTGACAACAATTTGGTCCCTTCCTCTACCTCTTTTACCACAAAGGATTCCAGAACAATGACTGCTTACAGGTAATTTTGAATCCAAAACTGGTCTTTCTCCAATGTGTGTCCTGTCCCATCTCCAGTATCTCTCTTCTCATCTCTTGTTCCCAATGGCACTTGTCTCGGTTATCTATATACAGTTTCCACACTTTGTGATCCACTAACCATTACTACTTCCCCATCCTTCCTATTTCTATGCAAGCATGCCATTTATCTGAATAATCTGAATCATTTTTGGTTGTCGTTTTTGTATGTTCTCCATGTTTCAGAACCATTACAATGGCGATAACTTGACATTTGAATTAAAAAAATTCTGTACTTTATGTGTTGAACCATGACTGTCCTTTAAGATCTCCATATATTTTGTTATTCCAATACCATGAAAGGATTCTCTATCATGCCTTTCTTATTTTATATTTTTGTATCTTCCTGTATACTTTACTCCAGTTTGTCCTGAAAAAGACTTCGTTTGGTTTACAGCGGAGATTGAGGAATACTACTGAGAAGGTCCACTTTTACGCATGTCAAGCTTTGCCCATGCCACCTGAGACATGTAAACGTCCCGAACATTAACTGAGGTGCCCCGTAGGTCTGATAGGTGATTCCTATTTCTCTCCGGGAAATCCCCGCCGACGAAAATGGTGTCTGTTTACAGCGGAATGCTGCGATATCTGTGCCTTTTGGCCAGTTCACATCCCAACTTCAGCAAGGCAATTTTTTTGGGACCAGAGGTTTGCCATTCCCTCGTCGATCCCTACTCTCTCAGCCAACTGGGGGGGGACAGTGCAGTCTGTTTCCAGGACCACCACGTGGAGGTGGAGTAAGTGGGGTCCTTTGGTCAGCTCTAGTTTCGCTGACCCTGACGCAAGCAGTTCAAGCTATGGGTCACTGAACTGCATTTCTTTTTTTTTATAATTCATGCGTCTCTTTGGGGTCACCAAGTTTTACATATGGCGGTCTGTCCCTCCAACTGTGTCAATATTGCTCCCAAAGTGTATGGACTGTAGTTATATGATGAGGTCTTACATGTCTTATAATGGATGGTTTCTTCCAGTACAAATCTTGTTATCATAGTGTTAGTACCTGCATTGGTTTACTCTCCTTATCTTGTTTTTCTTTTCCCTGTGTATTTTTAGTTGCCCACTTGCTGTGGTCTCTCATCAGGTATTTTAATTTTGTCTAGATGTCCACCTGGCGATCAGAAATTAAAAAAATAAGGTAATGAAACATTTTGAGTGGAAGTTCTTGGAAAAACATAATATCAAAGCAATGATAATACTGGAAAACCATAAATGAGACTATCAGAAGTTTGATGGACACTAACAAAAGAAAGTTCAAAGCATCAGAATAGATAAAAGGAAATATGCTTGATGAGTTTGGCAAGACAATTAGAGGAAGCTGCTGTCAAAGGAAATATAAAAGAGCTGAACAACAACACAAAGAAGCTAACAGAAAATACAAGCAAGTAAATGGCCTCATTAAGGACACATACCATGAAAAACTGCTTAGCCAATATAAAACAGAGCAATTGCAAAGGTGCTGGATCCTTAGAACAGTTGAGGAGCTTTATAAATCAGAAATTCAGAGTCACTACCCTTCTAAAAAAATTTACCTGGCCACAATATTCAATGAACCTATCAAGTTCTTCCTACAAACTAGAAGATGATGCAATTTACAGAAAGACCACTGGCAAAGGATAACAAAAAATTTATGGAATGAGACATCTGGAGTTTTGGGCTACATTGTTTTGCTACACTCATGATCATTGCCTTACTCTGGTCTAACCCAGCTGTACATGACTACCTGACTCTGCTCTTGAGTTAGGGGAAGGTCCAAGGCAGCAAGGAAGGATAACAGTCACCCCCCCCCCCCCCTTCCCCCCCAACTCTCATAAAACTATGACCTAGTATATAGTGTAGTCTCGTTACAAACTGCTCTTCCTTACAGCCGTAGTATTTGCCTATGGGGACTATCTTTATCTTTTTTTTTTATACGTTACAGTTTGCTAACATTATGTTAAAACTGTTACACTATGTTAATTCAAACTATCACTTACCTGAAAACACAATAGCACACTTATGTTAAAGATTGTTTACATTGGTGTTAAGTCATATTATTCCTTACCAGAAAACACAACAGCTACACTATGTCAAAGATTGTGTTACATTGTGTTTAAGTCATTTTTAAGGATAAAAAATAATATGTTATTAATATGTTGCTACATGCAGGCATACATCCATTGATTTGAGGAGATATGGCGCCCTCCCCTGTCTGTAGTAAAGTAAGTTTTTTTGTGTACGATTTTTTCACTTATATTGAACGCCGCATAACTTGCTACGCCAACCGTCACTATTGACGTAATATTTCACGCGCTTTTGCATTCTAACGGTCAGCCGTCTTGGCCTTTCGTATTTTTTCAGTCGTCCAGAGTAGACATTCTTTTTTTAAGCTCCCTAAGATTGTAGAGGCTTGTATATTCTGATGTTCAGCGGTGTGGGTAACAGTGTGGCCTACTACGTCGCTACACACTGTTTGCCTTATAGTAAAGTACTTATGAATGACTAGTTAGAAATAAATAAAGCACTAGTCAAAATCAATGACATCATCAGTCATGGCACACATGAACCCCATGATGTCATCAAACCTTGTGTGGCCTCCATTACAAATCAGACCAGAAAACATTTAGATTAGAGTAGAACCTTGAACAATGGTTGGTCATCATTACTTAGAAACAATAATTTTAGACTAGAGGTTTCGTAGGTTAGTTAGGTTAAAGATTATTTCAACAGTCATCTAGCACCCAAGACCAATCATAAGAAGGTTTCCGGTCTTAACTCCAATAAGAAATATTTACATCCGGGCAAGCCATTTGCTACCGGCACTAGTATAAAGACTGATGCATCATAGTAACCAGTCAGAGCTTGAGATAGTTTATCTCAAGCTAGAGTCAAACCAACATAAGGCGTTCTCTTTCGAGGTGTGTGGAGCAACATGGCGCATCCCCTACTGTGAACACAAAGCCTTTGACTCATACGATTAGGACAAGAATATAACCGTCTCTAGAGATCCCTACCAACCAGGGTAATTAGTGACCCAGCACTAACCCCTGCTACAAATTATATTTGTGGTTTACTCCACGTTTTCGTAAGTGTCGACGTAGTTTTATCAAAGTCTCCGTTTTGATATTTTAATTTAGCTAGGATTTCCACAGTGAATAGACATGCCACGAAACGACTACTGAGGAGGGCCGTAAAGCCTGTTGCCATCGATGCTTAAAGCTGGCAGTTTTTCCTTTGCCTCCCCACCAGAAATTTATCTCGAGCTGCCACTTTTTAATATTGAAACAAAATGAAATAAATAGAACATTTACTTATAACTATTTGGACGTTATAAAATACTCTGCACTATCAGAACAATTTTCGTTTTTATTGACTGTTGAATTTGCTGTATTCAAAATAAACTTCAAGTTTGGTTTTAATAACCACAAAGGCACTTAACGATACTCCTGATTTCCTGGGTTGTTTCCTTACTTCTGGAAGCAACATCTCTGGTGTATAACCTGTCTTCCACAGAAGAATTTCTGCAGTAAAATTGTGGGGTTTTGTGATCATTTCCCTGCACAACGTGATCTCCACAGATTTTTCCTCCCTTTGCCCGTTCACACGGTGTTAAAGAAGTTTATTAATGTATTTTTGCATATTGACCACACTTAGTCTATTAGCAGTTAATCTACGCGTGGTAAATATGTCTATCTGTGGTTAACCATGATGTTGCACGGGTTTTAATTGTTAGTGAACGCGATATATTAATACGTCACTAGGTTAGTTTATGACGTAATCCGTCCTGCACTAATATTATGCTAACGGTTGTTTCCCGAGACCCTTTCGTCAATTGTAGTCGTCAGAGTAAGACATACCTTTTCTAGCTCCTGCTATGATGGAGGAATAAAGTATTTTTATGCGGCATTAAGTTATCTTCGAAGGCCGCCACTTGTTTTAAAAAAGATTCCGGACTTATGGAAAAGTTCCGTATCTTGTAGAGATGTATTCTACGATAAATTTAAGCATCTTCATTTATCTATCCACATTACTTGGTGTGATCACCTTTCATAGGCAACCCCTTAGTACAGCGGCTAAATATGAATTGATGAGACCGAGTACTGTTAGAGCGAGTCTATATCATTCATGTAATTTTCTCTATGCCAATAGCCATGAACTGTAATTCGTCAAGATGTAATTAAACATGTCCATTTTAATGTGGACCCATCCACAGACGTTTTCCTGAACTCATTTTGATGGCCTGTTGGTTGTGATGACATTCACGACAATTCTTTGCGTACAGCAAGAGATACATTGATCGTCAGGTTATATTCCAAGAATTCTATTGCAACACAGTTCATGTTCTACAAATCCCAACTGTAAACAAGCGGCATTGTTATTTTCAGAGGCCGCCACTTACTTGATATTATGCAGAATGGTACATTAACTTACCCAGAAGTTATTACCATATCCAGGGAGTATCTTTTTTCGAATAATGGCATCTAAGATTTTTGTCATGAATATTTCTTGGGTCCTCGTGATGGTCTAACACAACCTTTAAACCACAACGGCCAGAATTAGGAGAGGAGAGGATTGTATTATATATTTTCATCACCACTTATTATAAGATGCCTATGATTGAGAGTTATGGACAGAAGACTGATTATGAAGAACTACATTGTTGATACATTCTTCCATGCCACATATATTATTACTTGATGGAGCTAGTTTTTTATGAGAATAAACTTCTGCCATGTTTGCTGTGGACTTGCCACTTGCCGGCTCATGTTTGTACCTATCAGATTTTGTGTCCCTGAATGACCTGCCCATTTATCATTTGCGTTACATAGCACGATGTACTCTACAAGAATCGACTGTCATATTTGTATTCATTCCCCTCTAAGTCGTAACAGTCATAACTATACTATCTTACCAAAAAACACAACAGCAGATGTTAAAGATTGCTATATTTGGCGTGTTAAGTCAAAACAATCTCATTACCAGAAAACACAACAACACATTATGTTAAAGATTGTTACATTGTGTTGTTAAGCCAAACTATCTCTTACCAGAAATCATAACAGCCCCATTTGTATAAAGACTTTTACTTTGTGACACAGACTGTACACCATTCAGTCATTTGCTTCCTGAAGATGTATAAAGACAATGTTTAAAAACATTAGCATGTGAGAGAATTTCTTACAGTATACATCAAAATAATGTGCTGCATTCTTTGTTTCAGATTTATGGTTCTCAACCCCTAGAGTTCCACAATTCATCCTCAGGGGTTCCGCAAGAAATCATGAAATTAATAAATAAAAATTGTGAAATACCATGAAAATTTCCTAATATTCTTATTGTATGGGTTATATTTTAGCTGTGGTCCGCAACCATGATGATAAGAAACTCTTTACAGAGCGATACAAACAGGAATGGCTATCTGATCATCAAGAAGACGTCCCCCCCAAACTGGACAAGTGTTTTTGGCCCAGTATATTCCTTTACACCTCTGGCACGGGGCGGGTTGGGGGGGGGGGGGGGGTGGGCCACTTGGGTCATGACTCCCAAGTGTCTCAGCCTCTTGTTGTCTTGTTATTGAAAAACCCATTTCACTTTGGTAGCAACTTTAAAATCCACAACTCCTCCGCCAGCCGTGGAGGTAATTGTGAAAGTAACAAAGAGAAGACAAATTACTTCCCATTTCGTTCCGATTGCACACGCGAATTAGGGACAGCCACGGACACACCTGCGCGAAGCCGACGAGGCTAGCCACTGAAGCTGTTTAGCTAGAAACTGAAATTCTGTGCCTAACACCTCTTATAATATACACTGCCTGTTGCTCGTCAGTCACAACCCTTTCATCAGTACAATGAAAAACTCAACGTACTGTGGACTTAGAAAAAACCCAAACGGCTCCTGAGCCGACCTGGCTCTAATGGGTCCTCTCTCAAGACGGCAAGTATTTGCCTGAATGGCGAGAGGACACCTGTCAGCATACATGGAAAATTGGATACTCACATAAAAATCAGTTTCAGGTTAGACATACTGTTGCGGGTCTGTTGTATAATAATAACAGTTGGAGTAAATTTAGTATTACTCTGGCCAAAGTCACATAGGGGATGTCTAGCAGACCATGCACACAGTAAAACAACTCCACATCTTCATATAAATGTTAAGGCAGCCTGGACAATTTCAACAATATTTATTCGACGAGATGAAGCTCCACAGATACATTCTTGAAATGCGTATACAGTAGTTTATGGCATCAACTCTACAGTCTTTAGTATCGATCTGTAAACGTCTTCTAGTAGAACAATGTCGAGGACATTTTCACACATTTTAATATAGTTCAAACACTCACGTTCTGCAGATAAAGCATAATTCCTTTTTACAAATATACTAGCATCATCTCACGGAGGTTTATGGACGATCTAGTGATATAACATAGTAGGAATATCTCATGAAATGCTATAATAAAACACACGTCCATCTGCCACTGTGACACACTGACGAGGCCGCCAGTCGATCGTAGACGTTTTGCAAGAGCGACCGTATCGTCTGCTCACTGAGCCCAAAAGACAATGACGTAACTTTCTGTAACCAAGGGTCACCGGTCATAAACAAATATGACTACTTGTCGAACCGTCTTGATATCAACAGCCATGTTATGAATTTTAATCATAACATATACTAACCAGAGATTTCGCTTGAGTAATAGCGGGCATACATTAAAAACAAAGTTTGTTTCATACTGTATCGATCATTATCATACATTTTTTATATTTACTTAAAGAGACAGATTTTTATCTCAGTAATACTAATACCAAAGAGATAAATGTAAAAGAGATGACACAACAGTATATCACATGAAAAAAAAAGTACATTTTTTGAGTTCCACACGAAGGACACACTGTATGGAAAATATATCCCTACATTATACCCAAGAAACTAACAGACCATCCAATGTGCCATAGAATGAATGCTCTTAAAAGCAAAGACTCAAACGAAGCAACTTTGTAGAATCAATCAAACCACAGATGAGAGCATGTCCATAAATGTAATATCAACTATTAAAAACCCATCTACATTGCACACACAAGCTTCCAGTTACTGGAAACAACAATCGTTTTTCCCTGAAATGATAGAAAAACACATTCCTGGGAATTGTCAAAGTGAAAAAAGTCTGCATAAATGCAACAGAGAGAAAATCCACAGCGACAAAATACATAGAGAAACATTACCCATACAACACCTGGACCCATGCACACATAGATGGATCAGCAACAAATGCAACAGAAAATTGAGGTGGAGGTGTCTTTCTGATCTTAAGCACCAGTACACACAAAAAAACTGTCAGTGGCAACAGGACAATTCTCAAGTAACTTCAGAGCAGAGGCCTTGAAAACTGCAGCAGAAGTTATAATGACAGAGGAAAGCACAGAGAGACAAGTTGCTTTCTTTACAGATGCACAGTCAGTAATTGCAGCATTGAAAAGCCAAAGTAATACAGACCTGGATGACCTCAGAATAGTGCTCCACAAACTATGTCAAGGATTCAAAAGTGTTGTGATCCAATGGATCACATCTCATTGTAACATCACCAGCAACGAAGAGGCTGACAGAATGGCAAAGGATGGTGGAAATCTATCTCAGCCTGATGCAAGCATAACTTTCGAGGAGGCAAAGAATTTTATCAGAATCAGATACAAATGGGATATGGAGCATCCAGGTCTTACACAAAATGATGCACACTACCAGCTCAACAGAAGAGAACAAGTGACGTTGCACTGGCCAAAACAGATTGAGATACCATCTATTCAACAAGATAAAGATAGGAACTACCGATCAATGTAACTGTGGCACTGATAAAATGACTGCTGAACATTTGCTTCACAGTTGCCTAACATATGCGGGACAGAGAAAGCGCATATGGCCGACATCAGTACCATTCGTGGAAAAGCTCTACAGAGATTCAAATAGGGTCAAGCTGACTACTGCTCTCTTTGAAAACATTTAAGTAGACGTCTGAGAGTGTACGAAGAAGAAGATACCCAAGAGCCAAACAAAACACGTTGCAGCTTCTCTTGGTCTCGCTCCATTCATCCTTTTATTATGTTTTGACAATTCGTCAGATAATGCTTTTCATCTGTTGTGCTTTTGACTTGTTTCCATGCGACATTCATTCACAACCTTTAATGTAGCAAGTTTCCCTGCGACATTAATTCCACAACCTTTAATATAGCAAGTTTCCTGCAACATTCATTCACAACCTTTAAATATAGCACGTTACGAAGACAATGCTTTTATAAAAAAAAAGTTTTTTTAATTGTTTCACAACAATACAAATGACATCATCTTATTTTCATTTGTGTTCCTTAGAAGCACGGCCACCACTGCAGCAGTTCCCTTACAGGAACCTGTGCCAAGCTTTCTCATGCCCAGATGCAGCGGTGGTTTCTGTAGCAATGTCTTACATGATAAGGTTGTCAGCCTCATGCACAACCTCACATTAGTTGCCATATACAGCAATGCCATAAGGGTGTACTAGCCCTATTTTTTTTTGCGTCTTCAGAGGCCCCCAGGAAACTCTACGGGGAATCTAATGACAACGCTGGTTATATATGAAGAAGACTCTCCTTTGGAAAAACCATGACATGAAAGAGCTTACAGCCTAGCTTCAAGAGGCACCCATAGAAAGGTGGCATTGGATATGGATAAGGCGGATAGATACTGAGGCAATTAATCATCTTTTAGTTAAATGACACTGCAATCGATGAATCGTCAAGGCTAAGATTGCTGGAATTCGGCATCAAAACGTAAGTTCAGCGGGATTTGGCGTATGACAGGATGCATCTGGCATGTATAGAACCAGCATGCAACAGGAACAATTAGCATTCATACACTTCGACACTTTCTGAGGAAGGCTGAACACCTTTGGGTTTGCCCAGAGTGCAGGACATCACTTCTGAACAACAATAACGATTACAATTGGCCTGTTTTTATGTTTAGAGTCCTTGACTGTCATTTTAGTAGATCCTTGAAGGCTAAGTCTATGTATACCCTTGCAGGCTAAATCTATGAATATCCTTGAAGACTAAGTCTATGTATATCCTTGAAGAGTCTATGTACATCCTTGAAGACTAAGTCTATGTATATCCTTGAAGACTATGTATATCCTTAAATACTAAGTATATCCTTAAATACTAAGTATATGTATATCCTTGAAGATTCTATGTATATCAAGGAAGAATAATTCTATGTATATCCCTGTAGACTAAGTCTATGTATATCCATGCAGACTAAGTTTATGTTTTATCTCTGGTAGTCTAGTCTGTATATCCCTCGACAGTCTGACTACAGACTGACACAGTGAGTATCAGATGACAAATGTGAGCTGAAGCCAACACAGTTGACTAAGTCTAAAGTTTACTGGACACAGAAACACTGTTCACAGTCTAGTGTAAAAATATACTCAATACTATAATTGACAAGTAAACAAGGCCTTCTAATAAAAAATGTACTTACGTAGTTTTTTCTTACGTCTCAGATACCATCTAGTTAGCAGAAAAAGAAATAACACAGCTGCAAGGACAGCTATGGTGCCCATAATGGAGGCAATTATATCACTGTGTTTGTCTGTAAAATATGACCAAAAATAAGTACAATACTTAACTTCGCGTCATTTTCTGTTAAATTTTGTTTGGAGTAATTTAGACAAAAACAGAAACAACATTTTTTGTGTTAGTATACTAATTATTCATCTTTTGAGCTTACAAGTTCGGTCTTGCATGTTAGGCATATCTAGAGACATCTTATTATAGGACCACCGAGCTAAGCACAATGAATACAGTATTCAAATGTGGAAGTGAACCTGTCTGTGAGGGCTAATTACACCTTCATTGTCTCTTGAAAGCATCCCACACACTTCCAGGAATTCACACTGTTGTGAATAACATGGTTGAGGAAACCCAGAACTGCAAGAATATATTCCCAAACTGCAAGGAGCAACAATGTACGTGTATGATTTCCTGCCCATTTGGGCCAAACTTTTTGTTGAGTGGGGTCGCATACTCATGAAAAAAAAGAGCAAAATATTACAGAAGACTAAAATATACTGGACATGTCAGCTCACTGGAAAGCTCAGTCCTAACATTAGGGAAAGAAGGCAATTTCATTTTTCTTTGGGCATTTGGAATAATAAGAAGCTGGGAGTATACTGGGACAAACAGGAAAGGATTAAAGGAAAACAGAGGATTAAAGGAAAAAAAAGGGATTAAAGGAAAATGAGAGATTGAGGATGTGAAAGAAAGAATGAATACCTAGTGAGTCTGAACAGGTTGTGTCCATGGAAAGAAGAATTGATAAACCAACATGTACTGGAAGCTAGAGGAGTAGACAAGCAAAAACTGAAACTAATGCATGGGAAAGAATGGCATAGGAAACAGAAATGAAAAATGGAGAGCTTTTTTTGTAATACCTTTGTGATTTGAATGGATATGGTCATCGGGAGGGGACTATACTTCCCAACACATAGACATAAAACACAAGGACTACATGGAAACTCCCCAGAAGGGCCTACGCAAAATCAGATAATAGACCACTTCACCATTAGAAAAAAATGGAGGGAGACGCTGCCCTGCAAGATGTTTAGAGTAAAAGGAGGAGCTGATGTTGCGTGCAAAAAAAAAACCCCACCAAAAGTAAAGAGGCAGAACAGAAAACACAACTGCTCACAATATATTGGGAGCTAAACAGGAAAGTGAAAAAGAGTGCCAGGTAAGATAAAAGAGAATTTATTGAAAAACTAACAGAGGAAGCTGAGTTTGCGACAAAATAAGGAGACTCGAAAACATTTTCTAATATTACTAGAACCTTATCTAAGAAACAGCTAAACCACAAAACAACAGTGAAGAGCAGAGAAGGACAAAGCATTAGCAATGAAGAGAAACAAAGGGCCAGATGGGCTGAATATTTTAAGGACATCCTAAACCGAAACCAACCAATACAGCAACCCATCATAGAACCAGCAGAAGAGCCACTACAGTGCAACATGAACCCACCCACTAAACAAGAGATCTCTAGGGCAATAAAACAGCTGAAAAATGTGAAGGCTGCAGGACCAGATGGAATACCACCAGAAGCCTTGAAGGCAGATATACCATACACTACAGAGTTGCTACACATGCTCTTCAAGAAAATCTGGGAAAAAAAGGCCACCCAAAAGAGCTGGAAGGAAGGCCACATTATCAAGCTGCCAAAGTAAGGAAACTTGACTGTATGTAGCAACTGGAGGGGTATAACACTACTAGCAGTGGCTGGAAAAATTTTGACCAGTTTTGTTTGACCGTATTAAGAAGGTGGTGAATGACAAACTCAGAGAGGAACAGGCAGGATTTTGTGCAGGAAGATCATGCTCAGACCAGAATCATCACAAAACAATCAAATGAGTGGCACTCCCCCTTGTATATAAATTTTGTGGACCTCGAAAAAGCTTTTGACAGTATAGACTGTACTGTGATATGGAAAATCCTGAGACATTATGGAATCCCAGAGAAATTCATTAAAATCATCAAAAATTTCTACCAAAAGGCCTCATGCAAAGTAGTACACAATGGAAAACTATCAGAGCCCTTCACAGTACACAGTGGGGTCAGACAGGGATGTCTGCTATCACCAACAATTTTTCTCATGGTCATAGACTAAGTTATGAGACAGACAACAGAGTGAGAGAAAACTGGAATACAGTGAACATTTAACAAACAACTGGAGGATCTAGACTTTGCAGATGATTTGTGCCTTCTATCACATAGACAGCAAGATATGCAGGAGAAAACAAATAGATTAGTAACAGAAGCAGCAAATATGAGACTACACATAAATGTAAATAAAACAAAGGAAATGAGAATAAATAATAGGCAGATGGGCTCGATGAAGATCAATGATCAAGTCATTGAAGAAGTAGAAAGCTTTACATATCTGGAAAGTAACACTGACAAAGGAGGGGGAACAGTTGGTGATGTCTGAATAAAGCCAGATGCGCTTTCAATGCCCTTCGACCAATATGGAACTCCTCAGCTATATCCAGAGAGAACAAAATTAGAATCTTTAACTCAAATGTGAAGTCAGTCTTGTTGTATGGCTCAGAGACCTGGCATGTCTCAAAGAGTATCACCTCCAAGCTACAGACATCTGTAAATAAATGTCTCCAATGTTTTGTAATAGCAAATATAGAGCTAAGGAAAAGATGCGGGCAACAGCCAATACAAACATAAATTAAGGTAAAAAGGTGGGGATGGATAGGACATAGACTCAGAAGAGAAAAATCAAGCATAGCCAGAATTGCCCTTGACTGGTACCCACAGGGGAAAGGAAGAGTGGGCAGGCCAAAGAGAACTTGGGGAAGAACTGTTGAAGAGGAGGCTAGGGAAATTGGAATGACTTGGGCACAGCTGAAAAAGACAGCCCAGAACAGAAATCGATGGAGAGCAACTGTTTCTGCCATATGTTCCACAGGGAACGAAAAGGAATGATGATGACTGGAGGCAGGAAATTGTAGGCAGATCTGATTACCCCCTAACCACCAGGAAAAAAAGGTAAAGGATCCTGTTACACACTTATTGAGGCATACTGGAAATATGGTGTTAGGCCCATATTTTCTTGACCATCGGCACGCACACTAGGGGTGATGAGGTCAGCATCATGCCGCCTGCCTTAACCTTCCCAGAGTTGCTCGAGTACCCAATTCATAAGGCTGGGTCCACCCCAGAACCATTTGCAGTCTAAAAAATACCACCTCAACTGGGGATCGAATCATGGACCACCAAGCATGGTACTTAAAGAAGTGTCACAGGTATCATAAACTCAAATTTTCTATCTTCCACTTACCTGAGCCAGAAGCCACCATAGCAGAGGTGGAGGTAATTGCTGTATTAGTCTCCACACCAGTATAAGGTTTCAAGATTTCACTCGCTGTGTAATATAAAATATGATCTTCAAAACATGGAAAATTTGCAATTTTCAAGATAGACATTGTTCAAAGAACTCAAACCTGTGTTTAGATTCTGTGCCAATTATGTTATTGTTATGCAGAATTGACATCACTGCACTCCGGGCAAACCCATAGGTTCTCAGTCTCCATCAGTATATGTCGAAGAGTGTGAATGCTAATTGTTCCTGTAGCTCGCTGGTTGTAAACACGACGGATGCATCCTCTCATACGTCCATCTCTACTAGCTTTACGTTTGATGTCAAATTCCAACAGCTTTAACCTTGATGATTCATCTATTGCAATTGTGTACCATTAAAGAACACTTTCTCACTTTATCTATACAAGTATAAGCCACAGCTCTGCAAACCACATAAATCGTCACATTCTCTTACTAATATTATACTGCTTATTGACTACAAGAATAAAGAAATCTCAAATAAAAGTAAAAATGTAGAATCTGTCCATCTTGATTTCATCAGCTGTTGTTTTTGTTCTGCTACCTAATGCTTGTTTGCTAAAGGTGTCTAAATTATACATCTACCATTTACAAGTGCCCGACTGGCAAAGTAGTTAAAACACTTTCTTCTCACAGAAAATTAACTGGGTTTAAAGCTCCAGTCTACACAGCTGTAAATGGTTACCTACCTCTGCTCTTGAGTTAGGGAAGGGAAAAGTGCGAAGAAGGGAACTGGTCATCCCCACCTCTCGAAACTGGACCTAGTATAGTGAAGTCTCTAACACTTCACTCCACTACTTCAGTAGGCCTATCTCCTATGGAACTACCTTTTCCTTTTTTTTAAAACCCATTAACAACAAGTTTCCATGACTACTGTATTCATCCTAACCATTCTAAAATAACTGTCAATCAAAAATTAACCAAATATCAAAATATGTGCAAAACAATAAAATCATTAATATATTTATACCAATCTTGTGCTTTGAAAACCAAAAACTAACACAAAAGACAGCACATATGCGACTAACAACATAATAAATAGTAAGTCATTCAGTCACAGTGATGTGCCAGGCACATTTTCAATGCACCAACCTGTAACACTGTTACGTGTAGCTGTTGTACGTGGTGTAATCTGAATGTCCTGTGTCTGATGAGAATCCTGTGTAACTTCTGGTACACTCTGTGTATGACTGGTCTCAGGACAGAGTTCTGCAATGGACCACTGGGCAGTAACATTTTCCTTTGGCCCTTTCAGCTCACATCTGATTTCTTTCATGATGCTGCTGGTTTGGCATGTATATTTGCATCGTGAGTACACAAATTTGTTACAATCATGGAGGTTTCCATTTGGGATATCTTTACACTCTGAAATGGTATGCAGTAACAACGAAGCATATAAGTACGGTTCTAATGCCACGATCTCAAACTTTACTTACTTACATAGTTGTTTCCTCTTCTACCGTGAGGTGTAGAAGAGAGAGCGCCATACTATCCTATCAGCTGTCTTCCTCCTGGCCTGGTTCCATTCTAGTCCTCGGTCCTTCAGAGATTGTCTAATGTTTTCCTCCCAGCGGACTCTGGGTTGTCCTGGAAGTCTGGATCCCTAGCTCTTAGTTTCCCAATCTGCAGGCGTGGCCAAACCATCTTAGTTGGGGCTGTTCTACTTTGGTCTGCAGGGGTTGGGTTTTTAGGCCATGATATATCATCTGTCATGATTAAATATGTTTGTCTGTGTCTGTCCAGTTTGTGCTGTAACTGTTGCAATCATCTCAACACCATCACTTTCCTTTGTGCTTTTCATGGGGCATACAGCCCCAGGGCAGCTAGTCCCTAGTAGTCACGCGCTGTCATAGCTGTGCTTTCTGTAGCAATATGTTTTACATTGCCAGTCCAATGCACAACTTCATATTAGTCACCTAGTACACACGTTCACATGAATACGTTCACTATGAGTATGCACACACGTTAGTCTGGGGATATCTTTACACTCTGAAATCATCATCATCATCATCAGCTGCCATCTCCACAACGAAGGTTGGCTGTAATGGATCTCCAACGTCTTCCGTCTCTTGTCTTGGTGGTGCACTCTGATAGGCTCTTTCCTGTCCATCTCTTGATGTTATCTTCCCACTTATAACGTGGTCTCCCCCTTGCACGTTTGCCTTCAACTCTCCCTTCTGTTATGGTCTTCTGCAAGGTGTTATGCCTTTTAACGAGGCCAAAATATTTTAGCTGCCTAACTTTAATCTCCCTCATTAATCCTCTTTTCATACCTTGATTTTGTAGGACCTTTGAAATAGAACACACTAATAAAGAACCATATAAGTACTCAAGAACCATATAAGTACTAAAGAACCATGTAAGTACTAAAGAACCATGTAAGTACTCAAGAACCATGTAAGTACTAAAGAACTGTGTAAGTACTAAAGAACCATGTAAGTACTAAAGAACCATGTAAGTATTCAAGAACCATGTAAGTACTCAAGAACCATGTAAGTACTCAAAAACCATATAAGTACTCAAGAACCATATAAGTACTCAAGAACCATATAAGTACTCAAGAACCATATAAGTACTCAAGAACCATATAAGTACTCACATTTACTGAATCATCATCATCATCTTCCACTTTCACTCCCTATGGAGCATAAAGCCACTATTGTAGCTGGTTCCCTGGTGGAAAGCCCACATTTAGCATTCACTTGCTCTTGCAGCAGTCGTTTCTGTGGCAATTTGTTTTACATAATGAGGTACCCAGCCACCATATTAGTCGCCTCGTATGGCACGCCCGAGAATGAAGTGGTCCTATTCTTTTTTTTTTTTTTTTGCATATTCGGAGACCCCCCCCCAATTCCCGAACTGCATAGAGCTAACGGATATTAAACAACAAATATTTAATAAACATTGGTTGTTTTATTTCATAAGCACAGATAGATAAAAAGAAAATGAAAGTTCTATCACATTTTCTTTATTCTATCATATGCACATTCATTCACTAGAGAATAAACCTTCAAATTCATGTCAACCCTTCCTGTTTTGTGCATGACAGAGCAGTAATCATATTTTTTCTGACCCCCAGTAGCTATATGTTTCTTCTTCTCAATCTTTGGTACAGATCTTTAAGACTTTATTTGAAATACTCGGGTTCAGTTTAGTTTCGAAAACCAGACTGAAAAGTAGCTCAAATTTGCCCAATTAGCATTTTAAAAATTGCCCAAATTGTGATAGAAAACAAGCCCAAAGAAACATCAAAGTAGCCCACAAAAACACCAAAGTAGCTCAAAGAAATGTAATAAATCATAATATTTGATTTATTTATGTATTATTTGAAAAATGTTCCACAAGTAGAATCACTTGTCTTATCATAATATATCTGACTACACTGAACCACGTATTATTCATCCAATATACATAGAGACATCCTCGCCTCATGTACAATAGGAAATATGTGTGCTCCATACCACAGAATAGCCAGATATTACTCCTTCAGGGAACAGTCGAAGGTAAACGGAGAAGAGGAAGGCAGAGAAAATCCTGGGCTGATAACATCAAAGAATGGGCAGGACACGGTTTTTCCACACTTGTACGCATTGCTGAGGATAGAGAGCAGTGGAGGACCCTGTCTGCTGATGCTTCCACCATGGCACCCCTACGACCCATGACGGGTTACGGGCTGAGATGAGATGATGACTCCTTGTTCCAGGTTCATATTTGAGTCTTTGAGCTGAAGCCAGAAGCTATTCAATCCCGCTGCCTATACCCCAAAGGAGCACAGTGGTTGAAGCTTTAACAGACCTTAGTCCCCCTCAGTTATTGGGCGGGCTAATGGACAAGACTGTCAGCTACCAGGGAGTGTGGCACAACCCAAAAGGACATTGTTGTTTTCCAAAAGATGAGTAATATATAACTCATTCCAGTGACTTATGTGAGCACTCAAAAGAGTCTATGATGAGAATTTCAGTATATGACAGGATAGTTAAACACTAGTGCCAGAAACTTTGCGGAATAACGCTGATTTCATTAATTCAATTTGGAAAAGCCAATATTATTTTATTAAGTTTTATATATATATATGTACAATCACTTGATGTAAATATACTTTTCAATTAATCACCATATTCCAACACTCACCATTCATTACAGAATTAGACAGTTGTAAATAAAAAGGATATATAAATTGTATTCAACAGATGTTTTCATTCACTAAAGTTGAAGTGGAGTTTTGTTGAATTGTTATCACTTGTCACACAGCAGGGTGGCGCAGTAAGTTCTGACTGTTCTATTTTCAGTTCCAGATACTTTCACAGCCGTGACTATCGAGTAATACCAGTGTACATCTCTGTCACTTGGACCTCACACTTTCTGGAGAGAAACCTTATTCTATTTCTTCTCCAACAGTATCATTATGTTTATAAAAACCCTTACGCTACACAAAGTAGCCCACAGATATGCCAAAGTAGTCCATAGATATGCCAAAGTAGCCCAAAGAAATGCCAAAGTAGCCCATAGATACATCAAAGTAGCTATAAGAAACACCAAAGTAGTGATAAGATACGCCAAAGTAGCCCAAAGATATGCCAAAGTAGCTCAAAAAAACCCAAAAAGAGCCCAAAGAAACACCAAAGTAGTCCAAAGAAACACCAAAGTAGCTCAAAGAAACTTTTGCTTTGTAAATGTAAACATTATTTTACGTGATGTAGTTACATGCCCTAAACAAAATTACCATCCTGAAAGACTGGGATTGTCTCTTTCAGGGTTTACTCCCGTAACTGTATTCTCTTCCAAGATACCTTACAAGGCAGCGAGGATATTTAACTGGTGGCCTATGTTTAGAAGCAATTTTTTCTTCTGAACAGACTTCTTATTTTCTAAAAGTTTTTGAGTTAGGAAAAGTTCATAAATATTTAGTAAGCATGTAAAAAAGTTGTCTTAATAAGTACTGCACTTTTGATTTTTCTCTCTTTAAACCAGTGGTTCCAAAACTTTTTTCTCTGGAAAGGAAATAAAACCAGTTGTGCCTAAAATGGCAGTGAATCTATTTTGGAGACTCCAAAAAAACCATAATTCTTCTTCTTCTTCGTACACTCTCAGACGTCCACTTGAATGTTCTCATAGAAAGCAGTAGTGAGTTTGAGGCTATGTTAATCCCTCGTAAAGCTTTTCCACAAAAGGAACTGGCGTCGACCATATACACTTTCTCTGTACCGCATATAAGGGGCAACTTTGAAGCAGATGTTCAGCAGTTATTTTATAAGTGCCACAGTTACACTGATCGGTAGTTCCTATCTTTAGCTTGTTGAATAGAAAAGCCATCCCATCATCATCATTTTTCTCTGCGCTCCTTATGAAGCACAGAGCCACAACTACAGTTAGTCCTCTTGCAGGAAGCCTGCACCAAGCATTCACAAGCTCTTGCAACGGTGGATTATGTGGCAGTTTGTTTTACATGATGAGGTTGTCAGCCTCATGCACAACCTCATAATAGTATTCCTATTATTTCTTTGTCTCTTCAGAGACCCCTCGGACCTACATAGGCCAAGAAGCCCCTCCCCTCAAACACACACATATACATAACACTAAAAAAGACATTGACATATTAGTCAAATTTACTCATTCATTCACAAAGTTATACTCACTGAGTATGAAGCCTATGTCAGATCCATATGCCAGGTATGGGTAAGTTTTAATCCCATCAGACAAAATATGCTGCATTCCGTTATTTCTAAGGAAACACTGCCGTTCATAATTTCCACCTCTAAGGAAAGAGACAGAGAAACAAAGCAGTGACATGGATGTATGACAATTATATACCATTATCATAATTTCAATTTGAAAATAGTGCTCACTTCAAGCTAGTAATCTAGATCAAAGAAAATAGTGCTCACTTCAAGCTAGTGTCTAGATCAAAGAAAATAGTGCTCACTTCAAGCTAGTGATCTAGATCAAAGAAAATAGTGCTCACTTCAAGCTAGTGATCTAGATCAAAGAAAATAGTGCTCACTTCAAGCTAGTGATCTAGATCAAAGAAAATAGTGCTCACTTCAAGCTAGTGATCTAGATCAAAGAACATAGTGCTCACTTCAAGCTAGTGATCTAGATCAAAGAAAATAGTGCTCACTTCAAGCTAGTGATCTAGATCAAAGAAAATAGTGCTCACTTCAAGCTAGTAATCTAGATCAAAGAAAATAGTGCTCACTTCAAGCTAGTGTCTAGATCAAAGAAAATAGTGCTCACTTCAAGCTAGTAATCTAGATCAAAGAAAATAGTGCTCACTTCAAGCTAGTAATCTAGATCAAAGAAAATAGTGCTCACTTCAAGCTAGTAATCTAGATCAAAGAAAATAGTGCTCACTTCCAGCTAGTAATCTAGATCAAAGAACATAGTGCTCACTTCAAGCTAGTAATCTAGATCAAAGAAAATAGTGCTCACTTCAAGCTAGTAATCTAGATCAAAGAAAATAGTGCTCACTTCAAGCTAGTAATCTAGATCAAAGAAAATAGTGCTCACTTCAAGCTAGTGATCTAGATCAAAGAAAATAGTGCTCACTTCAAGCTAGTGATCTAGATCAAAGAAAATAGTGCTCACTTCAAGCTAGTAATCTAGATCAAAGAAAATAGTGCTCACTTCAAGCTAGTAATCTAGATCAAAGAAAATAGTGCTCACTTCAAGCTAGTAATCTAGATCAAAGAAAATAGTGCTCACTTCAAGCTAGTAATCTAGATCAAAGAACATAGTGCTCACTTCAAGCTAGTAATCTAGATCAAAGAAAATAGTGCTCACTTCAAGCTAGTAATCTAGATCAAAGAAAATAGTGCTCACTTCAAGCTAGTGTCTAGATCAAAGAAAATAGTGCTCACTTCAAGCTAGTAATCTAGATCAAAGAAAATAGTGCTCACTTCAAGCTAGTAATCTAGATCAAAGAAAATAGTGCTCACTTCAAGCTAGTAATCTAGATCAAAGAAAATAGTGCTCACTTCAAGCTAATGATCTAGATCAAAGAACATAGTGCTCACTTCAAGCTAGTGATCTAGATCAAAGAAAATAGTGCTCACTTCAAGCTAGTGATCTAGATCAAAGAAAATAGTGCTCACTTCAAGCTAGTGATCTAGATCAAAGAAAATAGTGCTCACTTCAAGCTAGTGTCTAGATCAAAGAAAATAGTGCTCACTTCAAGCTAGTAATCTAGATCAAAGAAAATAGTGCTCACTTCAAGCTAGTAATCTAGATCAAAGAACATAGTGCTCACTTCAAGCTAGTAATCTAGATCAAAGAAAATAGTGCTCACTTCAAGCTAGTGTCCAGATCAAAGAAAATAGTGCTCACTTCAAGCTAGTAATCTAGATCAAAGAAAATAGTGCTCACTTCAAGCTAGTAATCTAGATCAAAGAAAATAGTGCTCACTTCAAGCTAGTAATCTAGATCAAAGAAAATAGTGCTCACTTCAAGCTAGTGATCTAGATCAAAGAAAATAGTGCTCACTTCAAGCTAGTGATCTAGATCAAAGAAAATAGTGCTCACTTCAAGCTAGTGATCTAGATCAAAGAAAATAGTGCTCACTTCAAGTTAGTGATCTCGATCAAAGAATATAGTGCTCACTTCAAGCTAGTGTCTAGATCAAAGAAAATAGTGCTCACTTCAAGCTAGTAATCTAGATCAACGAAAATAGTGCTCACTTCAAGCTAGTAATCTAGATTACAGAAAACAGTGCTCAGCTGAAGCTAGTAATCTAGATCAAAGAAAATAATGTTCAGCTGAAGCTACTGGATACCTCGACACACATAGATGAACAGGCAGATAAACCAGCTAAAAAAATGAGCCTCATGCCACAAACTGACCAGCCTGTCAACCTGACTACAGCAAGACAAATAGTTAAAAACAATTGTAAAGAGAGAGAACTGGCCAAATATCAGTGCAATGGCTAAAATAGGAAAACGGCTCTTCAAGCATCTATCTACGATGTAAACATCAAACAGAAATGTTCAGATTATGAACAGGGAACTGCTTACTTAACTATCATAGAAAAAGAATTGACCCAAAAAAACTATCCAAATTGTAGACCTACTAACACGGATATGAAACAGTGGAATATAACCTGTTCCTTTGCCCCAGCACTGCAAGAGATGAGACAACTTCTCTTACCACAAAACCCAACCACTGAAAACACCATATATGAGCAAAGCTGAAAGCTAATCAGAACTGGACAGTTTTACATTACGGCATACAAACTGCCAAGAGCTAACGCCCAGTGATAGTGGATCAAAGACAAGAATATCAACAACAGAAAAAGTACAATCCCCAATATCTAAACCATTAACAAAGGATCAAATAACTTGTCATAAACCTTATCACAATACAAACCAGTTTGGTTTTTCTTGTCCTTTCTCCTTGTAAGACGTATTACTATTTGTGTGTGTGTATATTTTTATTTATTTATTTATTTTTTTTTTCCCCCATTCAACTGTACAAACCAGAACAGTGATGTGTCAGTCAGTGTCCTCCAGTCAAGAACAAAACATTTTGTAGAACCATCAGAAAACAATATATGGGCGATTTACTGAGACTATGATCAAATGTAATTCTATTTTATTCTTCATCTTATCATTGATTATAATCTTCCTATGTTACATGATAATGCACGAGATCCAAAATAGCTAACATGAGAGAAGAAGGGAGAGGGGAAAAGCAGAAAGACAAGCTGAAAATGAAAAGATATTAAAAAACAAAAAAGTTGCCCTCACCAAAAAAAAAAAAAAGCCAGAGCAAGAAAATAAAAAAGCGTGAAGAAACATCTTTACAAAAGCTGACTTCATTTTTTAAGTCTGGGAGGCATACAAAGATACAAAAACACTTTACAGAAGAAAGATAATGATAACAGGAAATGTGATATCAGACAAAAGCCTGTAGAAGGAGAAGAAATCAACGAGAAACATCTTAAAATAATGGGTCTCTCAATTTCTGAGAAGTAGAAAACATACAAAAAATACTCACACATAATATACACATGTCCAAGACAGATAAAATGAAAGACAGTGAGAAATAAAGTACAGTAGAACTCCATTTATCCGAACCCCAATTATCCGAACATCCAATTATCCGAACACTTTTTCCAGAAAAAAAAAAAAAATCAATCGCCACCAGTCACGTTAGACTACATTTCTGAATCTTTTCATGCGGCAAGCTTCAAATGTGTGCGAACAATTTGTAGAGGATGGGATGGGCTAATGGTCGGTCGCTTACGTACAGGAAGTCAGTTAGATCATAAAGTCAGTTAATATCTGGTTTACCAATCCAGTGTACGTGTGCGTTCTAGGCAGAACACTGGCTAAACAGACAGTTCAACGTAAAATAATTGTGTCTGCTGCTACAGCAGAATAATTTTGGTGTACAAGTATTTCTCTATGCGATATGGCATCTTCCAGTAGGCCTAAAGCATATAAAAGGAACCGCAATGTTTTGTCAATTGAAACGAAAACAGAAATTATCAAGAGACTAGGAAAAGGTGAAACTGTGTCTTCACTTGCGAGGATTTTCAATGTTGGGAAAGCTACCGACTCTGACATCAAAAGTAAAAAGGATAAAATTATGAGTTTTGCATCGAAATTGGAGAGTGAAAATGGGTCGAAGAAACGTAAAACCATGAGAAATGCGAAATATTTGAAATTGGAAGAGGCTTTGTATATATGGTATCTGCAAAGAAGAAGCAAATCAGAACCTATCTCTGGCTCTCTATAGTGTGAAAAGGCACTTCAGTTCAACAATCAACTTGACGGTCCTCCTGACTTTAAATCTCGTCATGGCATACGAGAACTGGAGATTCAAGGGGAATCTTTATCTAGCGATGCAACTGCCGCTGAAAATTTTAAAGAAACATTCTTGGCTTTTTTGGAAGAAGAAGGTTATTCACTCGATGATGTGTATAATGCCGACGAGACTGGCTTATACTGGAAATCATTGCCTCAAAAATCACTTGCATCTCAGCGCGAAGCAGCTGCCCCTGGGTTTAAAAAGTGCAAAGAGAGAGTAACAATTTTGGTAGCCGCGAATGCCAGTGGAAGTCATCGTTTACCGGTGCTAATGATCGGCAAAGCCAAAAAACCACGTTGTTTAAAGAATGTGACATGTCTCTGTTAAACTCTTTCTTTGTGTAGTTGTTAACTCATACTGGCTACTAGTTGTTGAATCATGCTTTATTTGCTAAATGATGTGAATGTCCACCAGTGGATAAATGTAGATGTTGGGACTGGTGTAGTAAAGTGTAACGATTGTCAACTCATCAAACCCAGCACAGTTTTGGTCATACAGGTCATCTTGTCCTGGAACGTGATGAGGCTCCGACAAGAAGGTGAGTGTAAACAATGAGTGTGTATCTGAATGTCAGTACGCGAATGGTAGAATGATTCGATAGAGTTGACAGGTTGGTAGTACATCACTCATACTCACACTGTTCGAATTCAAGAAGTACTGGAACTACGGTGATCTTTTTATAACATTTAATGGGACGCACACTTGGACAGTACGTGTATGGTTACAGGAACAAATGTCGACATAGACAGTATAATGTTGATCACAGGAATATCATCTTAAGTTAGCATTCATGCTTGGCAAATATCATAATGGAGCATTCGTAAATAAGCATTCAGCGTTCCATCATGTAAATCATCTGGCTTTACTGACTGGGCACGTCAGACCATAACCAATACATAGGAAGGCTCCTAGACCTAACCTCGTCTAGCGAATATTCCTTCACGTAAAGTTCAATATATATATATTTCATAATATAGGAATCCCAGACATGGGTTCTCACATGTAGCAGTGATCTCTTGGTTCATCGAGCGATAGTACAGGCATCCCTTTTTCTCACTCGATAAATACAAAGTATATGAATTTCAACATGGCTGTTCTCTCTCTCGTGAGCTTCACTCACTATAGAATATAGACCAAAATTAGTCATTCATTAAATGTCCTCATTTCTTCATAGGTTCTCTCATAGAGGTAATTGAATAATATCATACAATCCAGTGCTGATACATAGGAATGTCTTCTTCCTTTGAATGGATATTCTTTTTAAAAGTACCACTGTGCATCTGCTTATCAACAACGATGGCGAAGCCCAAGTTCATAATAAATTGTGGTTTTACCTTTTTATGCGAAATATAACTTTGCCATTCCTTGGCAAAAGAGAATAAACACTGGGGTAAAGTACATACAACATGTCTAAATGATTATCACTTTTCCCCATCCATATATAGATCACTATTTCGGCAAAAAGCCTGCTACAACAAAACTCGGCATCCTCACAGGATGACAGCCATGGATCACACCCTTTGCTAGCGATACTTCCGCTGCATAGCCTTTGACCTTTTCTAGCGACAACCAAATTAGTTCGACTTAGAAATGCAAAGATATCCATATATAAGACAGACTCGTCCTACTCATACAAACACTACGTATAAATTCAGGCCATAGATATACTGAAGCAAGAACAATCTATTCCTACCCAGCCACAGAATAAATCGCAGTAGGCCTAGAGTCGTCTGCGGAGTCCGATCGAAGATGACAGAACTATTTTCAAGGGAAGCAACCCAAAAATGACTTCTCCTTAAGCACTTAAAAAGGAAATACTTTGCTTACAAAATATTTGCAAACATAATAAGAATATAAATGTATTATATTGCAAGATAGTAAAAATTGCCCTTTACAGTCTTACCACACCTCCCGGGAAAAAAAAAATAAAAATTTTTTTTTTAAATACATCTAGGAGCACCGTAGAATAGGCTCACAACGCAAGAATACTGCGCAGATGAAAATATCAGGAATAACTATAATTCCTAATATGACTGGTGAGAATATATATCTCAAAATCTGAGAGAAATTGTTTCCCTACGAATAAATGTTTCCAGGAAGGTGTGATGTACGTATAATACAATTCTGGTAATTATACAATGCATACCAAAAATTCACACTACAATCTTAAATTTATGATTTATGAAGAAACAATCATCAAAGAACAGCGGTGAATTAACATCAATAAACCGCTAAGTAGCGATACCATCATTCTATTATTAAATTACAAATGTGTATCTTAGTAAAGAAACAAAAAATAACTGTTGTAAAGTTATACATATTAAAAAGATCCAATATTTAACAGTTAA
>JAMPIV010019481.1:10000-294254 GCA_024509875.1 Oreohelix idahoensis | reverse complement strand
GGCTAAGAAGTTCCTTGATGTGTGGTTTTATTTTTTATAAATTGTTTCACTTTTCTGCTGTACCTCTGCTGTTTTTCCATGTCTATAAAAGTGTTAGAATATTCCGAGTGCCAAATGAGGAAAATTCTCCTAAGGAACAAAGGTTGCCAGGCTGTCTGCTTTCGGCTTTGTTTCTTGTCTGCGGGATGAATCTTTTTAACGGAGGATCTTCTGCCACCTTGGACAGTTGTTGGCTGGTTTCAGAAAACAACAGCCAAAATTTCGACAATTTGCAGCCAGATTGCCATGTGAGATACAGAATGCGGAATAATAAAGTTGGAGGAACAGAGAATGATATAAAAATAAGAATACACAAATCACGGGGAACTTCCATTGTGCTTGGAAATGTTTGAAACTTAGTAGAAACCACGTTCAGCTCAGAATAAGAATCTTCATCTTAGATGTCAAAGCTGGCATATTGTACTAAGACATGGAGAACAGCAAAAAACGACAACTGGAAATGTACAGACATTCAAAAATGGCTGATTGCACAGAATAGAAATATTGAAATGCTATGACAAGATCGAAATACAACAAAGTATAAGATTGCCAATGTGGAACTGATGGAAGGAACCAAACGAATACCAATGGAACAAGATGTGAGAAGACGACGCTGGCTATGGATAGTATACACATTGAGAAAACATGTTGATAGCATTACAGTGCAGACCTTGGTGTAAATAAAGGCAGACAAAAAACACACTCGCGGGCGGTGAAGTAAATTAGACATGAAGAGTATAAAGAAGAAACGGAAAGACCTTGAATAGAGGACCACTGGGCGTGTATTCGTTAAACTCATGTGCTCCACAGGGATCTGGAAGGCAGTGAATGAATGACTGAACGTTGTGCAGGAGTAAGGTTGAGAATCTGATCTTATCTTGTTCACAGCAGCCAGCCTCTTTACTCTTTTTACCTGTTCGTGGTACTCTTAGGGGCTTGTGTTAAACTGCATCACCGTGGCCTGCAGGGATTTTGCTTGTTTATTGATTGTCCATGACTCGCTTCCATCAGTTGATAGTATTACTTGGCAATCCTTGTTGTGGGATCCATAGGATGAGAGGGGTAGAGGGAGACGGGGAGCACGTGCTAGGCGTGAGGGCGATAATGAAAGGTCGTGGGCGGATGGCACTGGACAGACGGGCTTGGCATGACTTTGTGGAAGGCTTTTGTTCCTTGTGGAACTGAAGAGTTATGAATGAATGAATGAGTGAATGAATAAATGAATGAATGAATGAGTGAATGAGTGAATGAGTGAGTGAGTGAATGAGTGAGTGAGTGAATGAGTGAGTGTGTGAGTGAGTGAGTGAGTGAGTGAGTGAGTGAGTGAGTGAGTGAGTGAGGGGAGTGGGGGGGAGAAGGAGGGGGGGGGGGGGGTGAGGGAGGGGGGGGGTGAATGAGGGGGAATGGGTGAGAAAGTGGGGGGGAATGAGTGACGGGGGGTGAGTGAGTGAATAAATGAGTGAGTGAGTGAATAAATGAGTGAGTGAGTGAATGAGGGAGTGAGTGAATGATCGAATACAGCTCTTTACCAGGGGTCGCCCTGTCGATAAATCTGAGTTTAGTGTCGGGAGTTCTCCGCCTTATTGTCAATGATTTTGAGATGTATCGTTTACCTGGTGAGTTCCAGACAGACGTGCTCTTTGTGTTTATAAAATGGTGCCACCAGTGAGCCAATACGAGTTGCTCTTACTTTTTTAGATTCAAGTCATTTTTTTGACAGGCAACTACTCGGAATTTGGTAATTTTTTCTTCTTGCGATCGCATCTTTGATGATTACACCGTCAGACGAGTTCTCATGATGAATTCAACTGTTGTTTGAAGTTCCTCTTTAACTCCATATAGCTTTGAGTTTAGTGTTGAGTCATTGGGCCAGTATATCTTTCTTAACTGGTCATACAGAGGACAGTCCTGTAGAACATGCTCAGCAGTTTTGTTCGTTTAATCCACATGTGCACAGTGGTGAAGCAGACAATCGTAGCTTGTGCATGTGTTTATTCAGTTTGTTATGCCCTGTCCTGAGTCGAAAAATAGTTATCTGTCCCTGCCGGTCGAGAGTGTGATAGTCGTCTTTGGGTTGGTTCTGTTCTCTTCTGATAGTCTGGATAGCTCTCTTTTTCTCAAAGTATGTGACTTCATTATCTTCTTGTTCACATTCTCCTCCCTTTTTTGCAAGTTTATCTGCCTTTTCATTTCCGGGTACACCACAATGAGATGGTACCCACTGAAGTATGGTTCTCTTTTTGGCAGCTACCTTGTTTAGTTCATTTCTCAGATGCGGGAGTTTACCACCCTTGAGAGCTTGCAGGACAGACAGTGCATCTGTGAGGATGACTACCTGGTGGCAGTCAGAGTTGGTGTTATAAATCATATTTGCAGCTTGCTCTAGAGCTTGAACCTCAGCTGTATAGTTGGAACAGAATTTACCAGTGGGAATGTGCCTAGTCTCATAGTGGTTGTCAGGATATGAGATAAAGATACCGGCACCTCCATTCCTAACAGCATTAGTTGCTGATCCATCTGTATAGGCATGTATCCATGATTGATCGGGATAGCTTTCTTGGATCATACTCAATGTAGCAGTTCGTTTTTGCAGATCATTATACTCACATCCACTTGTGAGACCACTGACTGATGTATTAATTTGGAGGGCACTGCTGGCCTGCTCCCATGGTACAGGGTATAGGGTGGGCTTCAGTGGTGTTGTCTTCATGGATAGGTCTTCTTGATGCTGTCTTATAAGTCTTTTCCCCCGATGCACAAAGCTGCTACGCTTTAGACGTCCCAATGCCAGATCATCTAGTCTTGCCTTCATTGGGTGCATTGGCATACTGTTGTACTTTTCCATCTGGATCATGGTTTTTGTGTCTCTTCTATGGGACAATGTCTGTAATCCAGCAACCTTCTGCATCTCTGTTATTGGTGTAGTTTTCATGGCTCCTGTAATGAGCCTGAGAGCTTGATTTTGCACCTTGTCCAAAGACTGCAGATGTGAGTTAGCAGCTGATGACCATGCTGCTGAGCTAAACTCTAAGTGTGGTCTTATTACTCCATTATAAATCTTCTTTAGATTTCGTTCATTTGCTCCCCAGTTGGTACCTGCTAATTTTCTGAGTATGCCTAGTCGTCTTCGGGCCTTTCCTTCTGCATTTTCAATATGCTTATTCCATGTAAGCCTTTGGTCAAATGTCACCCCAAGATAGGTGGGGTAGCTTTCTTCCTTGATCACGGTTGTCCCTAGGTGTATGTTAGCTGATTTGTCCTTGGGGGCGAGGGAGAACAGTGTTGTGGAGGTTTTGTCTGTGTTTATTGTGATAAGCCATTTCTCTGCCCATGACACTAGCATGTCTGCTGCCCGCTGCATTCTATAATTTGCTGTGGTGACATTTTCATCAGCGCACCAGAGTACTAGGTCATCTGCATATAAGGCAGCTTTAACTCCTGCAGGGAGATCTTTCAACCAGTGTCATCCAGACATATTTGGATAATATGATTATAAAACCTGCCAAGTGGTTTTTTGGTTGTTGTACGAAACTAACGCGGGTCCTTAACGTAGGTTTATATTTGGCCCCAAATGTATGTTATTGGAGTTCCTGGTTGTTAACCTTGCCCTTTGTAGTCCCGGGGGAGAAGGGGGGGAGGGGGGGGGTTCCGAAGAGGGTGCAAATAATAGGGTCAGAATGGGCATGTTCGTCCTTGCCACTTTAATTTATTTACATTTTTTTAAAAAAATTAAAAGCGCAAAGAAAGTGCGGGGCATGGAGGACATACTATAGAATGGCCCACTTGCAAGCAAGCCATACACAAGATGAAGGACATGTCCATGAAAATTCCAACCTTTAGTAGCAGTGGTGTGGGGTCAGTATACAAACATACTTTTTTTACAGGGGTAAGGTGTTGATCCAGTTTCACGCACAGTCATAAGATTATTAGTAAGCCTTCCACGGAATTCTCAAAGGGTTTGCAGTAACTTAAGCTTATTCTTATTTTCTCTTCCATAGGAAAAAACCAAGGGGGAGTAACACGGTCGGTCGGATTAAACGCCGTGCATCGGTGGCGACTATAAATTTGAGGTTGTAGTGACTGTGAGGTTGTGTGGACTATGCCGCGCGAGAGGTTGCATGTGCGAACTATGTGAGGTTGTGTGGACTATGTAAGGTTTGTGACTATGTGAGGTTTGTTGCTTGAGGCTTGGGTCCATACAACTTCGCCTATCATGTGGGAAACAGTATACTAACAGAAAGTACTGCCGCAATCATCAGGATGTAGCCGTTAAGACGTTTGGATCCATCCATGATTTTACCTACCCCGTCTGTTCTTTGTGTTATTCGGTCTAGGCCACTAACATTACTCAACACAAGTTATTTCGGCCTTTATTTGGTCTATACTTAAGGAGGGATGGTAGTAAGATATAATAGTGATTGCGTCTTTAAATTGGGTCTGGGGCGTTCAAGGGGGTCTATATAACGTAGTTATTGGTTTGTAATTGGCGGTGGAGGAATGAACCCAGCCAATGGTATAAGCTCTTTTTTGGGGGGCTAAATTGGTCATGTTTTCTGTCCTGAATTACTTTTACAGCAAGGCTATGGCGCATGATTCCCGTAAGCCTGTCACATATTTCTTTTCTGTTGTCAAGTGTCCCCCTTTTCGTCCAACGAGTGCCTGTTAATTGCCTATATTTATTTATTGATGTGGAGCCGCGGTAGCATAGTGGTTAGTGCACTGGCTTCCTAGCGCAGTGGTCTATGGTTCGATCCCCAGATGAGGCGGAAAATTTTTAGGCCACAAACGGCTCCTGGGTCGACCCAGCCCCAAATGGGTACCAGAGCTACTCTGGGAAGGTTAAGGCGGCCGGCGTGATGCCGACCACATCACCCCTCGTGTGCCGACGGTCAAGATAATATGGGCCTAACACCATATTCCCAATATGCCTCAATGGGCGTGTAACGGGTTCCTTTACCTTTTTTTTTTATTTATTGATGTACTTTGATACAGGTTTTTTTCAAAGGAAGTCCTCCCATGTACTGTAAGAAGTGAAAGAAAAAGGATGTATGTATGTAAATGGGCGCGTTGAACGGATCACTTTGAAAAAAAATTAAAATAACAGATAAAAGAAGGGTATACAGTTTGAATGCATTTGGCAGATCATAACATATGATCACATCATTTAACAAGGTAAAGGTATTCCAATAGGTGATACTGCCGTAGATGAGTGTGAAGTGTTGGAGACTTCGACATACTAGGTGATGCTTTTTCTTGAACTTGGGTGACCATTTTCCATCCTCGCTGCCTTTGCCTTCCCGAACTCAAGAGCAGCTAGGTAGACTGGAGCGTAGGGACAGCTAAGTTTCACCACGACACTCACGAGATTTGTGCAGGCAACAAAATGAAAAGACATCCACGAGATATTGAGTTAGGGCTGGCGGCAGGGAACATTACCAGCTACAAACTCTGAAGGAGGAAGAAATTGAAGGATTGAGGATGTGGAGGAGCAAGATCAGGAAGATGTGGCGAAAAGCGTGTGTTGTAGGATTTACCCCCCCGTGACCGCTTACCCAGGGTGACATTGCCAGGAAATATAGCAATCGATACGCGGTTTTCTACTCTTCAGGTTAAATAGACAAGTAGTTCTATGAGGGGGGAGAGGGGGGTGGGAGATTGATCGACTGGGAGTGTTAGTATAGTTATGGCAAAAATGTACCCAGCTTACATGCCGAACAGAGAGTTATCCATTGGATTCACTGCAGGTACCCAAATATACCATATGTACATCAAAATTGAAAATTCGGGACAGATACATATGTGGGCCGTGTTGTGTGTTGTGGGAAGAGGGGGGTTCCCCCGAGAAAAAAAAAAAACAGTAGAACAACGTGCTGGTCTCTAAGATTGTCGGCTCTAATGAATTAGAAAGATGAGTGAGAGTATAAAGAAGGGGGTTCAAAAGGAAAAGATAGAGAAGACTAAAGAAGATTTGAAAAGAAGAGGAACAAAAGAGAATGTATTGAAGAAGAGGGAGAGGAACTTTTCGGATAGAGAAGAGAAAAAAAGAGGAAGGAAAGAAAGAGAGAGAAAAGAAAAAAAGAAGAGAGAAGGTTAGAAGAGATAAGAGAGAGAAGGAAGAAGAAAGAAGAGAAGGAAGAAGAGAAAAAAGAAAGAAGAGAGAGAGAGGGTAGAAAGGGAAAAGAAGAAGAGAGAGAGAAAGGAGAAGAAATATTAGAAAAGAGGAGAGAGAGAAAGAGAGAAGAAAGAGAAAAAATAAGAAAGAAAAGAAAAAATTAAAGAGAATTGGGAGAGAGGAAAAAAATGGGAAGAAGAAAGAGAAGAAAAGAAATAGAGAGGAATAAAGATTTAGATAAAGAGAAAAGATTAAAAAGAAAAAAAAAGATTAAGGGAAGGTGAAGAATTTGAGATTGATGAAAGAAGAGAAAAGAAGTAATTAGAAGAGGTTCTGAGAGAGAGAGGATAGAAGAGAGAGAATGGAAAGAGAAGAGGGAAGAAGATAGAAAAGAGAGAGATATTGAGAAGAAGAGTAGAAGAGATAGAGGAGGAACGGAAAGAGAAGTGAAGGGAAAAGAGAGAAGAGAGAAGAGAGAGATAGGGAAGAGTAGAGGGTGAGAGATGAGGAAGAAGAAGAAAGAGAGAGATGAGAGATGAAGAAAGAAATAGAGGAGAAGAATAGATAGAATGAAGAAGAGAGAAGAAGAGCAGAGGACCTTGAAGAAGAGAGAAAGGAAATAGGAGGATTGTAAACGAGAGAGTGAGAGAGAAGAGATTGAAGAGGAAGAGAGAGGATAGAGATTAAGAGGATAGTGTGAGAGAGATGTAGAGAGGGATGAGAAGAAAAGGAGAGATGTGGGGAGAGAGAGAATTTTCCTTTTTCCGGAGACAAAAAGAAGACAGGCGAGTGTATGAGATAGGAGAGAAAAATGAGCAGAGTGGCTAATTAGATCCAGGAGCAGTGAAGAATATTCTCAGTAGAGAGAACGGAGATGAATTTGCTATAGGAAGTGATAGTTTGTTTTCAGGGATTCTGGTCTTTCATAGGAAACCTAGACCCCCCTCCTTCATTGCTGTGCACCCAGAGAGAGAGCAAAACTTGCTAACTAGTAGACAATGAATAGGTAAACCCACTCAGTGGAACGCGCGGCGCTGAATACATAGACTTAGTCAGTGGAGCACTTAATACTGAGTCGATAAGCTGAGTCATATGAGCACGTAATACTCAGTCGATAAGCTGAGTCAGTGGAGCACGTAATATTGAGTCGATAAGCTGAGTCATTGGAGCACGTAAAACTGAATCGATAAGCTGAGTCAGTGGAGCACGTACAACTGTGTCGATAGAGTTAGTCAGTTGAGCACGTAATACTAAGCAGATAGACTCAGGTCAGTGGAACACGTTGGTTGGTTGTTCGTCCATCACGGGTGATGAAGACCACTCTGTTCATCCAATTATTTAAGAATATGTTAGGTTAGTCTATGGGTACGAAGGTGACTGAAGAGCCCGATGCGGGCTTGGAAAGATCTTGGACAGTGTGGGCAGGGAATGTTTGCTTCATGTGAAGGTTTTATTTCACGGTCCTTTCTAGCTTGTCTCCGCTGTTCCGCTGCTGCTCTTCTGGATGATTCGCATGCTGCTGCACCTTTACGAAGAGATGTGCGCCAAGCAGTTCGGTCTTGCGCAGCAGCTTCCCATGTGTCTGGGTTTATGTCAAAGGTTTTCAATGACGTCTTTAACGTGTCTTTGAAGCGCTTCTTTTGGCCACCATGGGAGCGTTTACCCTTCTGCATCTCACCATAAAAGAGTATCTTTGGCAGTCGATGGTCTGGCATGCGGACTACATGACCTGCCCAGCGAATTTGTGACTGCATCAGAATAGTATCAATACTAGGGATACCAGCTCTGTCAAGAACGGCGGTATCCGGGATCTTGTCTTGCCATTTGATGTTCATTATCTTCCTGAGACAGACTGTATGGAAGTGGTTTAGCTTCTTTACGTGGCGCCTGTATACAGTCCATGTTTCACATGCTATATGCAGCACTGGAAGCACCGCAGCTCTGTACACCTTCAGCTTTGTCTGTAGACTAATGCCACTTCGATGCCAAACGTTGGTGTATAGTCTGCCAAATGTGCTGCTGGCTTTGGAGATCCTGGTGTTCACCTCATCATCAATGACAATGTTCTGGGATAGTGTGCTACCAAGGTATGTGAATCTGTTCACAACATTCAGTTTCTCACCATTAACCTTGATGACTGGCTCAGTATAAACTGTGCCAGGAGCTGGTTGGTACATGATTTCTGTTTTCTTCGTGTTGATGGTAAGCCCAAAGTTGGCGCAGGCTTCGGAGAATCTATCCACACTATGCTGCAGATCAGCCTCTGAGCCAGCATTGAGGGCACAATCATCAGCAAACAGAAGATCTCTGATGGTGTGTGATTTGACCTTGGTTTTTGCTTGAAGCCTCCTAAGGTTAAACAATTTTCCATCAATACGATAACTAATGTCGATTCCTGTGTCCCCGTCTCTAAAAGCATCAGTCAGCATAGCAGAAAACATGATACTGAACAGAGTCGGTGCAAGTACGCACCCTTGTTTAACTCCATTTGAGACGGGGAAAGGCTCTGATAGCTCACCGTTTTCCTGAACTCTAGCCTGCATTCCATCATGCAGTTGCTGCACTATTGTGATAAATTTCTTTGGGCAGCCGTATTTTTGCCATGATCTTCCATAGACCCTCTCTACTGACCGTGTCGAACGCCTTTGTCAAGTCGATGAAAGCTGTGTACAGGTCACAGTGCTGTTCTTGGCATTTTTCTTGTAGCTGTCTTGCAGCGAACACCATATCTGTGGTTCCACGTTCTTTCCGGAATCCACACTGACTTTCAGGTAAAAGACCTTTGTCAAGATGAGCCGTAAGGCGATTCAAAAGGATTCTGGCGAATATCTTCCCAGCGATTGATAAAAGAGAGATGCCTCGATGATTGTTGCAGTCTTGGCGATTACCTTTACGTTTATATAGATGTATAATTGAGGCATCTTTGAGATCGTGTGGGATGGTTTCACTCTGCCACATTTGCTGGAAGATCATATGAAGTTTCTCTATCAGAACTGCACCGCCATCTTTATAAACCTCAACAGGAATTGAATCGGAGCCAGGGGCCTTTCCACTAGACAGTTGACGAATCGCTTTTTTAGTTTCCTCCAGAGTTGGTACATCATCTAATGCTTCATTTATAGGAATTTGGGGCAGGCGGATGATGGCTTCGTCGTTAATAGATGATGGCTGGTTCAAGATATTATTAAAATGTTCAGCCCAGCGTTGGAGCATTTTTTCCTTGTCTGTAATTAGTGTTTTTCCATCTGCATTAAGGAGGGGAAATGATCCTGATGATGTTGGACCATAGACCGCTTTGAGTGCAAGGTAAAAGTTTTTCAAGTCATGGCTGTCAGCAAAGCCTTGGAGCTCATCTGCTTTATTACTCAGCCATGAATCCCGCATCTGGCGTAGTTTATGTTGGACGATTCTACGCATGTTGTTGAAAGCGTCTTTCTTGGATGTAGATTTTGGATCATTTAAATATGCTTTATGGAGATGGTGTTTCTCAGCCAACATCTGCTTTATATCATCTGAGTTCTCATCAAACCAGTCATTTTGTTTCTTGATGGAAGGACCCAGGACCTCTGTAGCAGTGTTGTAGATCTGCTCACTTAGGGCTGCCCAATTTGTTTCCACACTTTGGCCGTCTAGCGAGATAGATTTGAGACGGTCTTCTAAGGTGTCAGTAAATGACTGTTTGATTTTTGTCTTCTTTAGTTTGGTGACATCCAGCCTCTTTTGAGTTTTCTTCCCCTGAGGGCGCCTGGCTGGTTGGATACGAATTTTAAGTTTAGATACAATGAGGCGATGATCAGTCCAGCATTCGGCACCACACATGGACTTGGTCACCCGGACATCTTGCCTGTCCTTCTTCCTAACAATTACATAGTCAATTAGGTGCCAATGCTTTGAGCGAGGGTGCATCCAGGAGGTCCTGTTGCGGGTAGGAAGTCGAAAAATGGTGTTGGTGACAAGGAGGTCATGTTCTGCGCAAGTCTGGAGGAGACGAAGTCCATTACTGTTACAGCGACCCACGCCGTACCTACCAATAGTGCCATTCCAGGAGATGTTATCTGAGCCTACTCTTGCATTAAAGTCACCAAGAATGATGAGCTTATCTGCTTTAGGAACTGATGCAATGACTGCATGTAGTTCTTCGTAAAACTTATCCTTGACATCATCCTGGTTTGTCATAGTTGGTGCATACGCGCTAATGATGGTGGCATGTTTTCTTCCATAGAACAGAGGGATCTTGACCGTCATGAGTCGGTCATTTATTCCCTTTGGGGGCCCCGCTAACTTGCTGACAATTGCTGTTTTGATTGCAAATCCAACCCCTGCTTCTCGTCTTTCTTCAGTTCCTCTTCCGCTCCAAAAGAATGTATAACCTGCACCCTTTTCGCAAAGTTGGCCCTCGCCTGCAAGTCGAGTTTCACTCAGTGCTGCTATGTCAATGTTGTACCTGGCCAGTTCTCTCCCAATCAGGGCAGTTCGTCTCTCAGGTCTGTTTGCGTTAAAGTCTTTGTCAAGTAAAGTGCGCACATTCCATGCGCCTAGAATGAGGGGGAAAAATCTGTCCTTTCTTTTTCTTATATGTCGACCGCCGAAGTAGGGTACCCACCAACCGCGGTAAGCTGGTTAGGTAATGGTGAAGCAGGCAATGTTTAGGGCACCTTTTCTAGCCCCTTCCTCATGCCATGGAGGTGAGCAGTGCTTTCCTAAAGAGGGCTGCTCAGACACTCAGGGGGCTGCCGAATCCCACTGCTGCTCCGATCAGTGGAAGACGCCCATATGGCCTGAGCCGCCTGTGTGTAGGTCTGCGACTACGACTGCCAGCGTACCCACGCCTGCCGCTTCGCCGCTCGCCCATCGCCACAGGACTTGTTGTGAGTGGATGGATGAATGGATGATGGATGAAAGAGTGACTTGCGCGGTGATTTGGATTAAAGTGAGGAAGAGTTGCGCAATTCGTCGACCTCACTCTCTCGCCTGGGTCCATCTCAATCCAGTGGCAAGACAAGTCAAGACGACTGGAGATGAAGTCAGGTGCAGTGGATGACCAGGGCTTTCTATGTGCCTCGCCGTGCTCCTTACGCTCCACAGCGCGTTGCTGGTAATCGCCGTCATGCCCGTTGAACCAACAGGTGGTTTCTTCCGCGCAGTCTATCGAATCCAGTCTTCGCATGCATGGGTAGGCAGACCCTAACTCACCGAAGGTTTATAACCATTCGGCTACCCTCACCTAGTTTAGCCGGCCTGTCAAAGCCGTTGTCCGGGGGTGGCCGCTGTCGCATGCTGACAGCTACGAGGAGCCACAGGTGAGAGCTGGATGCCAGGTTTGGACCAAAGGTGGCTGAGCTGCCCTGAAAAGGGCATGACAGCTCCTTCACCAGAGGTACTACCAATACCTGACTAACACGTGGAACACGTAATACTGAATAGATATACTGAGTCAGTGAAGCACGTAATACTGAGTGGATAGACTCGTCAGTGGAGCACATAATACTTAGTGGATAGACTCAAGTCAGTTGAGCACGTAATATTGAGTGGATAGACTCAAGTCAGTTGAGCACGTAATTTTGAGTAGGTAGACTCAAGTCAGTCGAGCACGTAATACTGAGTGGATAGACTCAAGTCAGTTGAGCACGTAATACGGAATAGATCGACTTAGTCAGTGGAGTACATAATACTGAGTCGATAGACTGAGTCAGTGGAGCACGTAATACTGAGTGGATAGACTCAAGTCAGTGCAGCACGCAATTTGAGTGGATAGACTGAGTCAGTGGAGCATGTAATACTGAGTGGGTATTCTGAGTCAGTAGAGCATGTAATATTGAGTGGATAGACTCAAGTCAGCGGAGCACGTAATACTGAGTGGATAGACTCAAGTCAGTGGAGCGCGTAATACTGAATAGATAGACTCAAGTCAGGGGAGCACATAAAACTGAATAGATAGACTCAAGTCAGCGAAGCACGTAATACTGAATAGATAAATATATTGAATAAGTGGACTTAGAAGTAGAACACTTATTACTGAATAAATAGACTCGCTCGGCAGAACACGCAAGAAAGAGAGAGAGAGAGAGAGAGAGAGAGAGAGAGAGAGAGAGAGAGAGAGAGAGAGAGAGAGAGAGAGAGAGAGAGAGAGACTACTATAAATTAAACGGTATATAAAATGGTAGGGAGACCCACATACTGTATGTAGTGGAAGTCCTACTGAAGTGTCATATTAGCTAATCGGTTAGTACGCTTGCCTCTCGGCAGCAAAATTACCGAGTTCCGGGATCGAAACCCGGTAGAGTCACGGTTCAGTCTACCCAGATGTAAATGGATACCTAACTCTGCTCTTAAGTTAGGAAAGACATAAGTAGCGAGATACCTGTGAACTTCACCGTTCAGCAGGAAATGATAGGTGTTGAAATAAAAATACAGGACCTGACCATGCGTATCTACAATCCGTAGGGCCCACCGAACAAAGACCTGTCACTTGCAGGTATTGAAATAAAAAGCTCGAACTGCCAGTGGTCGGAGATTTCAACAGCCACTCGGAAAGATGAGGATACCCAGAGGTACAGAAAGTAGAGGTCAGAAAGTGGCGTACCACTGCTTACGTTGATCATATTCAAGTCGATGTCTGAAAATGAAAGAATAAGTTATGACAAGGACAAGGAAGCGATGAAAGGAACTGGTCATATAACGAGCTAGTATTGTGAAATCTCTCACTTCGCTCACATATCTCACATATCTCACTTCGCTCTCATATCTCACTTCGCTCACATATCTCACTTCGCTCACATATCTCATATATCTCACTTCGCTCACATATCTCACGTATCTCACATATCTCATTTCGCTCACATATCTCACTTCGCTCACATATCTCACTTTGCTCACATATCTCACTTTGCTCACATATCTCACTTCGCTCACATATCTCACTTCGCTCACATATCTCACTTCGCTCACATATCTCACTTCGCTCACATATCTCACTTCGCTCACATATCTCACTTCGCTCACATATCTCACTTCGCTCACATATCTCACTTCGCTCACATATCTCACTTCGCTCACATATCTCACTTCACTCACATATCTCACTTCGCTCTCATATCTCACTTCGCTCACATATCTCACTTCGCTCACATATCTCATATATCTCACTTCGCTCACATATCTCACGTATCTCACATATCTCACTTCGCTCACATATCTCACATATCTCATTTCGCTCACATATCTCACTTCGCTCACATATCTCACTTCGCTCACATATCTCACTTCGCTCACATATCTCACTTCGCTCACATATCTCACTTCGCTCACATATCTCACTTCGCTCACATATCTCACTTCGATCTCATATCTCACTTCGCTCACATATCTCACTTCGCTCACATATCTCATATATCTCACTTCGCTCACATATCTCACGTATCTCACATATCTCACTTCGCTCACATATCTCACATATCTCATTTCGCTCACATATCTCACTTCGCTCACATATCTCACTTCGCTCACATATCTCACTTCGCTCACATATCTCACTTCGCTCACCTATCTCACTTCTCTCACTTATCTCACTTCGCTCACATGTCTCACTTCGATCTCATATCTCACTTCGCTCACATATCTCACTTCGCTCACATATCTCATATATCTCACTTCGCTCACATATATCTCACGTATCTCACATATCTCACTTCGCTCACATATCTCACATATCTCATTTCGCTCACATATCTCACTTCGCTCACATAATCTCACTTCGTCACATAATCTCACTTCGCTCACATATCTCACTTCGCTCCACATATTCATTTCGCTCACATATCTCACTTCGCTCACATATCTCACTTCGCTCACATATCTCACTTCGCTCACATATCTCACTTCGCTCACATATCTCACTTCGCTCACATATCTCACTTCGCTCACATATCTCACATATCTCACTTCGCTCACATATCTCACGTATCTCACATATCTCACTTCGCTCACATATCTCACATATCTCATTTCGCTCACATATCTCACTTCGCTCACATATCTCACTTCGCTCACATATCTCACTTCGCTCACATATCTCACTTCGCTCACATATCTCACTTCGCTCACATATCTCACTTCGCTCACATATCTCACTTCGCTCACATATCTCATATATCTCACTTCGCTCACATATCTCACGTATCTCACATATCTCACTTCGCTCACATATCTCACATATCTCATTTCGCTCACATATCTCACTTCGCTCACATATCTCACTTCGCTCACATATCTCACTTCGCTCACATATCTCACTTCGCTCACATATCTCACTTCGCTCACATATCTCACTTCGCTCACATATCTCACTTCGCTCACATATCTCACTTCGCTCACATATCTCACTTCGCTCACATATCTCACTTCGCTCACATATCTCACTTCGCTCACATATCTCACTTCGCTCACATATCTCACTTCGCTCACATATCTCACTTCGCTCACATATCTCACATATCTCACTTCGCTCACATATCTCACTTCGCTCACATATCTCACATATCTCACTTCGCTCACATATCTCACTTCGCTCACATATCTCACTTCGCTCACATATCTCACTTTGCTCACATATCTCACATATCTCACATATCTCACTTCGCTCACATATCTCACATATCTCACATATCTCACATATCTCACTTCGCTCACTTCGCTCACATATCTCACTTCGCTCACATATCTCACTTCGCTCACATATCTCACTTCGCTCACATATCTCACTTCGCTCACATATCTCACATATCTCACATATCTCACATATCTCACATATCTCACATATCTCACATATTGCAGTATGTGTTTTGCACTACCTTTGTCTTTTTAAGTCATACTGCGATAAAATAAAAATAAAAATAAAAAACAAAACATATGTTACTATCAAGCGGTTTTAGTCAGTGACAAACGAACTAACATAGTAGAAACAAAAAAGGAGAGAACTATAGCGTTAGAGCAGTGGTAGGCAAATAGGCGATCCCGATCTACCGGTAGATTCCAGAGGATGATTTGGTAGATATTTCGGTGGCTTGTGGGGGGGGGGGGGGGGGGGGGGGGAGGAATAGAAAGACTTTTTAAACTAGGGGAAATTTCGGACTAGACCTCTCCCGCCGGCCTTTTAAAATCGCGGTGTCCCTGGGATCAAAGGTACTTTTTCCACATTCCAAATTAAAAGTTTAGAGCTGGCTTTATAAATATATTCGTGAACTGCATCAGATAGGAACGCGGAACGCGATCTTTTCTTTGTGAGGTTCATCATCTCCACCTTCCCCGGGTTAAAATTACACACGCACAGTCACATACACACACGTAAATCTTTAGAGAGCTTTGCGTTCCTAAAGTAGATCTCAAAAGCTCATGAGTTCCCGACCCCTGCGTTAGAGGCTTTCAGTCTTGCTTTTTGTAGCAGTAGCTGATTTATTGCTCAACACAACTATTTACGGGCCCACTTAGAGAGAACTAAAATCTAAACACATAAGAACAAGACTTTAAAAACATGTTATGTTTCCGCTACAGAATAGCTAATGTAACTGGTCATCTAAGTCAGAACTACCTCAAGAACACCTCAAGAACACTTCCAGAACATTCTCTGTAATATCGAGCGACATGGAGAGGGAATAAGAAAGAAAAAAAAAGGGGGGGGGGGGGGGGGGGGGGGTTGTGCAAGGTTACAATGACCACTAATGTGATACATGATTCGATGCTGGTTTCTCACCAATTTTCCTCGTTTAAAGCGAGAGAAAACAGGAAGTGAAAGCAAGCGTATCCATTTCACATCAAATAAAAGTTGGATTAGATTTATCGAAAGTCTGATGTTTATTTTAACAAGGCTTCATTTTTTTTTTAGAAAGCTTCTACCGTTTGTTTTTCTTTTCTCTGAATGCTAACAAGAGGAGGCTTGGGATTTGTGTTTTAAGGAGAGGAAGGTATGTGTGTATGAGTAGAGGTAGGGGTGGCGAAGTGTAGGAGTATACATTATTTGGACGCCGTGGGGCAGAGAAAGAGACGAGCAAGTCAGGTGGTAACGTCTGCAGCTTCTCTGTATGGTTCTCATGTTTATCCTTCTCTCTCTTAGTTTGAAATTAAAAACACATGTGGGCTAGTTTTGTTCTTCTGTTTAAAAAAAAATGTCTGGTTTCAAAATGGCAAGCATTGATTGTGAAGAGTTGTCTTCCCTTATTGTATGGTCTTATGTTGCGTTTGGTTTTTCTTAATAGCGCGGAGGGCGTGGGCGAATACGATGCACTCGTTAACCTGGTCTTGTGAGGGAGAATTCATTGGGAATAGAGATGTAGGGCGTGCCTGGGGTGGAGAACTGGAATGGTAGAGTTCAGAAGTGCAAAGAACTAACAGCCGTTATTGTTTTGTTTGAATTACTATGGTGGAAATCCCCGTCAACGTGTATTTTGACCGAGCTAAATTGTCCAGTGACGCACGGCCAATCAGTATAAAAGCAGTCACACGTCTCGTGGCTATGGATTTCTTTTTACTTCTATTTCTGTTGGCCTCATTCTGGTATCTGCCCGCAACCCTTGTCTCGCTAGCATTTTTATAGCTGCCATTACTTGTGCTTACTTCCATCTCGTCTCCCTGTTCACTACCATGTGTTCTAACTAATGATTCCCCCACTAAAGTGTACCCCTACTTTTAAGTTTTAGTTTTCATTTCGACCTGTGCCGTAAAAATCGTGGTGAGATACATTTTGTGGTCTTTTATGGGTGGATAACGTCAACTCGTGTCTTTTCAGTGCTTTGTTAATACTGTCTGCTATCTTACATCAGGGATTCTCAACCTTTTTCTGCTCATGCAACCCCCCCCCCCCTAACTTAGCATCATTTGCCTCTGTCCCCCCCCCCCCCTTGTCTTTTTGCTGGAAGAAGGTGCTTTATCATCTTACTGTGGCCACCTAGAAAAATGGCATGGCCCCCTGGGGAGGGGGGGCCCACGTTGAGAACCACTAATCTACATCATAGGCTTCCCTGAAGGTCAAGTCAAGTCTTCAGCTAGAGAGGATCTGCGATAGTAAGTAGCACATTGAGATATTGCCCCGGGGGGGGGGGGGGGGGGTTACGGGGCCACTCAGGAGACAAACATAGAATAGAACTACTGCTGCCTCAGGCATGTCGTAAAAGGCGACTAATGTGAGGTTGGGCATGAGGCTGGCAACCCTATTATGTAAAAAGGATTGCTACAGAACCCACCACAGCAAGAGCGTATGTGAATGTTTTGATGTAGATTTCCTGCATAGGATGCTCCATGCTCCATAAGGAGTGAAAACTGAAAGAGAAGATTGAGTGATTCGGCTACATTCTAGCGTAGCTCTCATTGTGGCGTCTGTCTTAAGTTTATATAGACTTAAAGGGTTCTTCGTTTTTGTTTACATTTGTAGCGGCGGTATATTGTTGTTATTGTATTATTGTGTGTTTTGTTGTTGTTCGTTTTTTTATTATTTTTAGGGAACTTTGAGCGGCGAATGGCAGAGTAGTTAGAACTCTTGCTTCTCGAGGTATAACTTCCGGGTTCGACATCCGGTATCGCCACGTTCTAATCTACCCATCTGTAAATGGGTACCTGACTCTGCTGTTGAGATACGAAAGTCAAAGGCAGCGAGGAAGGTGTCACGGATTGCCTCCCCTTAGCTCTGCGGTATGATATGAGTATATGAGGAGGACTGCCGTAAGACGGGCGTAAAACTATAGAATGAAAAAAAACAAAAACACAAATAGTGATACGTCTTACTGGGAGAAAGGACAAGAAAAAACCTACGTTGCGGCCACAAGGCCTTCGTCAGGGACAGACAAACAAAAAACAGAAGGGAAAGAAAGTGAGAATTAAGTGGAGAATATAAAACTATAAAAATAAGAGAAAACACTCCCTGATGTGTGTCACATGTTGGAAATAAAATGTCTGCCACTGAACCAGAAACCGGAAGTGGATACTAGATTCAAAGCATACATAAAAAAACAATGAAAATAAGGACTGGAAAACTGAGTGAGGAAAAAGTAATATTTAAAAAAAAACGGAGAGGAATAAATAAGGAGAGAGAAGATGAAGAAAGAGTTATAAAAGAAAAAAAAATGCATACATTCAACCGGCAATTGTACGATTTTTTTATCCGCCCAGAAACAGGATAAACTTTCCCGTCTCTGTCCTACCCCTGTATCTGTCCCTACCTCCTCCACTCCATCCCGCTCCCAGGTTGTTTGTATTCCCTCTGATCTTGCCCTCTCTTAGGGTGAGCTTTCTGTCGTTAGCAAGGGCTTGCACTTTGTCCCTCTTCAACCATCCTCTGGTCAGTATAATCTCCTCCAAGTTGTTTGTGCCCTCGACACTGGGACGAATTGACGGAACAAGCAGTACCGGTACCAGCAATTCAGGAATTTGGAAAGATAAGTCATAGTTCTAGCAGGCCAGAACAACAGACTTTATTTCTAAAACTGATAGCCAGACAATGATGATAACTATCTCTAAGAATTATAGTTTAAATTTATTTACATTTTTTCCAAAAGCGATTGATCATTAAATTTTGTATTTATTGATTTTGATAAATCCATAGTCGAGTTAATGATTACGGGGCGTAAGGCACATGTGTGAGTCCTGATTTTAATATATATAGCTTTATCTACACCTGAAGAGCCACTAAGAATAACAATAATAATAACAATAGTAACAATAATAATAATCAGAGGAATCTCGCTGTATTAAACCAGCTGGAGGCTTAACGAGCTAGCGAATTATAAGATAACCCAATCCTTCACAAAAGTTGACGGCAGATACTAGAGTTAACATTGCTAACATACATTCAGCATTGTTCTCGCTTTTCTGAATATCTTGTGAACCTCCCTTGAGGTAGAAGCATCATTATACTTCTACCTACAACTCTGCCAAGAGTAATCTTGTGCGAAGATAGACTCATTTAAAGACCCAAATTACATACCCTTGAAGTTGTGGCCACTGTTGGACCACTACTGCAGAGCTAACTGTAGAATGAAAAAAAAACCAAAAACACAAATAGTGATACGTCTTACTGGGAGAAAGGACAAGAAAAAAACCTACGTTGCGGCCACAAGGCCTTCGTCAGGGTCAGACAAACAAAAAACAGAAAGGAAAGAAAGTGAGAATTAAGTGGAGAATATAAAACTATAAAAATAAGAGAAAACACTCCCTGATGTGTGTCACATGTTGGAAATAAAATGTCTGCCACTGAACCAGAAACCGGAAGTGGATACTAAATTGAAAGCATAAATAAAAAATAATGAAAACAATGACTGGAAAACTGAGTGAGGAAAAAGGTAATATTAAAAAAACTTAGAGGAATAAATAAGGAGAGAGAAGATGAAGAAAGAGTTATAAAAAAAATGGTTTTGGAGGGAAATCAAGGGTGATCGCAATCATGATACACATAGGACTAGATAGAAAAGGACGCCTCAGACAAAAAAATTGCTGGGTGTTCAAATAATGGGGTTTAAGGCAGCCCATAAGATGGATGAGGCGTTGGTCAAGGCGGAGCCGACTGTTGACGTCTGTGACGTGTAATGGAAAAAGAGTCTACAGTATAATCTGACAAATTATTGCAACCTAATAGCTGCCCTCTGATTTGCTTGCTAAACCGGCATATATACCAACTATCTATTTCTGCAACGTACCATTTTGTCCCCGCCTTCTTTTCTTTTAACGCGAGCTAACGAAATGTTTACAAACTGCGAGACCTGTCAGTCATAACAGGGAAGCAAATCATGCTGCGTTTACCTCGTCCCCTCACGCGAGCATCTGTCAATCATAATAGTTCTCAGACAGGAAAGCACGTGGGAGAGACAAAAACACAGACCCTTTTGAAGTTTCGTACTCGGGGGAAGTTAGAAACCCCTGGGCTCTTTGATCTGCAGAAGCGGGCATTCTTAAAGAGAAACCCGCTAGTCGAACAGAAAGTCTTTTGATGCCGGTCGAAAACTCCCGACGAGAAACCTCATCGATCGACCGTAAGTCTTTTATCTTGATACGACTAGCTCCTGAATTTTGGGTCTCACCGGGACGCAAAATTAACAACATTAAAGATCAGAGAAATTCAATGATATATATATATACTGTCGTTTTCTTAACCTCATTGTCAGTTGTCAATCAGAATTTGGAAGTATTCTAGCGCGCAGCCGTAAACTATTTCCTTGTTTGGATTTGTTATTAGTGTTTCGTGGAGATTTCATTTCTGAATTTTCTGGTAAAAGGATAATGTGCTAATGTTTTAAGAAGTGATAGCTTTTATCATTTATTCTTCACTTAGATTTTTCTCGCTAGTCAAACGAGTGAAATAAAGTAACGCGTAGCGATTTCCTTCCTTATGGACGATGTCATCAAGGCATGTAAGGAGAGAACAAGAAAGTATTCAGTGGGGTACTGGAAGATGAGACAGGTCTATATTTCGGAGCTGGCATTTGCTGATGATGTTGCCCTGATTGCTAAATCAGAGGCACATCTCCAATCCAACCTGCAAGTCTGGAAGGAAGAGCTGGAGAAGAGAGGGATGGTCATAAGCAGCTCTAAAACAAAATCCATGGTGATATCACGAGAAGAAAGAAAACATCAGATTAAGCTGGGAGAACAGGTCCTGGAGCAGGTCGACCACTTTAAATACCTCGCAGCTATTATAGACCGAAAGGGAGGCATCAAAGAAGAGTTGGCCACTCGAAAAGCAGCAGCTGGGAGACTTTTTCAGGCCATAAATCGAGGATTCCTCAGCAAGAGAGAGGTTGGTAAGAAAACGAAGATGGCTGTATACCGCTCCACCTATGTCCCAGTCGTGACATACGGATGCGAGTCATGGGCAATGACTACAACCCATAAAAGCCAGATCCAAACCTCAGAAATAAAGTATCTGAGGAAGGTGGTTGAAGTAACAAGAAGAGACATGGTACGCAACCAGACGATACGTCAAGGCCTTAAATCCTACCCCCTGCAGACCCAAGTAGAACAGTCCCAATTAAGATGGTTTGGCCATGTCTGCAGAATGGGAGAAGATCGGATACCACGACAAGCATGGAAACAAAGAGCCAAGGATCCAGACCCCGAGGACGACCCAGAGTCCGCTGGGAGGACAACATTAGACAATCTTTGAAGGATCGAGGACTAGAATGGAACCAGGCCAGGAGGAAGACAGCCGATAGGATAGTCTGGCGCTCTCTCTTCCAAACCTCTACACCTCACGGTAGAAGGGGAACGACTAAGTAAGTAAGTAGCGATTTCCTACCAGATATTCTATTAAAATGTTAAATCACGCCACCCGCATACCTTAGACCGTAATGATGTTAACAGTATAGGCAGACGCGACACTTAATCTCTACAGGAGAGAGATAAACCCGACGGTTTAGCTGACTGGACTTATAGGCAATGAAGCGACTGCTAGGGGGAGTCTAGATTACCCGTTACATTTCATTTGTGCATATTTGTCATTATAGTGTCTATTATTTTTAATATCATACGACGAACTAACAGACGCCGAAAATGTAATAGCTATTTAATGACAGGCGATCATTGTTTAGGTAGCGCATATGGATAGATTAAATAATAATTAACATTGTACGCTGAAAGCCGGCGCGAGCAGGGGCGGGCGAATTAACATAATTCAGTCCGACCGAACTCAGCGCCAGCGGCGTGTTCTAACTTGTAGGCGTAAGGAAACACCGTGTGCCTTTTAAATTTAATCAGGACTGACGGAGTGGAGAAGAGATCGTCTTGTCTCCGTCTGTGTATGTAGATATTAGATTAGCATATTTTTTATATAAATGTTTCTTGTATTATTCGCAGACCTGATCACAAGGGCGGCCAGCGGTCTTTTTCTTTTCGGATTTGTTATTTCTCCTTTTCTTGGCTTGTGTGTCACCGATTTCATTAGTAAACGGGCACTCGCCAGAAAGTATTGGAGGACAATACATTTTTAACACTGGACTTACCAAACCCAGATTTATATTTTACCAGCCACAGTAGTGATCATTATTTTATCCCGACTCCTGACAGTCGTAATTCAATGGGAGTATACCCTTCTGAACACCTACAGTGTACAGAATCGGCGCTTTTAATAAAGAGTTGGCCGATAGAAGAACCATCATCATCATACTAAACATTATTTTTAGCAACCAGGTGTTTCCCAATACTGGAGGAATCTGAGGTATTTTTTCCTGTTAAAGAGTGAACCTCAAGAACTCTCACAGTTTAACTATTTGTAATAACACTTCTAGGAGAAGCACCATATTAGGCGTTCACCTCATTAACTAATTTCTGGGGATGGACTGGGGCCAATTTGGATCTGCGACAACTGGGGTGACAGAATATTAAGTGAAAATAGATAATATATTCATGGACTAATTCTATTATTAAGGGATATTACAGACCTACCAAACCAGGCAATTAGGTAAGAGTGTGAGAGTGGCCACTGTTTGAAAGAGTGTGCGAGTATTTTCTTGTTTGCGGGAAAACTATCCGTATATCTGATTTGTCTAAAAGTTTGTTTACTTTACTGGGTCTCATAGAGTACCACTACTGCTCATTAGACAATCTTTGAAGCATCGAGGACTAGAATGGAACCAGGCCAGGAGGAAGACAGCCGATAGGATAGTCTGGCGCTCTCTCTTCCAAACCTCTACACCTCACGGTAGAAGGGGAACGACTAAGTAAGTAAGTAGCGATTTCCTACCAGATATTCTATTAAAATGATAAATCACGCCACCCGCATACCTTAGACCGTAATGATGTTAACAGTATAGGCAGACGCGACACTTAATCTCTACAGGAGAGAGATAAACCCGACGGTTTAGCTGACTGGACTTATAGGCAATGAAGCGACTGCTAGGGGGAGTCTAGATTACCCGTTATATTTCATTTGTGCATATTTGTCATTATAGTGTCTATTATTTTTAATATCATACGACGAACTAACAGACGCCGAAAATGTAATAGCTATTTAATGACAGGCGATCATTGTTTAGGTAGCGCATATGGATAGATTAAATAATAATTAACATTGTACGCTGAAAGCCGGCGCGAGCAGGGGCGGGCGAATTAACATAATTCAGTCCGACCGAACTCAGCGCCAGCGGCGTCTGCTAACTTGTAGGCGTAAGGAAACACCGTGTGCCTTTTAAATTTAATCAGGACTGACGGAGTGGAGAAGAGATCGTCTTGTCTCCGTCTGTGTATGTAGATATTAGATTAGCATATTTTTTATATAAATGTTTCTTGTATTATTCGCAGACCTGATCACAAGGGCGGCCAGCGGTCTTTTTCTTTTCGGATTTGTTATTTCTCCTTTTCTTGGCTTGTGTGTCACCGATTTCATTAGTAAACGGGCACTCGCCAGAAAGTATTGGAGGACAATACATTTTTAACACTGGACTTACCAAACCCAGATTTATATTTTACCAGCCACAGTAGTGATCATTATTTTATCCCGACTCCTGACAGTCGTAATTCAATGGGAGTATACCCTTCTGAACACCTACAGTGTACAGAATCGGCGCTTTTAATAAAGAGTTGGCCGATAGAAGAACCATCATCATCATACTAACATTATTTTTAGCAACCAGGTGTTTCCCAATACTGGAGGTATTTTTTCCCGTTAAAGAGTGAACCTCAAGAACTCTCACAGTTTAACTATTTGTAATAACACTTCTAGGAGAAGCACCATATTAGGCGTTCACCTCATTAACTAATTTCTGGGGATGGACTGGGGCCAATTTGGATCTGCGACAACTGGGGTGACAGAATATTAAGTGAAAATAGATAATATATTCACGGACTAATTCTATTATTAAGGGATATTACAGACCTACCAAACCAGGCAATTAGGTAAGAGTGTGAGAGTGGCCACTGTTTGAAAGAGTGTGCGAGTATTTTCTTGTTTGCGGGAAAACTATCCGTATATCTGATTTGTCTAAAAGTTTGTTTACTTTACTGGGTCTCATAGAGTACCACTACTGTTCATTCTGTAATATAGTGCTAACCTTAAACCTTTGGGTTAATAAGTTTTAGGGTTTTTTCTCCATTCGGGGAGGGTGCACTTTTTTTGCTTTATTTCATATGTATGTAAATGACTCTTGATCTTTTCCTTTAGATATTTTGATTTTGTCCAGTTTTAATGATAATAAACTACACAGAAACTTACCTTTGTGTGTTGGTCAGACCCATACCCATTTATCCGTAGTTTTTTTCACGTTTGTGTGTCTTGTTGTCACATAGCTGTGTGTGTGTGTGTGTGTGTGTGTGTGTGTGTGTGTGTGTGTGTGTGTGTGTGTGTAGAGAAACTTATCTATTCTGGATAGGGAGGTAAAAGCTGTCTTGCAACAAAGTACATTCTTACGGATAGGCTGGAGGAGACAACCTAATCACTCCAGAGACATATCTTTCCCTCAATCTACCACCTGTGAAAAATCTATTTTCTATACCTTCTCGCGTATCTGTCGACATCCACTCTACTCAGACGGGCCAAATAAAACAATTAACCTTCCGTACGACAACGTCCGAGGAACATGATCTGATAGCTGTCACCTGGATGTCAGTGGCATGGTGGAGGCCAGGGCCATTGACGTGGATGGCTATAGGTGTGGATCCCAACCGAGAAATGTCGTAGAGGTGTCTGCAGAATCAATCCCCAAGTCGTGTGCCCGTTTTGCCGATGTAAGTAATATTGCAACGTTTGCATATAATAGCGTAAATGGCGTTACGTGACTCGCACGTAAAGCCATTGGTGATGGTGAAAGTGGCTTTAGGAAATGACATTGTACGTGTTTGGATTACATACTGGCATAACCGACGGAGGCGGAGAAGTTGCGAGAAAGGCAAGGAGTCACGACAAGCCCGAGGATGAGAAGTATACAAGAGGTAGCTGTGTGCATCAGTGGGTTTGTAGTACACCGAAGTGTTAAGGTGGGGGGAGTGATGGTGACAACAATGTCAAGGAAATTGACCGAGATAGTGGATATGTGAGAGGTGAATTGGATAGCACGGTGGAAGTGGTTGATGAAGTCGATGAACCTATATAGGTCAGCGTCTGGCATATCAGTGAGACCTATGCCATCATCGATGTATCTACGATACATAAATGGAAAAGGTCCAGGAAACTGCTGCCACACCTGATACTCCAGGTAGCCCATGAAGAGGCAGGCATAGCTGGGACCCATCTTGGTGCCCATATCGACTCCACTGACTTGGTCAAAGAACTGTCCGTTGAACGTAAAGGAATTGAGTTGAAGGACCAGTTCTGCTAGACGGAGGACAGTCCCTGTAGCAATAGAGGGATAGGTGCGTTTGTCCAGGAAAAACCGGAGAGCTTGGAGACCATCAGTGAGGAATGGAAATGTATAGAGAACAGGCATCTAACAGAAATAAAAGGTAGGTGCAGTCTTGGGAAAGCTGGATAGAGGAAAAAGTAGTCAGGGCATGGTTGGATTTCCTTTAAATAGGAAGGAAGCTGCTCTACGATTGGCTGGAAGACGCTGTCTAGGAAGTCTGATATCTTCTTCTGCGTTCATCCCAAAAAGGACGTTTGTTACGTCGTGTCGCCGTTTACAGCAAAGCTGCAATATTTGCGCCTTTCGGCCCGACACATCCGGTTTCAGCATGGCATTTTTGGGACCGAGTTAGCCTTCCCTCAAGTTAGGACAGGGAGAGAGAGAAATATCAAAATTTCGCCCGCACAGTAAAGGTTGTGCAATTCTGACGGAGTGGACATTAGAGCGCACAAACCGTATTGTGACGGAAGAGAACTGGTCCCCTACCTCATAAAGCTGAGACCTAGTATAGTAAAGTCTCTAAAACTTCATTTCTCTACGGCACCATCTATTATAAGACTACCTTTACACGTTACCTTACCTAGCAGTTTGTGACCTTCTCTTTTCGTTATTTTTTCTGGCCACATACATGACATCTATAACAATGGATGGCATACAGAATGCTTACATATCTGCCATTCGCTTTCTTTCGGCGATTGTTTGATTAGAGGCGTCACTGGTAAGATACGCCGTTAGCTCTTTATCGTTATGATTATCTTATTTCATTATTACCATTTAGCTTTTTGTAGTCTGTGAAGCGTGGGGTTACTATTGCATCTGGTCCCCTTGCAGAAAGCCTGTACAAAAGCATGCATAGGCTCTTTCCGCTGTGGTTTCAGTAGCGATTCATTTTACATGAGGAGGTTGCCAGCCCCATCCGCAGCGTCGTATTTTATTTTTTTGGCCTCATACGACATGCCTGAGGGAACCAGTAGTCCTATTCATGCCAATCAAAAGTTCAGATGATGCCCAGGTGACATTTCACATTGTGAGGCCCTTTCATTGTTTGGGAAGAAGGGGTAACCAAAAATTAATGTGAAAAAAGGTATGAAGGTTCATGTATCCTTGGTGAGGGCCTGGACCAAATGGTCCTGCTGGTGACTCCTCTCATAAGGTCTGGTTCAATTCTTTCTTTGTCGTCTCAGAGATCCATGGAGTAACACGGGGGCCATTTTGTTCATAAAAAATGGTAAAGGTAGTCCCATTGCAGTTACTGCCGTAGGGGAGTGAGTTGTCAGACACTTGACAATACTAGATCCAGCACCAAGAGGTGGGGTGAACAGTTCCTTTCCTCGCTGCCTTTTCCTTCCCTAACTTAAGAGAAATGTTAGATACTCATTTACAGCTGGGTAGATTGGAACGTGTCGATACTGTGAATCGAACCCGGTACATTTGCCGCGAGAGACCACCGCTCTAACCACTCTGTCAATTGAACGATGTATTTTGTTAATTGTCTCCTTTCATTCTGTCTTCATTTGTCAATGTCTGTTTGTGTCAGTCACAGAAATACAGTACACACAAACCGAACTGATGTCTGGAATTATAAAGATGGAAGCATTAACAACTCGTCATACATTTTTCACAATTTCTGTGACACGAGTTGTTACTTTGAGACGGTTTCGTACGCCTCCTCTGTGTCTTTGACAGTGATATATTAATGCCTGCGTCTGTTACTATGTAGTGACGTACCGTATAACAAAGAAATACTCCGTCTATGAGAGGTTCCGACAGAATGGCACAGGCATGCGAAGTATTGCACGTGTTTTTAATCAACGTGTTCAACTGTTCTCCGAGTACATACCTACACGTCCTTTTCTTACCTCTGGCAATCATCAGTGGCTTCCTTTCCACGCCGAGCTGCATGGCGGTTATTTCTCCGCTTCGAACTAGTATCCTTGCAGTTTCGGGAACGCTGGGAAATCCTGATTGTTGATATAACTTTTTGTAAACCAAAGTCCGTCTCTTTTTTTTCCGGCCTGTTTTGTCCCGGCTCATGTCTAAATTATGGGAACTGCAGTAGTGCCATCTGACTATCTGTTTATCTTTCTGTACATTGACAAAAAGGAGCAAGAATCGTATTATCAGACCAAACGTACTTGGTTAAGTTAAATTGTATGCAGAAAATCACATGCACGATTTATTCACACAGGTGAGGTCAGGGACTAGAGTAGACCAGATTTTAGACAAAGGGAGAGTTACTAACGTTTCTCCTCTGTCTTGATTTTCCACTTTGTCGTTCACTTTCTTATAACTACATCTGTCTCATAAAATGGGCGATCTGTTTCAGTTTCTCTCCTCACAAGGAATTGTAAAGACCATATTGACAAACATTCCTGTAATCTATGAGGTTACGCAAACATACATGTTTGGATCTTGTACTGTGGACCTTTTTTCAAAATTCTTATTGATGAATGTGACTTCAGATTATAAGTTGTAACTAGTTGACTGATCTCAAACGTTTAAGACCGATTCTGCTGATAATAGTTTTATCTTACTTACTTAGTCGTTCCCCTTCTACCGTGAAGTGTAGAGGTTTGGGAGAGAGAGCGCCAGACTATCCTATCGGCTGTCTTCCTCCTGCCCTGGTTCCATTCTAGTCCTCGGTCCTTCAAAGATTGTCTAATGTTGTCCTCCCAGCGGACTCTAGGTCGTCCTGGGGGTCTGGATCCCTGGCTCATTGTTTCCCATGCTTATAGTTTTATCTGCTATTCAGTATTTTTAGCTAACGCTTATATATGGTCGGACTGACGTTTTCGTGTTAACTCTTAAAGAGCGAGTGATATTCCCTTGTTTTACATTAGACATTTTCTATCGCTTTGAGTTTTCATATTGTATCAAATATTATATTATAATAAAATTAAGACTAAACGAAGCAAAAACTGAGACCAAATATTCCGGCCCCAAAACGTGTCTGCCATCACTACGCTTAGAAAAATTGGTCATGAAAACTGGCCTCTTGTGTCCCTTAAGAGTTAACGGATTTCAAGTTTGTATTTTGTTACGCGCGCTAAAGACTGCAGATAATGAATGAGTAATGCGTGGCGTATGGAAGGTATGGCCAAGCTAATTCGGTTTTTGAATAGCTTATCACGTGAAACGTGAGATTATATATGCTTGAATCTGAGAGTCGAAATGAGCTAATGGGAGGATGTGCTAGTGTTTGCATCTTATTAAGCGGAGCTAATGGTAAATGTGAGCGTTCGATTGGATAAGCGGTTAGCTCTCGGCGGCAAAGTTACAGGGTTCCAGGATCGAACTTGGCGGTGTCGCGCTGCAGTCTACCCAGTTCTACATGAGTACCTGACTCTGCTCTTGAGTTAGGGAAGGCAAAGGCAGCGAGGAAAGGAATTGGTCACCTCGCCTCAAAAAGCTGGACCTAATATAATGAAGTGTCTGAAGCTTCACTCCTCTACGGCATTATCTGATATGGATTACCTTTACCTTTTAACGGTGAATTTAGCAGGCCCATGAGCGAAGGGTCATTGATATTATTTTAAAACACAACGGCTTCTGTGAACCTTCAGGCAAATTTGTGAAATGGAACCACTAGCATAAAAGGAGACTATTATTTATACGGGAATACGTAGATGTTGTTTAAAACTTAAGTTTTGACATCGGCTTTTCTACAGTCATTTTTGAAACCTTACCATACTTACCGATTGTCATAGTTGTATTAAAGTTTAAAACATGAAACTTACATACAACATGTAGGGGTGGCGCTTACATACAACATGTACAGGTATTATATCCAAGATATAAAGACAAGATAATACGTAGACATGGTGGTTTACAGACAAGAAGGCAAGTAGACATGATCTTACATATGACATGATGACATGTAGATTGGTGCTTACATACAAGACAAGATGACAAGGAGAGATGATGCTTACATGTAAGATATATATATATATGTATAGACATGATGATATGGTCCTTACATGCAAGCTAATAAGTAGACATGGCGCTCACATGTAACATATACTAGCCGCCATTAAAAACGCATCGCATTAGTTTATGAACCGCAACTCGTTGTGCTAAATTTAAAATACATGAAACCACTGATTTTACATTTCTGATCCATTTACTAACCCAAATTTGCTGTATTATTAAACATGAGACAATTCAGAACCGGCTCCTAAGCAGTTGTCAACCCTAGGTGTAAAAACAAAAGTCGCACTCACTCACACACACACTAGCTGCAAGTACCCGGCGTAGCCCGGATTTTCTGTTAACGCTTTATGAAACTGACATATATAAGTTACACACATGGAAGTTATATAACTTACAATTAATATATTTGACCACACCGTATCATACTTAGCTATCGTTATCTTCCATATTTATTCCAGTGCTTTTTGATAAACAATATTCTTGGTGTTTGCCTGGGGCAAAAATGAATAAATTTCTTGGTGTGCCCACCCTGGAGCAAGCAACATACAGTTGTCATATGAGAAGTACGGATTTCTAAATTAACGCGTGCTACATTAAGTGACTGTCCTTGACCCTTGTTTATTCTCATTGCAAATGCAAGACATACAGGAAACCAAAAGGCATGTCAGTTGGGATCAGAGGAATGCGTGGAATGAATGCTTCTTCTCCCCTGACATAACCTGTTAATATTGTTGCTTCTATCACGTTTGGTATGAGGTTCTTAACACATAATCTGGTCCCATTACACAATTTAGGAACAATGATTACATATTGTATCCATTTTTCCTGTCACAACTTTTGTGTGAAACCGGTAATCGAAATTGGGTTTGTAACCAAATGCTGCCAATTTCAGATCAGAGTCTTTAAACGCTTCCCTTAATTTAGCACATATTATTCTATTATGTTCAAGTCGAGCTGCATGTTGTTGAAGGCTTTCATTAACCCTGGATTCGGCCTCTCTAATTCGTTGAATAGTAAGTCGCGCTTCATTATGTTGAGGGCTTTCCATTGCCCTGCATTCGGCCGCTCTAATTCCGTTTTTATTAAGGTGGGTTTCATGCTCTTGAAGAGTCTCAGTCTCTCTTACTAATTTAACTTTCTTAGACTTAGGAGTGATTCTACCAATAGATTTTCTTTTCTTCGGTGGCATGTTAGAGCTATGTTTTTTTTTTTAAAAATCACACTGTGGCAGGCTAAGCAGATGGGCACTTACGTTTCACAATTTAAATAGAAAAAATGCCAAACAAATCACAATTAATCAAATTTGACACAGCTGCTAATTTGTGGCGTGGATAGCCGGAAGTTATTTAAACAGCCAGACTAAAGCCAGGCATTTTCTAAATTTTAGTTCTAAGCCGGGACGAAGGTTTATTTTTTTTTTAAATTCTGAAGCACGTGAAAACCAATGAATGCATAAATCTGCTTTTTCAATCAAAGTAACCACACATTCAAATGAATTGAATACATATTTGACAAAAAAGGAACCAGCTTATTTTTTTTTTTTTTTACCCAAAGCGGTAGAAACCAAATAATGTGACCTGGCAACCTGTGAAAAAATTACTTCCATTTAAACGGTCCTTCAACGATCATTGCTATGTAATAATTTTGTTTTCTGCAACAACTACAGATGTTACTATAAAATAACTTAAAAATAATTGCAACGGGGAAAAAGCGACTGCCGAGTCAATTTGGTTTTTACATATGTTGATACAGTTGTTTAAACAACCAAACTAAAGCCAGGCATTTTTTAAATTTTAGTACTAAGCGGGGACGAAGGTTTATAAAAAAAAAATGCTGAATCACCGACATACCTTAAGTGAAAGCTTATGAATGCATAAGTCTGCTTTTTCAATCAAAATAAACATACATTAAAATTTTGACCACGCATTTTAAAAAATGATGTAAAAAAAAATAATAATACCATGTCAGATTTTCTTTAAGATTAAACTCGCACAGTGGATGTTCATGCTCAGAGAACCTTCATTGGTTTTAATATATGTATCGATACAGCTCTGATCGAATTTGAAACCGCTTGGCCAAATGAGTGCCATAAAAATTACATAGTTAAAAAAAAGGAAGTGCTACAGAAAACTGTTTTTTTCTTCTATTTCCTATTAAAGTAAAAATGTTTAGTTAAACATTTTTAATTATCTTGTAAAATATGCAAACGTATGGTCATTAATAACAAACATAAAATAATAGTTTTAACATTTGTGTTAAGTCCCTTGATATTTATTGGATATGTAAATATTTGATTATGGCCCCTGATAATTAAATGGCTTCCATACATTTCTTACGAAAAACTTTAATTAATGATAATGTCATAATTACAATTTTAAATTAGAAAGGTTCCAAAGGTTGTTATTGCCGGGAGTTGTAGTGAGGATAAGCTCTCACTGCAGATAAAATACTTCTATGGCACGCGCCTCAAACAGTCTCTGACAACCAAGTCCAGCTCCCGGCCTTCACGTGTGGCTCAATTTGAGCCCGGCGGAACTGTTTCCACTGACGGGAGAAGGGGCAAAGGCGAGCGACTGGCGCCTTAAAACCAGCAGCTTCGGGCAGATAGGGCTCGTGATCCTTGGTTGGTAGCTTATCTAAGAGAAGGAACTCTGAATTCAAACCACCGCTACCTTGCGGGAATATCCATTTATGGAATTGGCTTCGGGAGTAAACCCTGAGGATAAATCCGGAGTCGGAGTCCCTAAGGCAGTCTAATGTCGATTCGACATTATTCTGGCAACTCCTGCGACATGGCTGGTACCAAACTGTATCGGCTACTGCCGTTCCTTTGGATCTACCGGCTGTGTGGAAAGGGGGAACATGCTGCATGGGCAACAGCTTGATCTCCATATAACTGTGCCCAAGCTCGCGCCCTGGAGAGGACACTCCAGCTTCACCCTATAGGTGTCGGCAAAACACGGGAAGTAGCAGTTACCGGTTATAAGCTTTTTGCCCAATTGGCGTAGGGCATGGCGCCAGGGGCTACTTCCGACAGTGGGAGAGGTTCTAGGATTTCACTGGACAGCTACCGCCCGCTTCAAGCTGGGCAGCCCCCAGTCAATAAGGTGTTGTCCCGCCACTGTCTGCTTTCCCCATTGGGTGCATGGGGATTAGGGTCAAACCCGAACTGTGGACAGAAAAATTTTGCACCAAGCAATTATCGAAAAAATAGAAATAAGCAAACTCTCAGATTGGGATGCTGGAACGTCCGGACTATGTTGACTGGACTATCCGAAAACCTACAGGATGTAAACGATGTAAGGAAGACAGCCATAATTAATGATGAGCTTAAACGACTTCAGGTGGATATAGCTGCACTTCAGGAAACGCGCCTGGCGGGCTCTGGAACGGTGAGCGAGAAGGACTACACATTTTATTGGCAAGGGAAAGATCTTAATAAAGCTAGAGAACACGGAGTAGGTTTTACGGTCAAAAAATCGCTAACTAAAATGGTTGAACCAGGCGAGAATGGATCAGAACGCCTGTTAACGCTCCGCCTGCAAACTAGCACAGGTCCCATCACCCTTGTCAGTGTGTATGCTCCTACTCTGTACTCTGCCTCCGAAGCTAAAGATGAGTTCTATGAGAATCTAACAGCAATTATCAAAAGCATACCTAGGCAAGAACAGCTTGTTCTCCTTGGTGACTTTAACGCTAGAGTGGGTGCCGATAATGTTTCATGGCCTTCATGTCTGGGCAGGTTTGGTATTGGCAAGATGAATGAAAATGGACAACGGCTCTTAGAGTTGTGCGTCCACCATGACCTCTGCGTGACCAACACCTACTTTCAGACAAAACCCCAGCATAAGGTGTCATGGAGACACCCACGATCCAAGCACTGGCACCAACTTGACCTGATTCTCGTCAGAAGGCCACTCCTCAAGTCTGTGCTCTCCACGCGCTCGTACCATAGTGCAGACTGTGATACAGATCACTCCTTGGTTTGCTGCAAAATCAGAGCACAACCAAGAAAACTCTATCATGTCAGACATGAAGGGAAACCACGCATTGATACCAGCAAGATGTCAGACCCTTTCATGATCGCTCAATTCACTGCGACCTTCGAGAAAGTGCTCAGTAGCCCTCAGCATGGTGATACTATTACAGAGAACTGGGAGCATCTACGGAACACCATTCAAAGTACTGCACTTGCCACCTTTGGTAAGAAAACAGCCAAGTCAAATGACTGGTTTGATGCTTCATCAGATGTGATGGCACCTGTCATTGAAGCTAAGCGCAGTGCTATGAATAAATACAAACGTTCACCGAGTGCCAGAACCCTACAGATCCTGAGGGCTACGAGAAGCAAAGTTCAACAAACTGCTCGACGCTGTGCAAATGACTACTGGCTCCAGCTCAGTGAGAGCATCCAGATCGCAGCGCAAACAGGCAACATTAGACAAATGTATGACGGTATAAAGAAAGCACTTGGCCCCCATAAAAGTAAGACGGCACCGCTAAAAACCATCAGCGGAGAGAAGCTAACCGATAAGGGTAAGCAGATGGAGAGGTGGGTCGAGCACTACTCTGAGCTTTACGCCAGAGACAATACCGTTACGCCTGCAGCCCTTGATGGTGTCAACAGTCTGCCAACTATGGAGCAGCTGGATGCCGAACCAACATTAGAGGAACTCAGCAAGGCCATTGATAGCTTGGCCTCTGGCAAAGCACCAGGCAGTGATGGGATTCCTCCTGATTTAATCAAATGCTGTAAGAGCACGCTATTACATCCCCTGCATAGGATGCTATGCCAGTGCTGGGAAGAGACAACTATTCCTCAAGACATGCGAGATGCCAAGATTGTAACACTGTATAAAAATAAAGGAGACAGAAGTGATTGCAATAACTACAGAGGCATCTCTCTTCTTAGTATTGTTGGTAAGGTTTTTGCCAAAGTCATCTTAATGCGACTACACAAGTTAGCTGAGCGCATATATCCAGAGTCACAGTGTGGATTCCGAGCTGGCAGATCAACAACAGACATGATCTTCTCTCTCCGCCAGCTTCAGGAAAAATCAAGAGAGCAGAAAAGACCATTATATATCGCCTTTATAGACCTCACAAAAGCATTCGACCTGGTTAGTAGGGATGGACTCTTTAAAATCCTCCTGAAAATAGGCTGCCCTCCTAAAATGCTGGAAATGATAAAGTCATTCCATGACGGCATGAAGGGAACAGTCCAATATGCTGGAAGCACGTCACAGCCCTTTGATATACGAAGTGGCGTTAAACAAGGCATTGTTCTGGCTCCGACCCTCTTCGGAATCTTCTTTGCCTTTCTCTTGAAACATGCATTCAGAGATGCAACTGAAGGAATATGCCTTCATACTAGGTCAGATGGCCGTCTGTTTAATCTTTCAAGGCTGAAGGCAAAAACAAAAATCAGAAGGGTCACTATAAGAGACTTGTTGTTCGCTGACGATGCTGCAGTCGTCACTCAAAGCCAACAGGAGTTTCAGAGCTTGATGAATCGCTTCACTAAAGCATGCAAGGACTTTGGCCTCACAATAAGTCTAAAGAAAACGAATGTGCTGAGTCAGGATGTGGGTGCTGCACCAGTTATCACTATCGATAACTATGAATTGGCAGTGGTGCACCACTTCACATACCTAGGGTCTACCATCAATGACAAACTCTCACTGGATACAGAAATCGACAGCCGCATTGGCAAAGCTGCAGCTACCTTTGCCCGCCTCACATCGCGTGTTTGGGGAAACTCTAAACTCACAATGAAGACCAAAGCTGCGGTATATAATGCCTGCGTAACCAGCACACTCCTATATGGCAGCGAGACCTGGACGACCTATGCTAAGCAAGAAAGAAGGCTCAATACCTTCCATTTGCGGTGTCTACGCCGCATCCTCGGCATCTCGTGGAAAGATAAAGTGACAAATGTCGAGGTGTTGTCACGTGCTGGCCTTCAAAGTATGTATACGCTTCTTAGACAACGCAGACTTCGCTGGCTTGGCCATGTTCGCCGCATGGAAGATGGTCGCATCCCAAAAGATATCTTCTACGGACAATTAGCAGATGGCAAGAGAACAGTTGGGCGACCACAGCTGAGGTTCAAAGATGTGTGCAAGAGAGATATGAGGGCACTGGACATGGATCCAGCAACATGGGAGGATGAAGCTGCCGATCGCACTAAGTGGCGATGCTATTTACGGCGCCACCTCAGATTGGGCGAAGAGAGGCTCACACAAGAAGCAGAAGTGAGGAGAAAACGTCGAAAGGAGCACCAGGAAAATAAGCAGTTGAGGGCTGTCACCTCAGGGGCGCATTCCCATAGTCAGTTATGACTGAAGGGGCTATTATTATTATTATAAATTAGAAAATAACTGCATGGCGTACCCAGCCGGAAACTAAAGAGCCTGTCTGCCAAAATTCATGAAGAAATAATAAGGCATGCGGATTTGTATTGAGAACATACAAACATACTTTGCCTTATATATATATATATATATATATATATATATATATATATATATATATATATATATATATATATATATATATATATATATATATATATATATATATATATATATATATATATATATATATATATATATATATATATATATATATATATATATATACATACATACATACATACATACATACACATATGGTGACATTATGGCAGGATGCTTGTGACGGTATTGCCTCCCCTGATGCAGTAGTGGTCCATCAGTGGCCAAAACTCAAGAGTATCTATTATAGGCTTCAATGGAGTCTATCTTTACACAAGATTACTCTCGGCAGAAATGTAGATAGAAGAGCAGTAAAGCTTCTATCACATGGGAGTCTTCACTAGATATTCAGATAAGCGAAAACAATGCTGGCTGTCGCTGAGCACGTTAATTATGTAATCTGCCGATACTTTTATGAAAAATTTAAGCAATGGTTATTCTAGCTCGTTAAGCTCCCACCCCTGATTTAATCAGTGGAATTATTATTATACTGTATATATAGCTCTGTTTAGAGTGTGTGTTTAGTAACTTTGACTGAGACAAACATGCAGCACTTTTAAAAGGATTGAATCGAAGTTAAATTTGTAACATTACAAATAACAAAATTTAATAATCACTTTAAGGTTTAACAGTTTAAAAGAAATAATTTGAATAGTTATGAAAAAGATTTCATCACTTGAATGGGATTTAAGTGAATAAATTCACATGGTAATATATAGGTTAGTTCACATGTTAGGAATAAAACATAGAATGAAAATGCACTACTTATGCCAATCTTGGCTACAGACGTTTTTAGTTCAGAGGAATAAAAGAGACGAATCGTTCTCTTACACGCGTCTGGGATGTCTTTTATTTTGCAATAGATTCCCCTCTGACTCCATGTTTCTTCAGTTTCCTAGTCCCGGGATTCCTTATTAAAATTTGGAAGAGATTTCCTGTGCTTTTTTAAGTCTTATCTGGTTCTCGAATAAAAGGTCCGGTTAACAAAAAGGAATTATGAAGCTAGTCTTCACTCTGGCGAGGTCTGATGTTGTCTGGGCGAGCGTGAAATTCACAGTGAAATAAAACTGCGAAATGGTCAGCCTATATTCCTATTTTCCCAAGCGTTGTTATTATGAATTGTAGCGAAATTTTGCACCTCTTGCTTTGTTGTGAAAAAAAAAATGTGTAGAGGGACATACACACACACACAGCGCAAGGACAGCGCGGCGGTCTTGCTTTGAAGTTTGAAGTAGGCGGAAAAAATGTGACTTACGTTCAGCCGGACGGTATTGAAAAAGGTAGGATAGCGAATATAGGAATGAATGGCCGACTTTAAAAATTTGCATTTACAGGAAATTAAATTTAAAACTACAAGAAAACGCCTGGTTAGAATAATATTAAATAAAAATAACTCAACAAAGGAGATAGACTAGGAGTTATATCCAAAAGGATATTATTCAAATATAAATAGTTTTAAAGATAATTAATATTTTTCACCTTCATCACATCTGCTAAAAGTTAGCTAATAATCTTTAAAAATTTATTGTACGTATATGCCTCAACGGATTGGGATAAAACTTATATAGAATGAAAGCCTCATATGCGGAAAATGAAAGGATACCTAGGAAGGAAGGAAGGATATAAGTGTGTAGTGAAAAGAAGAGAAAACAAGTACAGAAAAAGCACAGATTGCCTCAAATCGCCTCAAACCGAGAGATTAAACGAAAATCTTTTGGGAGTTTAGGAGGTGCTTTCTCGTACGGGCGAGAGACTGAAATATAAGGACAGAGCGGCGCGTTGAAAATCACACACACCAAATCCAGAAGCCAGAGTGAGAAACTGGAAGACAGCATCTGCAAGAAAAGTTCTTTTTTTCACGCTGCATGCAGGGCAGATTAAATTCAGCCAATATAGTCTCACAGTGAGCTTATAAATCCTAAGAGGGTATGTAAGTTTATTAAAGATATATATATATATATATATATATATATATATATATATATATATATATATATATATATATATATATATATATATATATATATATATATGACTAATATCATTTTATTTCAGATGTTATTTACGATTTGATTGTATCAGATTAATAATTAAAACAAAGGGAATGACGCTAACCAGAGATAACCTTCACCGGCATTGTCAGGAAGCATAACCATTAATTGGTTAGCCAAATATATCATGGCTAGTTCTTGCCTGGAAGCTTACGACATACCAGCAAGTACATAAGTGACTTGACATCCATAAGTGGAAGGCAAAGGTTATATCGTACCCATGTATCGTAACATGTGATTTATTCATGTATTTTGTTATTTTCTGCACAGTAGACATTATCTTATCATGCTATCTCTGTAACATACTACCATGATTCATTCATTTATATACAACCACTGAAGACATGGTCGCATCATGAACAGCAGTTGGTGGTGAGATTGTTGGAACACCATGGCCACCTATTACCTTTTGTTCCAGGTTTTTATGATCAATGTTTATGAACATTCCTGATCGAGAAACTACAGACTTGAGGACCGTTGATCCTGCTAACTGAAGCCTAGAGGTCAACCAATCTTCAACACCTTAGTGCCCCGTAGTTAAAGGGCGGGCTGAAGGACAGTCTGTTTATTCAAGTGTGTCTCAGGAACCTCGAGCAGACGTGGCTAATAACAGATGAGTTTTATGTGTATCCATCCAACAAACACTGTGAGCAGTTTCTAAAACGACTGTCTATGATGAGAACTAGATAGCCAGAGATATCAAAGAGATACTGTGACAAAATTTTTGTGTAATTTCAGTGGAAGATAAATCCAAGACTTTCTATTATTTATTTTAATTTGTAACTATAAATAATCATTCATTTTACCATCTTCCAACACCCATTTCTCATACAAGAATACATAGCTGTACATAATAAATATTGAAATTATACTCATTTGACTTGGTAAATTTGTAACTGTTAAATTTTGAGTTACTTTTTCTAATGTAATTATATTATCACATAGGGTTACTATAGCGAAAGTAGCAACTTATACTTCTGAAGCCTAAATCTATTGTCCAGCTCAGAGTATTTACAACTGTAACTCACTTTTGATACCAGTGTACTTCTCGGGCACTGAAACTTCATCCTTTCTGGAGAGAGATTCTACTTCTTCTCTACCACTATTATCATACTAGAGAAACCTTTCGCTACATGAATCTAATCAGAAGGATTCAATCATTTCAAATCATGCAGATAGGGTGTGATATTTCAAAATAGTCCCACGTGAAATAAGGCGCGTGCCTACAAAGGTCACGTATTACCATATATGGACGTCTGATGCCTTGCATACACTCTCACAAACACATTTGTAGACTCATATTGTCTAAAATGTAATAAATCCATGATTACTTTTATACCAAGTGACCGGAAACGATTATATCACACTTGTCTGCCCACATGTGTCACACAGACAGTAATATCGTTATCTGTCGTATGAGTACGCAAACTCCGTGTCTTATCGGTGATTAAGCCGATAGTGCTGGCCGATGTACGTGTTAATCTGCCGCTCCTATAACCAACAAATCTGGGTAGCGCCAAGCAAATGTGATGTATCATATCAGCCGCTCCTTGCAAATGTGATATTTATCACCTACAGGGTGATTTGATAAAATCAAATATCTGCTACTTAGCAGAAAATTAAAGAAAGAAAGAAAGAAAAGTGCGATAATTGACAGCACATAATAAAATCAGTACCACAAATGTACCGATACTGCCGGAGAGAAACAAAGGTCGATAGGGCTACCCGTTTTGTTACAATGCTTACATGCCACGGACGTATTGCTCATCCACACATGATATGTAGTAATAATGACGTTAAACATAGCACTTACACATAACATAATAAACCTGATGAAACGTAGATACGATGCTGATTAGGCTTAATTACACGTGATGGCATGCAGACATGGTACTTACACGGAGTTTGCGTACTCATACGACAGATAACGAGATTACTGTCTGTGTGACACATGTGGGCAGACAAGTGTGATATAATCGTTTCCGGTCACTTGGTTAAAAGTAATCATGGATTTATTACATTTTAGACAATATGAGTCTGCAAATGTGTTTGTGAGAGTGTATGCAAGGCATCAGACGTCCATATATGGTAATACGTGACCTTTGCAGGCACGCACCTTATTTCACGTAGGACTATTTTGAAATATCACACCCTATCTGCATGATTTGAAATGATTGAATCCTTCTGATTAGATTCATAACAACAACGCTTGGGAAAATAGAAATATAGGCTGACCATTTCGCAGTTTTATTTCACTGTGAATTTCACGCTCGCCCAGACAACATCAGACCTCGCCAGAGTGAAGACTAGCTTCATAATTCCTTTTTGTTAACCGGACCTTTTATTCGAGAACCAGATAAGACTTAAAAAAGCACAGGAAATCTCTTCCAAATTTTAATAAGGAATCCCGGGACTAGGAAACTGAAGAAACATGGAGTCAGAGGGGAATCTATTGCAAAATAAAAGACATCCCAGACGCGTGTAAGAGAACGATTCGTCTCTTTTATTCCTCTGAACTAAACACGTCTGTAGCCAAGATTGGCATAAGTAGTGCATTTTCATTCTATGTTTTATTCCTAACATGTGAACTAACCTATATATGCATATATTACCATGTGAATTTTAATGTGTGAAAACTGCTACTGGATGTCAAAGTCATTTGAGGCTGGCAACCTCAGTATCTAGAATGATGATTCATGAACCATCACTGCACGGGCTGGTGATTGCTTTATTGATAGTTTCGTAAAGAGAACTAAAAACATAGAGTAGTTCCAGGTTCCCTATGGAGCAGGGCATATATACATGTTATGGCACAAAAACAAGGTGCTTACATACAATGTTGTAGCGAGATTTGGTAAACACTTGCTTGGTTGTAGCGCGACACGCCCACGCGACACCCACACACACCAGCGCAAGGTCAGCGCTGCGGTCTTTCTTTGAAGTTGGTAGACAGCGGAAATGTGACTTACGGTTAAAAGCCATACAGTATTACTGAAGAATGAGAAAATAGCTATATAGGAATGTATGGCCGACTTTAAAAGTTTGCATTTACTGGACATTAAATTATTCACTACAGGAGAACGCATGGTTGGAATAATATTAAATAAATATAACTCAAAAAAGGAGATAGGCTAGGAATTATATCCAAAAGGATATTATTCAAATATAAATAGTTTTAAAGATAATTAATATTTTTCACCTTCATCACATCGGCTAAAAGTTAGCTAATAATCTTTAAAAATTTATTACACTAACAAGCCTCAACGGAATTGTATAAAACTTATATGTAATGAAAGCCCCATATGGGGAAAAGGAAATGATATATAGGAAGGAAGGAAGGAGATAAGTGTGTGAGTGACAGAAGAGAAAAAACGAGTACAGGAAAAGCACAGATTGTTTCAAATAGCTTCAAAACAGGAGATGAAACTAAAATCTTTTGGGGAATTTGGGAGCTGCTTTCTCGTACGCGCGAGAGACTGAAATATAAGGACAGAGCGGCGCATTGTAAATCACACACCAAATCCAGAAGCCAGAGTGAGAAACTGGAGGACAGCCTCTGCAAGAAAAGTTCTATTTTCACGCTGCATGCAGGGCAGATTAAGTTAAGCCAATACAGTCTCACCGTGAGCTTATTAATCCTAAGAGGGTATGTAAGTTTATTAAAAATATATGTATTACTAATATCATTTTATTTCAGATTTTATTTCTGATTGATTGTAGCAGATATAATAAAAAAAGGGAATGACGCTAACCAGAGATAACCTTCACCGGCATTGTCAGGAAGCATAACCATTAATTGGTTAGCCAAATATATTATGGCTAATTCTTGCCTGGAAGCTTACGACATACCAGCAAGTACATAAGTGACTTGACATCCATAAGTGGAAGGCAAAGGTTATATCGTACCCATGTATCATAACATGTGATTTATTCATGTATATTGTTAATTCTGCACCTTATACATTATCTTATCATGCTATCTCTGTAATATACTACCATGATTCATTCATTTACATACAAACACTGAAGACATGGTCGCATCATGAACAGCAGAGGGTGGTGAGATTGTTAGAACAATGGCCACCTATTACTTCTTGTTCCAGGTTTTTATGATCAATGTTTATGATCATCCTGATCGAGAAACTAAAGACTTGAAGAAGTTGATCCAGCTCACTGAAGCCTAGAGGTCAACCAAACTTCAACACCTTAGTCCCCCGTAGTTATAGGGCGGGCTGAAGGAAAGTCTTCCGTACTCCAGTGTGTCGGAGGAACCTCGAGCAGACGTGGATAAAGTTGAGTTTATATATTTCCATCCAACAAATCCTGTGAGCAGTTCTAAAACGACTTTCTAATGATGAAAACTAGATGGCAAGAGATAATGTGACAAACTTGTTTTATAAATTCAGTGGAAGATAAATCCAAGACTTTTTCTATTAGTTATTTTAATTTGTAACTGTAAATAATCATACATTTTACCATCTTCCAACACCCATTTATCATTACAAGAATATATAGATGTACATAATAAATTGGATAATTGTACTCATTTGACTTGTTAAATTTTTAACTGTTAAATTTTGAGTTACTTTTTCTAATTTAATTATAATATCACATAGGGTTACGATAGCGAAGTAGCATCTTATACTTCTGAAGCCTAAATCTATTGTCCAGCTCAGAGTATTCACAGCTGTAACTCACTTGTGATACCAGTGTACTTCTCGGGCACTGGAACTTCATACTTTCTGGAGAGAGATTCTACTTCTGCTCTACCACTACTATCATACTAGGAAAACCTTTCGCTACATTGGGGGCTCTTTCGCGGGATATTATTTTGTATCCTGGGCCACTATCTATGTATTCTTCTATCTTGAGCCACAAATAGTTTGTAAAAATAAATTTTTTTTTTGGAAAAAATTCTAAAAACTTAGAAATTTGTTTGTAATAGTAGTACCATTGAGTACGAAGTAAATAGGAAACGCTCACAAGGTTTTAAGGATTTGTCTTGTTCAAAGTAATTAATTGATTTTAATTAAGTTAGTTTGTTAGTGAAGATAAAATTATATACCCTCTGGTAAGTAAGCATCATGGCTGAATTGGTGAAGTTTAGAGCTGCGATTATGCAGGAAGGAAAAGACTTGGGTATGACAGGAGATGCTCTAATTCGATATATCACAACTGAAGTGGATAAATATTTAGATAGAGAGACCAAAAGAATGGAAGTTGAGGCTGAAGCTAAGAAATTAGAGGCAGAAAGAGAGACTAAAAGAATGGAAGTTGAGACTGAAGCTAAGAAATTAGAAGCAGAGAGAGAAGCCAAAAGACTGGAAAGAGAAGAAAAGAGACTAATTTTGGAAGCTGAAGAAAGAAGGTTACAAAGAGCGCATGAGTTAAGTTTAAAGGAACTTGAACTCCAGGGAGCAGCTAGCAATCATGGTGCTAGCTCACCTCACTCTGAGAGTAGCTCCAACCATAGCGCGGCAAATGGAGCCATGAGTTTCCACCTGGATCCATTTATTGAAAAAGAGGACGCCATTGAGTCGTACCTGGATAGATATGAGAGACTGGCCTCTACCTATGGATTGGAAAAGGAAAAATGGAGCCTTAAGCTATCTCAGGGGTTGAGGGGAGTTTCATACGATGTTTATTTAAAACTCTCAAAAGAAGACCAGGAAGATTATGAAATCTTAAAACAAGCTTTACTGGTCAGGTACGAAAAGAATTCTGAATCTTATAGAAAGAGATTCCGAACTGCTAAGCTACTTCCAGGAGAAAACTATCACCAGTTTTCTGCCAGATTGGAAACTTATCTGACAAAATGGATTAGCTTAGGAAAGTGTCAAGATATAAAAGAAATGGTCATGATGGAGCAACTGAGAGAATCCATGCCTCAAGAAATGAGAAAATTTCTTATGGAACAAGGAGCTGAGAGATTGGAAGATATTTTAACCATGGCTGAAAGATATCAAGCAGCTCAGTCAGAAGTATCAGGAAATAAGAAGAAGCAGGGTGAGAACTTCAAACCTTCACAAAACTTTACCAACTATGAACACAGGGACAATTCCAACAAGAACAAACACAGAACTGATTATAAAGACAAAAACCCTCTAGGATCAGAAAAGAAACCTCCAAGAAAGGAAGGAAAGTGGTGTAAATCTTGCCAAATGAGTAACCACAATACTGCGGAATGCAGACGGAAAAAACCCTCCTCATCACGCTGCATGCCTTACAACAGAGAACAAGGGAAGGAAGGACCTGGCAGATAGTCAGAATGACCTCCATCATCCCCCTGTCTGTGAGGAAGTGACCTTGAATGGCACCCAAGTACTGTGCTTATATGATACAGGCTTGGACTTTGACTCAGTAGTGTGCTCTTCTCTGGTGAGTCCGGAACAGATAACCACAGAAACAGTGGAAATCAGAGGACCAGTCAAGGGAGCAGGAACCATGACACTGCCCATAGCCCGAATCAACATAAGATCTCGCTATGTGGAAGGAGAGATCAAAGCAGCAGTGATGGACAACCCTATCTACCCATTAATACTGGGATGTAGATATGTCTTTCTAGGAGAACCTATAAGACCCATAGTGATGGCAACAGTCCAGACCAGGGCAAGCTCTAAGAAAGAGGAGGACACTATCATCAATACTCATCCAGAAGAGATGAGAAAGGCTCAAACTGCTGACAGTACATTGAAGCCTTGCTTTGGCAAATTACCTAAAAGCCATAACCCTCCAGAGAAAGGAGACTTATATATGAAAAAAGGCCTACTATATAGAAAAGCTGGAACAGGACCAAAAGGACATGGACAGCTTGTAGTGCCAAAATCATACAGGGAGCAGGTTATGAAGCTAGGACATGCTATACCCTTCAGTGGACATATGGGAATAGGGGCCACTGGACAACGGATAGCATGTCACTACTTTTGGCCAGGGATCACAGAGGACATAAAGAGGTATGTGAGATCCTGTCCAGAATGCCAAAGAGTAGCTCCTAAACATAGGACTGCACCAGCAACACTGGGAGAAATGCCCATCATGGGAACGCCCTTCGAACGTGTTGCCGTGGATATTGTTGGACCCCTCAGTAGGACCAAGAAGAGAAATGCATATATCTTAACCTTGGTCGATACTTGCTCTATGTGGGGAGAGGCAGTAGCAATGTCATCGATAGATTCGAAACATGTGGCAGAGGCACTGTTAACAATATTCACCCGATTAGGTTTCCCACATCAAATATTGACTGACAATGGTTCTCAGTTTAGGGGAAAGCTAACACAAGAAGTATTCAGGTTATTTCAAGCTAGACATTATCACTGTAGCCCGTACCACGCCCAAGGGAATGGTCAAGTAGAGCGGTTCAATGGCACGCTCATTTCAATCCTTAGAAAGTTGGCTAGTGAGAAACCTGAAACTTGGGACACATACTTACCCTCAGCACTATTTGCCTATAGGGAAGTCCCACATAACTCCACAGGATTGGCTCCAGCTACATTGTTGTTTGGACGACCAATCAAAGGTCCACTGGAAGCATTGTTGCGGACATGGACTGATGAAAAAGCAGAAGAAACCGTGACTTCTTCATACCAATACGTCAACGAGTTGACATCTCGATTGAAAACAAGTTGGAAACTGGCAAATGATAACTTGAGACAGGCCAGGAGGAAGCAGGCTGCTTACTACAATAAAACAGCAAAAGATAGGGAACTTGAGGTGGGAGAAAAGGTTCTGTTACTGTTGCCCAGCAGCAATAATAAATTGCAAATTGGATGGCAGGGACCCTACGTCATATTGGAAAAACTTTCCCGGACCAACTATAAGATTGACAAGAAAGGAAAGGAGAAGGTGTATCATGTCAACCTTCTTAAAAAGTATTATGACAGGGAAGCATCAGAAGTTGCCCATATCATGACCCTGGCCATTGCAACAGAAATGCAGGATGAACCAATTTCCTCCATGGAATACCCCCTATCAACTACGGAAAGCTATGCTCAGGTTAATGTGAGTGAACATTTAACTCTTGAGCAGAGGAAAAAGGTTCAGGAGGTGTTAGAAATCCATGCTGATGTACTCACAGATAAGCCGGGGTGTACTAATCTGTTAGAGTATGACATGACGATTACTGACCCTACACCAGTTTGTATGCGGACATACCCTATACCTTATGCTAAAGGACAGGCACTCAAGGATGAGATTGATTATCTCTTAAAAGAGAAAATTATTTCAAAGTCTGAATCTCCCTACAGCTCAAGTGTGGTGCTATTAAGGAAGCCTAGTGGTGAACACAGGTTATGCATTGATTATAGGAAACTAAATGCTATCACTGAATCTCAGGTAGACCCATTACCTGACACCAATCAGTTGTTTGCTACATTGAGTAAGGCTCGGTATTTTTCAAAAGTAGATCTAAGCAAGGGATACTACCAAATACCAGTGAAACCAGAAGTTAGGAAACTGTTGGCCTTTAGTACACCGGATGGACATTACGAGTTCAATGTACTCCCATTTGGTTTAAAGAATGCTCCAAGTATCTTCACCAGAATGATGAGGAAATTGTTGGAACCATTACAAAATCCTCATATCACCAACTTCATGGATGATATTCTGATTGCTACCACTACATTCGAGGAACACGTGGTAGCACTCTCCATGTTGTTAGGTAGATTAAGAGAAACGGGATTGACAGCACGCCCAACTAAGTGTCATATTGGATGTGAGACATTGGAATTTTTAGGTCACACTATCTCTACAGGGCAAATGTCTCCGGACCCAAAGAATGTAGAGAAAATGAGAAAAGCACCAAGACCACAAACTAAGAAGGATGTAAGATCCTTTGTGTCACTGTGCGGGTTTTATCAGAAATATATACCCCATTTTAACTCATTGTGCGCGCCATTAACCGACTTAACCAAAAAAGGTCAGCCGGATAAAATACAATGGACTGTGGAGTGTGAACAGGCTTATACAGAGTTGAAAAATAAGCTGACAAATAAACCTATCCTTGCCCTTCCCGATCTCACACAAGAATTCGTACTAAGAACGGATGCTAGCAATGTAGGCATCGGAGCAACATTACTACAGCGGGCAGACACACCGCCACATATGCTATTACCAGTAGCTTTTGCCAGTAGAAAGTTCAATACAGCTGAGAGAAATTATGCTACCGTTGAACGTGAATGCCTCGCTTTGGTCTGGTCGATCAACAAATTCGCCCCTTTTCTTTACGGGAAACACTTCATTGTGGAAAGTGATCACCAGCCTTTGATGTTTTTAGCAGTGTCTAAAAAATTAAATTCACGACTTTTAAGGTGGAGTTTACTGTTATCTCCATATTCGTTCAATGTGAGATACATACCAGGACGGGACAATCTTGGACCCGATTTTTTAAGTAGGCATCCTATCAAAGGAGATATAGAGAAACAGAAAATTAAGGAGGAACTGCAGCATGTGTTACCAAAAAGTTAACCGTGCAGGCACTGTTTTAAAGAAGAGGGCTCTGTAGCGAGATTTGGTAAACACTTGCTTGGTTGTAGCGCGACACGCCCACGCGACACCCACACACACCAGCGCAAGGTCAGCGCTGCGGTCTTTCTTTGAAGTTGGTAGACAGCGGAAATGTGACTTACGGTTAAAAGCCATACAGTATTACTGAAGAATGAGAAAATAGCTATATAGGAATGTATGGCCGACTTTAAAAGTTTGCATTTACTGGACATTAAATTATTCACTACAGGAGAACGCATGGTTGGAATAATATTAAATAAATATAACTCAAAAAAGGAGATAGGCTAGGAATTATATCCAAAAGGATATTATTCAAATATAAATAGTTTTAAAGATAATTAATATTTTTCACCTTCATCACATCGGCTAAAAGTTAGCTAATAATCTTTAAAAATTTATTACACTAACAAGCCTCAACGGAATTGTATAAAACTTATATGTAATGAAAGCCCCATATGGGGAAAAGGAAATGATATATAGGAAGGAAGGAAGGAGATAAGTGTGTGAGTGACAGAAGAGAAAAACGAGTACAGGAAAAGCACAGATTGTTTCAAATAGCTTCAAAACAGGAGATGAAACTAAAATCTTTTGGGGAATTTGGGAGCTGCTTTCTCGTACGCGCGAGAGACTGAAATATAAGGACAGAGCGGCGCATTGTAAATCACACACCAAATCCAGAAGCCAGAGTGAGAAACTGGAGGACAGCCTCTGCAAGAAAAGTTCTATTTTCACGCTGCATGCAGGGCAGATTAAGTTAAGCCAATACAGTCTCACCGTGAGCTTATTAATCCTAAGAGGGTATGTAAGTTTATTAAAAATATATGTATTACTAATATCATTTTATTTCAGATTTTATTTCTGATTGATTGTAGCAGATATAATAAAAAAGGGAATGACGCTAACCAGAGATAACCTTCACCGGCATTGTCAGGAAGCATAACCATTAATTGGTTAGCCAAATATATTATGGCTAATTCTTGCCTGGAAGCTTACGACATACCAGCAAGTACATAAGTGACTTGACATCCATAAGTGGAAGGCAAAGGTTATATCGTACCCATGTATCATAACATGTGATTTATTCATGTATATTGTTAATTCTGCACCTTATACATTATCTTATCATGCTATCTCTGTAATATACTACCATGATTCATTCATTTACATACAAACACTGAAGACATGGTCGCATCATGAACAGCAGAGGGTGGTGAGATTGTTAGAACAATGGCCACCTATTACTTCTTGTTCCAGGTTTTTATGATCAATGTTTATGATCATTCCTGATCGAGAAACTAAAGACTTGAAGAAGTTGATCCAGCTCACTGAAGCCTAGAGGTCAACCAAACTTCAACACCTTAGTCCCCCGTAGTTATAGGGCGGGCTGAAGGAAAGTCTTCCGTACTCCAGTGTGTCGGAGGAACCTCGAGCAGACGTGGATAAAGTTGAGTTTATATATTTCCATCCAACAAATCCTGTGAGCAGTTCTAAAACGACTTTCTAATGATGAAAACTAGATGGCAAGAGATAATGTGACAAACTTGTTTTATAAATTCAGTGGAAGATAAATCCAAGACTTTTTCTATTAGTTATTTTAATTTGTAACTGTAAATAATCATACATTTTACCATCTTCCAACACCCATTTATCATTACAAGAATATATAGATGTACATAATAAATTGGATAATTGTACTCATTTGACTTGTTAAATTTTTAACTGTTAAATTTTGAGTTACTTTTTCTAATTTAATTATAATATCACATAGGGTTACGATAGCGAAGTAGCATCTTATACTTCTGAAGCCTAAATCTATTGTCCAGCTCAGAGTATTCACAGCTGTAACTCACTTGTGATACCAGTGTACTTCTCGGGCACTGGAACTTCATACTTTCTGGAGAGAGATTCTACTTCTGCTCTACCACTACTATCATACTAGGAAAACCTTTCGCTACAAATGTATATACACATCCTGGCATGTAGACAATACGCTGACATACAATGTATATACATATGATGGCATGTAATCACGACGCTTACATACAATGTATATACACATCCTGGCATGTAGCCAATACGCTGACATACAATGTATGTACATACACCGTATATACACACGATGGCATGTAATCATGACGCTTACATGCAGTGTATAAACACATGATAGCATGTAGACATGACACTTACATACAGCGTATATACACATGATGGCATGTAGACATGACGCTTACATGCAACGTATAAATACATGATGGCATGTAGACATGACACTTACATACAACGTATAAACACATGATAGCATGTAGACATGACACTTACAACGTATAAACACAATATGGCATGCAGACATGACGCTTACATACAACGTTTATACACATGATGGCATGTAGACATGACGCTTACATATAACGTATAAACACATGATGGCATGTAGACATGACACTTACATGCGGCTTATATACACATCATGGCATGTAGACATGGCACTTACATACAACGTTTATACACATGATGGCATGTAGACATGACGCTTACATATAACGTATAAACACATGATGGCATGTAGACATGACACTTACATGCGGCTTATATACACATCATGGCATGTAGACATGGCACTTACATACAACGTATATACACATGATGGCATGTAGACATGACGCTTACATACAACGTATAAACACATGATGGCATGTAGATACTGTGATTTTATCCAACGTTTTTACGCATCCTGGCATATAGACATTGTGCTTACGTACAACGTACATACACATGTTAGAATGTATACATGACGCTTACATATTACGTATATATTTATGATGACATGTAGACATGACGCTTGCATGCTACTTATATACACTTGATGGCATGTACACCCGACGCTTATAAACAATGTGTATACGCGTCCTGGTATGTAGACATGACGCTTACATTCAAGAAATGTAGACACTTCAGACATGCAGCTCCTGTTACAGAAGTAATCAGCTTTCTACTCACTTGAGTCTCCAACGAACCACATCCTGTTTATCACGTGAAACGATGTGTGGTCTGACAGTTAGAACTCTGACCTCCTATCTTTTCACACTTTTCATTTCTCTCTCCGGCAGTCTCATCAGCTTTTCGTGTTTGTGGTTTGCATGTCTGTCTCTCCCTGGTTTTATTTTTAATTTTTGGTTTGTTGTGCCCACATAAAGCTTGTGTTTATCTGGCTCTGGACCACACGAGCGAGTGTAGCAGGATCATTGGTCTTGAAGTGTGAACAAATACGGGCAACTTTCTCTAGTTAGTCATTCTACGGGATTTCCACAAAACAGGGATTTACTTAAGAAATAAAATGCGTTTGTAATGATGGTTAATTGTAGCAGGAAATAGAGGAATTTAGCGGGAATTGCCTGCCCCTATTAAATATTTTATGCTTTGTTTCTAGAACAGCTGAATTAAAAAAAACGTGTTTAATATGTTTGTCTTATTTCCTCGAGGTTTTCTCCTTTTAGCCATGAACAAGCGTCTGTTAATTATATCAGGATACATTGTGCTTTTTGACTTTAAGATAATGTTTGATGTAGAGAGTATTATTTGACTGGCCAGATTTTGTTGTTGTTGTAAACTTTCCAAACATAAAATGTAGAAAGCTAGTAAGTAACCCGTCAAGAAGTGAAAGAAAACTGTTAGGGTGTGGGATTTCTGTCTCATTTTCTGAGGATGGCACTATTTCTCCGCTATTATGTTTCTTCACTTCCTTCCGCCTTCCTCCGAGCAAATAAATCCATCAGCACACACAGACGGAAACTATACTTAACAAAAGCACAGTTATAAACACCGAAAACAGATGCTTCCATGAACAACAAAAAATGTACCTCTGCCGGGATGTGAACGCAGAACGTTTGCTTAGAAGGCAACCATCCCAACCTCCGACAAGCTGTTGTATATTTGGTTTTAAAAGACAAAAATTCATTAACTATGTTAACGTATTTTTGTTTCCACAAATGCCTAGTAGAAGCGAGCAAGATGATTGTATTCTTAGAGTCACAATATAGTGGTAGTCGACATATGTTTTTTTTTTAAAATGTCACAATACATTAATCTATGCATCTCGGCTGATCGCTGGTTCCTTCATACACATGAAGGTTGACTTCTGAGCTTGTTAGGAGAAAAAAGGATATTTACACTGAATTTTCTCACAGGATGTAATTGTGTACCCTGTCTTGGGTTTGGATTTTCAAATAATTGCCTCCCACAGTTGTGTGTCGCATGTTACAGTAATACTAAGAAAACTATTAATATAAATAGTGTCTCTGCCTCAATATGCAGGTACATTGGTCCTTCGCACTAACACTTCAGCGCGGCTGGAGGCGCACCAAGTATTGTCCTAAATAGTCAAAGATGTTTGACTTATTAGGGGAGTTACGTTCTCTTTTGCATTATCAGTCCTGTGGTAGCTGTCCTTTCCTTCATCAACAAATCTAGTTGGCTAGTTAGAAGCCTCCTGTCATAACTGACTGTGGGATAGAGGTGATAACCCTCAGCTGCGTATTGCCTGCTGTTCGTTCCGACGTATTCTGTTCTCTTCTGCTTGTTGTAAGAGTGTCTCTTCGCCCAGTCTGAGGTGACGCCGTAGGGAGCATCTCCAATTAGTACGATCGGCAGCTTCGTCCTCCCATTATGCTGGATTTATATCTAGTACATTCATGTTTGATTGACCGAGTGGCTAGAGCACTTGCCTCTCACGGCAAAGGTGCAGGGCTCGATTCACGGCATCGACACGCTCCAGTTTGCCCAGCTGTAAATGGGTACCTGTCCTTGCTCGTGTGTTAGGGAATAAAAGTGCTGCAAGTAAGGGAACTGGTCACCCCACCTCTCGATGCTGGACTTACTAGAGTGAAGTCTCTAACACTTGACTCCCCTAAGGCAGTATCTGCTATGGAACTGCCTTTACCTTTAGACACATCTTGGAACATCATCTGTGGTCTCTAGGCAGCAGGCACTCAGCCACATGCCACTTGTCCGTAGGACATATCATTGGTTAGAAAAAGATCTGACAAAGATCTTAGATCAGCAAATGGGACCCAAAGATGCAGCAATAGAGAATGCAGTCAGCGACCCATAGCTTGACTGTTTGCGTCAGGGTCAGTGAACCAGAGCTGACCAAGACCCTACTCCACCTCCACGTGGTGGTCCTAGAAACAGGCTGCACCACTGCAGTCTGGCTGAGAGAGTAGGGATCGAAGTGGGAAGGCAAACCCGGTCCCAAAAAATGCCGTGCTGAAGTCGGATGTGTCGGCCGAAAGGCGCAGATATCGCAGCTCCGGTGTAAACAGGCACAACGCAACCAACGTCCTTTTCAGGACGAACGAGGAAGAAGCAGAAGATCAACAAATCAAACGACTTTGCTAATAACTGAAGGTGAATATAATTAACGTAATTGTTTTTCCTAACTATTCTGCCTTTTGTGGAAACTTTGTAGGATTGAAAAAATGTAAACGAGAAATGCAGTGAATCATTACAAAGGGAGATGAAGGAGATAATGAAAATACAGAGATTATTGGAAGAGCGAGAGAGACAAGGATATCAGATTTCTTCATTGTGTTTCCAGGGGAATCGAAATGATAATTGCCTGGAGCTGGTTACAGAATTCTGTCTGTTAGCTTAAGGCATGCACAACAACATCTCCAGTGTTTTAGGAGCAGTCTGTATAAGCACATATATTTACGTTATTATCTTGTAATGAGTGATATCATCACCATCATTATCGTCATCATCATCCAAGTGACGTTGATGATAAGTTCCCTCCACAACTGTGTTTTTAACATTCTAGTAATTTTGATACTCTTTGTTATCTTCTTTGTTATCTTCTTTGTTATCTTCGCAGTTTTGTCATCTAGTTTGTATAACGCTGTAGTCCTCAGCATCTTTTGGCTTCTATCCGCGACCGGCTGTAGGGGATCATTCGCCACGAGCCCACATTGTTTTGTGCCAAGCATTACATTGGTTTAGTATTCGCGCGAGCATCCGAGTAGCAGAGTAGTTAGATCGCCTGCTTGTTGTGGCAGAGGGACGGGGTGCGAAACCAGGTTGTATCACGCTCCAGTCAATCCAGGTGTAAAAATTGGATACCCGACTCTGCTCTTGAGTAAGGGAAGGCAATGGCAGCAAGGACAGGAATTTGTCACCCCTTACTCATAAAGCTGAGACTTAGTATGAGTGAAGTCTCTAACACTTCACGCCCATAAAGCAATATCCCCTATAGGACTACTTTTATTACCTTTAGTATTCGTGCGCTGCTAAGACGCAGGAAATGACCACGCAGAGACATGGCGGGACAAAAATAAACATTAAAAAATTCCCATCCCAAGTTCCCTTGTATCGGGGTAAATGCGCGAACAGATCCGGGTGTCACGTATCAAAACTAATCCGCGTGACATTATCTCCCGGCTTTGTATTTCTTCCAGTAACGCAATCGTGACAGAATTTCGCTCATTAACAATCTAGCCGCCATTTCCTGTCAGCAGACGCCAGCTTGCGGTATAACCGCCATCATATTACACGTCATATCCTGTATGACAGTCTACTACGGTGGTTCTCGGGATTTTAAGAACCGTGGATCACTTGACAAGTACCATTAATTAGCAGGCCTCCAAACTAGATTACGCCACTTGTAAAATATTTTCACCTTCTTGTGCCTTTATGCTTCGGACGGAGCGTGCGCCCACAACTGCACTTGGTCCACAAAACGCGTCATGCAGTCTTTCCGCCTGGTTTCTGTAGCACCTTCATCATCGTCATCATTATTATTTTAATCATCATCATTTCTCTTTTCGCCTGTCGTGGAGAATGGACCCACTACTGCTGCTGTTCCCCTTACAGGGTACCTGCACAAATACATTTATATGGTCCTGCAGTGGTAGTCTCTGTAGTAGTGTGTTTATATGGTGAGGTTGCCAGCTCCATTCGCATCACCATGCGACATTCCTGAGTAGTCTACTCTTTATTTGTCTCTTCACATACTTCCGGTTACTACACGTGACCTGTAGCACGTTCTTTCAGGCCAAAAACAAAAAAATTAAAAATGGCTTGAAAGTCAGTTTTTTTTAACGAAGTAGTAATATAGCAGTAATAGCCCTTTAAGGGTTATCCCAAAACGTCACGTGTTAATATTTTATTGCGGTGCTCCTGCGTACATTCCGCTTTCATAAGATTGTTACATTTTTTATTTCTGGGCTCAGTTTTTATTGTAGTTCCCGATTTAAATTTAAAGAAATTTATTTTACTTGAAGAGGTTGGTAGACTCATGCACAACCTCCTTTCGGTGCATGTATGTAAGTCCGGGTTACGTGCAGAGATCGTGCTAATGATCTCTGTCCACGAAGTACTATTTTGTTGTGCCTAGTTGGCAGAGAGGATAGTAACGATTCGCTCCCGTATCTAGGCGGTGGTGTCGTTCGAAAGGCCCTGGGTTCGATTCCCGGTAAGCCAATAACTTCTGTTGTTTTTTTCTGTTGTCTAGTCATCCACTTCTTTATTTCTCACGAGTGCTTGAAACAAACCTTTCTGTATTATTTATTTACTGTTTACAAGCCTTGGGTTTCCCCTCCTTATTTGTTTAAACATGTATGTCCCTTTTTTCGCTCTACTTAGCTGGCCCTGGGACACACATGTGCAATTTGTGACATATTAGATCAGATCAATTCGGATCAGATCCCATCTCCGCCTCGAAGATCAGTGTTATCGATCACCAGCATCCTGTCTCTTGCCTTGATGGTACACTCTGATGGTTCTCCGGGGCCTGCGCCAGCTTTGGGCTTGCCATCAACACGGGGAGGGCAGAGATCGTGTGCCGACCGGCTCCTGGCGCAGTTTATACTGGGCCAGTCGTCAGGGTTGATGGTGGGAAGCTGGATGTTGTGAACGGATTCACATACCTTGGTAGCACACTATCCCAGAACATTGTCATTGATGATGAGGTGAACACCGGGATCTCCAAGGCCGGCGGCACATTTGGCAGACTGTGCACCAACGTTTGGCATCGGGGTGGCATTGGTCTGCAGACGGGGCTGGGGGTGTGCAGAGCTGCGGTGCTTCCGGTGCTGCTGTGTGCATGTGAGGCATGGACTGTGTGCAGGCGCCACGTGGAGAGGCTAGGCCACTTCCGTGCAGTCTGTCTCGGGAGGATGGTGAACATCGGGTGGCAGGACGGGATCCCGGGTGCCGCCGTTCTTGACAGAGCTGGTGTCCCTGGTGTTGATACTATTCTGATGCGGTCGCGGATTCGCTGGGCGGGTCGTGTGGTCCGCGTGCCGGGCCGTCGGCTGCCAGGGGTACTCTTTTGTGGTGAGATGCGGAGGGGTGGGCGCTCCCGTGGTGGCCGGGGGAGGCGCTTCGGAGACACGTTAGGGACGTCATTGAAGGCCTTTGACGTAGGCCCAGACGCGTGGGAGGCTGCTGCGCGGGACCGGGCTGCTTGGCGCGCATCTCTTCGTGGGGGTGCGGCGGCGTGCGGGTCGTCCAGGGGGGCGGCGGCGGGGCGGCGGGGGCGGGCTAGAGGGGACCGTGAAATAAGGCCTTCGCATGGGGCGGGCGTTCCCTGCCCACGCTGTCCGAGGTCTTTCCAGGCCCGCATCGGGCTTTTCGGTCACCTTCGTACCCATAGACTAACCTAACATATTCTTAAATAATTGGATGAACAGAGTGGTCTTCATCACCCGTGATGGACGAACAACCAACCACACTCTGATGGGATTTTCCTGTCCATTTCTTGATGTTATCTTCCCAATTTAAGAAAAATTCACCGAATCTTTTGGCCGAATACCATCACCAACCAAGATCTGCTTACTCGGAGCAAGCAAGAGGACATGCACACCATCATAGCTGGCAGACGCTGGAGCTGGGTTGGCCATGTCCTCAGAAGAGACCCCGATGCCATCACAAGAACAGCTATGCTTTGGACCCCTGAAGGAAAACGAAAGAGATGCCGACCAAAAACAACCTGGCGGAGGACTGTGGAGGCTGAGATGCAAAGAATGAACCAGAGTTGGGGCCGCCGACCGAGCAAAGTGGAATCAATTTGTTGTTGCCCTACAAGACGCCACTTGGCGTGATGGCCACTGAATGCTTTGACGGTCGGCGGCTAAGGATCAAAGAAGAAGAAGAAGAATCTTCCCAATTGTAGAACATAGATTATTTAAAACATAGATCTTCAACGTTCTGTCTCTTGCCTTGGTGGTACACTCTGAGAGGTAATTTATGTCCATCTCTTCCCACGCGTAGAAGACATTATTTAAAACTAGAAATATGAAGAAGTAAACATAAGTAGTCACATATTCTGACATGGTGCCACGTCCAAATATTACGAACAACACACCTGCCTAATTCTTGGGTTCTTGAGGTACGTAGACCACCTGTTGAGAAACACTGGTCGACCGTTACCACTGATGCTTTTTAATTCTCGAGGATCAACGACTGTATGCGAGTACGGTCAAGCTTGGCTAAGTGGTTAGAGCGTTTTCCTCTTGCTGCGAGGTTATCGGGATCGCAACATGGTAGTGTCGCGTCACGCTTCAGTCTACCCAGCAGTAAATGGGTACCTGACTGCTGTTGAGTTATGGAAGGCAAATGCAGCTTTAAAGGGAACTGGTCAGCCTGCCTCAAAGAAAAACTGGACCTAGTATAAATATATAAATAAAATGATAAGGAATCCGTTTTACAAATGAACAGTACGGTACATAGGAAACACGGGACGTTTAACCTGTCAAAATGATGCCATACCATTTTCTTTTTTAACTTATATATTTATTTCCTTACCAGTTTTACAGCAGCCCCTTTATGTATTTACTGGACCTAGTATAGTGAAATCTCTAACGCTTCGTTGCCCTACGGCAGTATGCGCAATGGTACTACCTTTAGAAAGTTGAAAAAAAGAACAGGAATAATAAAATCGACAGGCGAGCGTATCGACACATGTGCCTTCGTCAGTGAACAGACACATAGGATCGATGAAGATAAGTTAACTAAATATAAAAGCAAAGCAAGGCAAGAATTAGATGGCACTAATGACACAGTAAGCTCCGTGTAGTTCCAGGTGTCTTCGAGGAGGAAGGGAAATAATAGGACTACAACTGCATCAAGCATGTCGTAAGAGGCGGGTAACATGAGGTTGTTCATGGGGCTGGCAACCTCATCACGTAAAACAAAATGCTGCAGCATCGACCACTGCATGTGCACATGGCAGAGTGACTAGAGCTCTTGCCTCATGCGGCAAAGTTACTGGGTTCTGGTTCCAAACTTGGTAGCGTCACCCTGCAGTTTACCCAGCTGTAAATGGGTAGCTGAATGCTCTTTCTTGCAAAGGCAGCTATGAGGGGAACAGTCACCACACGACATTATGCTGGACGTAGTATAGTGACGTTTCACTCCCCTACGACAGTATTTACTATCGGACTATCTTTTTAAGTCTGCTTGCCTCCCTTGGTTGAGTTATCTTACCTGTCTTCAGAGTTGATAAAAGTCTAGGACTAAGGTCACAGATAATTAACTGAGAGATCAACAACGTAGATAAGTAACTGAGAGATCAACAACATATATAAACAACTGAGAGATCAACAACGTAGATCATAGATAAACAACTGAGAGATCAACAACAAAGATAAAGAACTGAGAGATCAACAACATAGATCATGGATAATCAACTGAGAGATGAACAACATAGATCATAGATAAACAACTGAGAGATCAACAACGTAGATAAGTAACTGAGAGATCAACAACATAGATAAACAACTGAGAGATCAACAACATAGATCATATATAAACAACTGAGAGATCAATAACATAGATCATAGATAAACAACTGAGAGATCAACAACATAGATAAACAACTGAAAGATCAACAACATAGATAAACAACTGAGAGATCAACAACGTAGATAAACAACTGAGAGATCAACAAAGTAGATGAGTAACTGAGAGTTCAACAACATAGATAAACAACTGAGAGATCAACAACATAGATCATAGATAAACAACTGAGAGATCAAGAACATAGATAAACAACTGAGAGATCAACAACAATAAGTAGACATGGCGCTTACATGTAACACATATAGACATGATGACATGTAGATGTTGATGCTTACATGCAGTGTGATCATAGATAAACTGGGAGATGAACAGCATAGATCATAGATAAACAACTGAGAGATCAACAACGTAAATAAGTAAATGAGAGATCAACAACATAGATAAACAACTGAGAGATCAACTACATAGATCATATATAAACAACTGAGAGATCAAGAACATAGATAAACAACTGAGAGATCAACAACATAGATAAACAACTGAGAGATCAACAACGTAGATAAACAACTGAGAGATCAACAACGTAGATAAGTAACTGAGAGTTCAACAACATAGATAAACAACTGAGAGATCAACAACATAGATCATAGATAAACAACTGAGAGATCAAGAACATAGATAAACAACTGAGAGATCAACAACATAGATCATAGATAAACAACTGAGAGATCAAGAACATAGATAAACAACTGAGAGATCAAGAACATAGATAAACAACTGAGAGATCAACAACATAGATAAACAAATGAGAGATAAACAACATAGATAAACAACTGAGAGATAAACAACTGAGTGATAAACAACATAGATAAACAACTGAAAGGTCAATAACATGATGATGATGATGATATAATCCCTTTAGCTGTGAGCAGGTAGTTCTTGACAGCCCATTGCCTCTCTGACAATGGTACAAGTCTTCCTTAGTTGTTGTGACGATGTGTAGAGTGTATTTAGGATGGTTGGGTGCAATAGGAGTAGCTGGTATCGCAGGTCAGTTAGTCTTGGACACTGTAACAGTAGGTGTTCAACTGATTCCTCATGATGGTGGCAGTGCTTACATTGTGTTGGTTCACGTAGTCCGTCTATTCTATACTACTCGTCAAAAGTAAAGGGCCACCCTATTATTTTCAATACACTTTTATATAAGCGCATAGAATGATTAAATGAAGGAAGTTTTTAGTAAAAATGGGCGCAATATCTTCCTCTGACAGTCCTCTATGCACGTTAAGCATAAAAACAACTCACCGACAACCATGGTGATCACGTGCAATTTGGTTTGCTGACCATAAATTCAAATTTTTAATCTGTTTTTTTAAACTTCCGTACAACCAAACAGGTGACGAAATCGTGCTGATTGACATTCCACGTGCAATGGCGACTTTTCGTGAACAGAGTTCACTCTTAATTTGTTTTACAATCAGCAGACTTAGGGTAGTTTCATCACTTGCAAAAACCATGCCACCGAGAAGAAGTCTTGACACCTTACAAAGAATGAGGGCTATAGCGTGGGTTGAAAGTGGTTTATCTGTCCGTGAGGTTGCTAGACGGCTTGCAGTGTCACACTCTACTATCCAAAGAATTTTGGAGAGATTTCAGGCCACAGGAAGTGTGAAGGATCGCCACCGGCCAGGTCGCCCTAGATGCACCAATAGACATGATGACCGATACCTCTTGTTGTCAGCCCTGCGCCATCGAACAGTGACTTGTTCCACTCTAAGATGTCGGCTGAGACAAACTGTAAACGTTAATGTCAGTCAAAGCACCATTCGCAGACGTTTACATGAATTTGGACTGGCTGCTCGACGTCCTGCAGTCAGAATCCCTCTTACTCCAGCTCATCGCAGAGCCCGTGTTGCTTGGTGTCGCGAGCACATCCGATGGACAAGGCAACAATGGAGTCAAGTTCTCTTCACTGATGAATCTCGCTTCACTGTGTCACTCAATGGTGGCAGGATTCGAGTTTGGAGACGACCAGGAGAGCGATTTACTGATGACACAATTCGAGAGGTGGATCGTTATGGTAGGGGTTCTGTCATGGTCTGGTAAGGCTTCTACAGACACGGCAGGACCCCACTCTACATCATCCAAGGCAACTTGACCGGCCCAAGATACCAGATCGAAATCTTGAGACCAATTGTTCAGCCTGCTCTGGAGGCCATAGGTGGTAATGCCATCCTCCAAGATGATAACGCTCGACCCCATCGAGCTCGTGTGGTGAATGAGTTTATTCAGCAACATGGGATCATCAGGATGGCGTGGCCATCTCATTCACCTGACCTTTCTCCGATTGAGCACCTCTGGGATGTCCTTGGTCGAAGATTGTCAACAAATCACCCACTGCCAATGGATGTTGCACAGCTGACTGCATTTCTGCTTCAGGAATGACAAGCTGTTCCTCAGGATACTCTTCGGATCCTTGTGGACTCGATGCGTCTACGCTGTCTTGAATGCCTTGCTGCAAACGGTGGTCTTAGCCGATTTTGAAATGTCTATTTGTCCAATATCTATTGTGTGACTTTTGAAAAGGTGGGTGACACACTTCACAGCTTCATTGCGTTTGAATGTGTGTTTCCATTTCTTTACGTGACATGTCAATTTGGTATTCAATAAATGCCGTTTTGACTGATACCAATTACGTTTATATCAGATTTGTTTTATGGTTTCAACCAAGGTTTTTCTAAGTGGCCCTTGACTTTTGACGAGTAGTATATTTAAATGTTTATTGACGGGGGCATGGCCGGTTCTCAGCTGGAAGATTAGACTCTGATCTCTTCTTTTCCGTTGTTTAACTTGATCTTGAGGGTTTGGCTTCGCTTGATGTTTGAAGAAAGGACGCCCTGTCTGGGAGGTAGCCCACTGGTTTAGCCATTCTTGCTTATAATTGTTTCTCAGGATCTGTCGGCAGGTTTGCAGTGTGGTACTTGATGGGAACTGGGGCATTGCTGCTCCTCTTTTGGATAGTTTATCGGCTTTTTCATTTCCTGGGACTCCGACATGCCCAGGGATCCACTGGAGTGTAACGTCGACGCCATAGGAAGTGAACAGCTGGTCAATTAATCTGCAAATGTTATTAATATCAGGAGACATTTTGCTTTCTAGGGCTTGAAGTGCTGATTTTGAGTCTGCGAATATAACGATATCCTCAGGTGGAGTGATGCCACTTTCAAAGTCTGAGATTATCCGGCACAATGCTTTTTCTAGTGCTGTTATTTCTGCATCATAGCTGGAACAAATTTCTCCGTAAGGGCCAAAGATGCAAGGGTGGTCTTCTGGGTGCAGGTTGGGGTATTTTATCACTGCGCCATATCCAGCGTTGGTAGTAGTTGCAAATGCAGATCCGTCTGTGTATACATGGATGATATCTTGTGGATATGAGTCTATAGTTTCTAAGGCGATGGTTTTCAGTAGTGATGCTAGGGTGTTCTTGTCTGTTGAGGAGTCAGAGAGTTCAATTCTTACTGTAGGAGTAGTTGCCTGCCAACAAGGTGGTTTATTATTGATAGTTGCCAGTGGCCTTCTAACTGCTGGTAGGTGGTGTTTAATGCTAGCATCTTTTACATTTTTAAGAAAAGATGTCTTTTGTATTCTGTGCTTTTGGTGCCACTGCTCTATCATTTTTCCTATTCTCCTCCGTTGTGTCCATTCTCAGATACCTTTCGTATGTTTCCACAGCTGAGCGTTCTCTTCTTAGGTTTAAAGGTTCAATATTGGTGTTGATTTCACATGCATCTGTCGGCGTTGTCTTCATGGCACCACTTATAAACCGTAGAGCGTGGTCAACAACAAAGATACGCAATTGAGAGATCAACAACATAGATAAGTAACTGAGAGATCAACAACATAGATAAACAACGGAGAGATCAACAACATAGATAAACAACTGTGAGATCAACAAGCTGATTTAAGACAAAACAGAGAATAACAGTTGAATAAAATTTAGAACTGAACTCACCTTTTTATATTGGATTGATGGACTATGACTAGGCATTTGACTGTGTAGACAGAAAATCACTTTGGAAACTGATGACGCATTAGGGAGTCCCCCTGAAGATCATTAACCGAAGAAAGAAAACATGTGTGAAGACATGAAATGCAGAGTTTTTCATGAAGGACCGCTTACAGAACCGTTTGAGATAAGAGCTGGAGTGCGGCAGGAATGCCTTTGTCGTCATTTCGGCTTGGCATGAATTTGTTCAAGGTCAATACTTTTTATGGGAGCAGAAGTGTAATGAATGAATGAATCATAATTTGTTTTTTTTTTCTGCTGTGCAATCCTTTTTTTTTCGAACTGTTAGCGATGACCATGTCCGCAGTAAGTTGAAGGTTACTTTTGTTTTCTTCTGTTAAAACTTTGTCATAACTTCGTCTTCTTCTTTTTCTACTTCTTCTTCTTCTACTACTGCTGTTTTCATCTTCTTCGTCTTCTTCATCATCATCTTCTTCTTCTAGGTTCCGTATATAAACATGTCTCTCCACAACTTGCTGTCCCCATTGATGTATATCAGTTGTGTTGTTGAATTCTTTTCATGCCACATTGTCAAACTGTCCGGTACATTTTCTTACTGTCGTCTCATATCTCTCTTTCCTTCAATCGTTTCTGTTATCGTATTATATTCCAGCTTCCTTTTTCTCATAACATACCCAAAAAAATTGAATTATTCCCTTCTAATATGAGTAATTTTGCCATCTTTCAGGACATCCTTATTACTTCTGTTAGCAGTGTTAACACTGTTCTTTGAAAACTATAAGTTCAGGAATTTTTGTGCTTTTCCACAAATTGTCCATGATTCTCTTTCTTATCATAGGATTGGTGATAAGGTTGATAAAGTTGGATTTTTATTCCCGTTAATGATATCCACCAAAAGATAGATATAAGTGGATGGAAGCAGACATCATCATCATCATCAGTTGATAAGATCTCTATGGTGTTGTTTGCTCCACTGTAGTGTATGGAATGTCAACTTGACCTACGCAGTGGTGTGTAGACATGGATTGAGTGTATAATGTGCGAATGATGATAAAGGTTCGTGGTGTTGACAAAAAATGTTCTTTTCTCACACTCATGTATGGCTGGAAGTCATCGACACCAACGACTGTGTACCTTTTCTAAAGTTTAATTGGACGTACACACTCGACAGCACAGATAGTGACAAATCACAGGTTGCCATAATACATCATAGTACAGTGGATAAATGGTCTTGCAATGTTACATGGGCACTCATGTAGAATAAGTGTATAATGGACTGTCAGTAGCCAAGCACTCAGTATCGCCCATACATATATCATCTGACTTCACTGACTGAGCACGTCAGCTTATAAACAATATTTCAGATGGCTTCTAAACCTAATCTCGTCTAGCGACGATTCTTCAACATAATGTTCAGCACATATTTTTCCATATAATAATATTGAACCGCTAGCAATGGGTTCTCATGTGTAGCAGTGATCTCTGGACTGATCAAGCGATAATACGGGCATCCCTTTTCTCTTCTTGAAAGTCACTACATGTTTTGGTTCCAAGATGGCTTCACTCGTGAGCTGTCACTCACGTTTGGATACAGATAATGAATCTGTCCTAAAGTTAGTCATTCATAAAACATTTCATTGCTCTGTAGATTTGATCATGAACAATTGACTGCAATCTACAGGATATAGTGCTGCTAGGAATCGAAGTCGTTTTCATCGAGTCAAATATATTCTCTTAGACATTCAAATCGTAACTATCGAAAATGGTGGCTTCGATCGAGAGTTCATAAGAGTATCTTTGATTACCTTGGTATAGGAAATATGAAACTGCCATTCCTTGGCAATACGACTAAACACTGGGGTAAAGCATACACGATAGGTTTAGACGACTATCACCTTCCCCACAAATACTGAGATCACTTTTTCCCCGGCGACAGGCCGACATGGAAAACACACAGTCCCTATCAGGACGAAGCCAAATCACACCACTCTCTAGCGACACATCCGCCGAATAGCCTTCGACCTCTCTAGAGACAACAGAACATATAGTTCGACTTAGATATGTAAAGATATACAGATATAAGACAGACTCGTCCTACTCAGACAAACAATACACATAAATTCAGGCCATAGATATTCTGAAGCAAGAACAATCTATTATTACCCAAACAACGAATAAATCGCAGTAAAATGGATTTATCCGCGGAGTTTGATCGAAAGAGCCGACACAACTTTCAAGGGAAGTAACACAATAATGACTTTCCCTTAAGCACTATTTTGCTTTCAAAATATTTGCGAAGATAACAAGAATACCAATGCATAATATTGTAAGATATCAAAGACTGCACGTAACAATTGGCTTTATGTAACACTGAAGTGCGCGCTCTCTCTCTCTCTCTCTCTCTCTCTCTCTCTCTCTCTCTGTTGCATAAACTACTTTCCTATCCGACGTTATTCCCGTTATCGCAGCCACATTCTCATTTATCTTCAGAATGTTTACACGGTATAAAGATAAAAGAGGTCAGGGATTAGTACATGTTCTTGCCCTGCTCCACAGTTTTATTTACCGGTCATCTCCTATCTCATTTATCCATCACCATTCCTAAACTTTGCTCCAAGCAAATATCTGTAACAGCCGCCGTATGATCTCCTTTAATCTGCCGGCTTTGAAGTGCTTCTATCTGCAATATTTGTCGATTATTTTATGGAGTTAATAAAACACAAATACAATATTCCTGTATGTAAAAAAATCTCGTTTATGGCTTATGTTCATAAATGGTTTTTGCCGACTTGTCAGTTACAGAAGAGCTGCGCAGATGTGTTTCTAATTTATGTTCGGGCTGTTTGTTCTACATAATCGTCTGCTTCAGAAGTGGCCGTGGCTAATGAGGCTGATAATAAAATATGGCGAGTTATTTCCCTTGCTATTATTGCTTGCCTGATGACTTCACGTCTTAACTGCTGACTCGTGTCTGATGACTTCTCGTCTTTACTGCTGACCTTTGTCTGATGACTTCACGTTTTAAGCACTGACCCTTGTCTGATGACTTCACGTCTTAAGCACTGACTTGTTGCTTCCTATTTTTTTTTAGTAACCCTTTTCTGATTGCTTCACGTCTTTACCTGTAACCTTGTCTGATTGCTTCACGTCTTTAGCTGTGACCGTGTCTGATTGCGTTATATCTTTACCGTATGTGGCAGGGCCTGTAGGGCCAAAATAGGACCAATAAGCCACATGAGATCACGGCACAGATGTGGCACAACTCAAGTCTGAAGCTGTCGCCATCTTCGCTTGCGATGGGCAACTATTATTATTATTATCTTTACCTCTGACCTGATGTGATTTCGTTCTGTCTTTGCCATTGACCTTTATTTGATTGCTTCACATCTTTACCACTGACCCTTGTCGGTTTCGTCACAACTTTACCAGTGACTATTGGTTGTCCTATCGCGTTACGTCTTTGCAATAGACCAGACACTAATTGTGTTATATCCTTTCCAGAGACCCTTGTCTGATTGCATCACATCTTTACCAGTGACCTTGTGTGATATAGTCACATCTTCAAGTCTTTGCTAGTGACCTTGTGTGATATAGTCACATCTATACCACTGACCCTCGACTGATTGCACAACATCCTTACCAGTGACTCCGTATGATTGCTTCGGGTCTTTTCAATACCACTTGTCCGATTCCTTCACATCTATCCTTACTTTGCCCCAGCATCCACTTATTTCGTCCACGGCTGCATTCATTCTAGCCCATTCTCCGGTATATTGAAATGAAACTCTTCGGCTTTCATCGTCTGCTCACACCGCCTCTTCCCGCATGCCTATTCTTTATCGTCTGCAGAGGCAGACAGATTGAGCTTCTTACTAATCCATGTTTCAGTTTGCTTACGTGTCCGCCTCTCAGGCTTATACTTTCACTTCATCCACCGAATTTTCCCTGCGTCAAATTTCCACCGTTTTCAGAGTTCGGGAAACCTCAGAAAGTTTATGTAGGTTGCAGAACCCTCTTTTCCATGGACTCCCAAACTTTGTTTTCTTCCCGTACCCCTTCTGTCAGGGCTGTGGAATTGGAGTCGGGAGTCGGAATCATGGAGTCGGTCGTGTTTAGTGAAGTCGGGGTCGGTAAAAAATGTCCGACTCTGAATTTATGCCATATGGCTTGTAAAAAACTGTAGTCGGAGCTGGAGTCGAAAGACGAAGACGGACCTCTAAAATTTCAGGAATCAGAGTCGGAAAATTGTTGGGCCGACTCCACAACCCTGCCTTTGGCTTTCAGTAAACCTTCCCGTACCCGCTGTTCAATATGAAAGGAAATAAATTCTAGAATTAACTTTGCACATGCACATTAAAAAAAATAAAAGAACGGACTAATTAATTTTAATAAAGAACACATTTGATTGATATCAACATTTGTTAAGTATCATAAAGTTGTTTAATGTTTACCAGTACAGAGACAAGTAAATTAGTGAGAGCAGTGGTTCTTTTTCTTGAGAACCAACAGTATTTTTGTGTGTGTGGTGCAGCTTTTGAAAGCGATACCCGGATGTGAAGTCTTCTTCTTCTTCTTCCATCCTTAGCCATCGACCGTCAAAGCAGTCAGTGGCCATTACGCCTAGTGGCGTCTTAGGGCAACAGCAGATAGGTTTTCTTTGCCATTATTTCCCATCACGCCTAATGGCGTCTTTAGGGCAACGGCAAATCAACCCATTTGCTGTTGTTTCCGTAATCGAAGTGACTGGCAAACGGGTGATCAGTCCGTTGTGGATGTGAAGTCTAGCCTCCATTTATGTCTAGCCTTGGATTTGATTGAGAACAGGACTGAGAATCCGAATTCACAAAGATAAATTTTTATAAAAAGAAACAGTTTTCTCTGTGTGTCGAGAACTTCTGTTGGATGCCTCTTCCTTCTTTCACTTTTAAACTCCACAAAGGAACCGACCTTCAACAAACATGTGCCACGTTTTCCTGTCACGTGTCATCCGCTCAAGGTCTTTCCTCCATGTCTTCTTCATCCCCTTCGTGTCTGTCCCCAGTTCTCTTTTCCATGTATTCTTTGGTTTTCTTCTACCTCACTTACCCTGTGGATTCCAGAACAAGGACTGACTTGTAATGCTGTCATCAGGTTTTCTCAGAGTGTGTTCATCCATCTCCAGCATTCTCTTGCCATCTCCTGCTCTACCGGCGCCTAACTTCCTCCACGCCGCTTCAGTCCCTCTGTTCTACGCAAGCATCCACACGTGAAAGTCTGTAGCGTTGTCGTTGTTCGTTTTTGTTGTTCTCCATGCTTTAGAGCCATACAACAGGACCGACCCGACATTTGAATCGAAAATTCAGATTCCTGCTTAGGACATGATTTCTTTTGACGTCCATTTATTACCCAACACAATGAAAGTTCCTCTAGCCTTTGGTATTTTTATTTCCATTGTCTGTCCCCCCCCCCCCCCCCCGTCCCCCCCCAACTGAGTCTCACGGACCATCATTTTCCGCCTGAAAACTGGCCACTGTAGATTACTGGGCCATCTTTATCGCCTCAGGATATCTCATACAAATGAAAGTCCACGTGGAAATGGAATCCAGACCCCCGAACACATTCTACAAAACTGCTCAACCCATGATGACCCACGACGACTGACATGGCCAGGGGGTGCTGAGCTCAAGCTATGAGAATGCCGCGCTGACGTGGAGAAGACTCTGGACTTCGTCCTGGTGACATGCCTGAAGATTTAACATAACTACACACTGAACGCAGAATAAGAAGAAGCTGCTTCAATAGGATAATATACATTATTTACCATATAACCCCGTACCCCTTTAACAAGCTTGTGGCAGATTATGATAATTGATTTCATATATCTATTTTCTTTATCTTTATTTTTTTACCTGTCTTCACCTACGCCTGTTGGGTTAACTTAAACCTCCTATTACTCAGAATAGATCTGTCTCTCTTTCCCATTTAACACGCACAGTTTATTGCGTTCGTTAATTCCTTTGATGTAGTATACCAGCAGACTTAATTAGCTACGTTACCTGGAGATTTCTCGGCAACGATTGGAAGATCGTTGTAAGAGATTAGACAGAGATCAGAAGGGGAATTATAATTTTAGTACTAAGAGCAGATAACTGTGGAACTAAGAGGTAGACAACTTTTATTACTTCCCTTGTAAAACTGTTCGCGAGACGAGTAATTAACACGGCGTATTGCCAGATCAAAGACGAGCTTCGCTCGATGACCACGTCTGCAAGTAATAAAGTAATTAAACACGGGCTGGTCAATTACGTATTTGCCTGATTTTAGTGAGAACGCGGAGTTCTGGTTTTTCGGCGTTAGTGTGATTAGATCTTTGATTTAAAGATCTGAACGTAGATCCACCGGGGTTGCGAACGTCTGGAAAGAGTCTGTAGTTATAACTTCCCCTTTGATTCCAGATGTATATATACCAGAGTATTCTAACTAAAAGTTACTCAGTACTCCTCAGCTTTTTAAGACGTCTAGCGGCGATTTCTAGAAATCCTTTGTATTAAGTGAAGTTTCTTAGTTTATCGTTGGAGAATAGTCTAGTAGTTGTGTGAAGGTAAATACTAAACTAGTAGTTTGAGTGATTTAATCTTTTTTAATCGTCAAATATATTTTACTAGTTATTTTCTGTGCAGAGTGATTTACAAATAGGTCCGTAAACGGTATTTCTCTAAGTTTTATTGTGTTACAGTGGATAGCAGAATAAATAATATTTTAGCTAAACTAGATCAGATGTAAAATAAATTTAATTAACTGCTAATAACCAGTCAGAGAATATTTTAACCAACTAAGTAGATGCACTGATTCATCATGAGTATTGACGGAATTGTTGAAGGACTTTCGTGTGTGGTTACTGGTTGTGTTGCTTGAATTCTGATCGTGCTAATATTCGTACGCGAATGGGGTGAACCTCACCTTTGGTTTGTCGTAATGCCTGAACTTGGCATCAAGATGTAAACAACTGTTCATCTTATTAACTCAGCAACTTGATATAAAATACATAATTCATAATGGTTGAATGGTGTAACGTGATTCAACGAATAATGCCTCCGGTTCGAGTCCTTCACAATTTAATATGGATTACACACATACATAAACAGTTCAATTCACACATGAGGTACATGCATCAATCAATCAATAGCGTAGACTGCTGTTTTACGTGTCAATGTCCGTTTAAGGATACAATGCAGTAATTGTCGTCAGAACATCACAGCTATATGCACGCGCAGATAGAATGGCTACCTGCCGACAGTGAGACTGTGAGTCTAATTACTTCGTATAAAGTAGACGATTATCTTTCTCCTTCCAAGGATTTAGTTAATCACTAACCTCCATAAGTTTCCTCTCATGTAGAGTTCTAGGACTGACCCTGGTCCATCATAATGCACATATAAATGGCTATATCATGCCATTGAATTGGAAGGTTAACAAAACGCAGCTATTCAGCTTGGCGGTCAAGTAACAATGGGTAGCGTCTCCTAGTTACCGACTGTGACCCAAACAACGCTAGACACGTCATAATCGATCGTGTATGGAGCGTTCAATAATTGAAACATCTATCGCAATATATTAAATGTCTTAACCTTTACATTTGCACGTCCGCTAACCTTTAGCACACGGCGTTAATATCATATACCGTAACAATTCCCTGTACACCGGGGAAAAAAAAATCGATAGATTTTTTTTCAAGATCTATCCGACTTAACAATTTTTCAAAAAAAAAAATTTAACACAATCGTGACATATGGCCGACGATGTTCTGAGTAGAACCGTCTCGCGGTCATGTCAACTAACTATTTGTCATAGTCATCTAACATTAATCACATTATATATCAATATTATACATATTATTATATCAACTAAATAAAATGTCCAATGTTAATAGTGAATGATAGAATTAAATTAAAGTAAGGTCTGTCGTATTAGTATGTCATATAGGAATTAATTTGACTAATTAAAATTAAATTAATTAATTAAACTAAGAGTTAAATTATTAAGATTCTAATGTAACGCGATGTTATGAGAGAAGAAAAGACAAAATAAGTGAGAAGAAATAGAAAGAAATTCGAATATAAGTTTAACTTAATTGGTATGTCATATAGGAATTAATTTGACTAATTAAAATTAAATTAATTAATTAAACTAAGAGTTAAATTATTAAGATTCTAATGTAACGCGATGTTATGAGAGAAGAAAAGACAAAATAAGTGAGAAGAAATAGAAAGAAATTCGAATATAAGTTTAACTTAATTGTGTGTGTTAAGTGTTAGTGAATAATAACTATCTAATTTAACTAACTAAATAACGTATAGGTACATTAAAAAAAATATTAATCTAATACTTGTGTGAGATTTATTTTCTCTTTTCATAATTTCTTCTTTTTATATTTCGTTCTCTTTTTTTGTTCTTTCATTTCATTTTTTTCTCACATTTCATTTTATTTAACCTTTACATTTGCACGTCCGCTAACCTTTAGCAGACGGCGTTAATATCATATACCGTAACAATTCCCTGTACACCGGGGAAAAAAAAATCGATAGATTTTTTTTCAAGATCTATCCGACTTAACAATTTTTCAAAAAAAAATTTAACACAATCGTGACATATGGCCGACGATGTTCTGAGTAGAACCGTGTCGCGGTCATGTCAACTAACTATTTGTCATAGTCATCTAACATTAATCACATTATATATCAATATTATACATATTATTATATCAACTAAATAAAATGTCCAATGTTAATAGTGAATGATAGAATTAAATTAAAGTAAGGTCTGTCGTATTAGTATGTCATATAGGAATTAATTTGACTAATTAAAATTAAATTAATTAATTAAACTAAGAGTTAAATTATTAAGATTCTAATATAACGCGATGTTATGAGAGAAGAAAAGACAAAATAAGTGAGAAGAAATAGAAAGAAATTCGAATATAAGTTTAACTTAATTGGGTGTGTTAAGTGTTAGTGAATAATAACTATCTAATTTAACTAACTAAATAACGTATAGGTACATTAAAAAAAATATTAATCTAATACTTGTGTGAGATTTATTTTCTCTTTTCATAATTTCTTCTTTTTATATTTCGTTCTCTTTTTTTGTTCTTTCATTTCATTTTTTTCTCACATTTCATTTTATTGATAATAATTCAATTAAGAAGTAAAGTTAACTAATTGATTAGTACAGGATATGATGGTCCATCCGTAGTCTTGATCCTGATGAATTCTTTTAGGCAAAAATGTTCAAACGTTTACGTTGGAAAGAAATGTCATTTATCCCAGCATCCAAGAATTAAGTGCACATAGGATAATAAGTTCGACTTGTCGTCAGATATTGTTCCATGATTGTTCAACGAATATTCATATATTGTGTATGGACGTTAGACGAAGTTTCAATGTCAATATGTATACCTTGATTGTCTTTAGTTCAATTCTGTGATGCATATAGTGTTTATAAATATTAAATTGAAGGCAAGGTTAGTTCCCTTATAGTTGATACTTCGTTATATCCAATGTAGTGATGATTGACGTGTTTTAGGAATGTCAATGTTGATCATTCGTCGTCAATAGGATTACGTGACAACGCATCCGCCACAATATTTTCAGTGCCAGGAATATGTTCAATGGAGAATTCAAATGGCTGTAGGATGATTGCATATCTGGCGAGTTTTGGGCTCTTGTGGTTAGATCGACGCAAAGATGCTACAGCACGTTGGTCGGTTTGTATGGTGAATGGAGCACCAAGCAAAAATTTTTCAAGTTTAGTTATTGCCCATATAACTGATAAAAGTTCCTTGTCCACTGTGGAATACTTTGTTTCTGCCGGCTTTAGCTTTCTTGAAATATATAAGGTAGGATGTAGAATGCCATCATGGTTCTGGAGCAGGCATGCACCAATGCCGTAGTTACTAGCATCTGTTCGTAAGAAAAATCTTTTGGAAGCATCGGGAAGTCTTAAAATTGGTTCATGCGAGAACAAATTTATAATTTTGTTGAAAGTTTCATTGCATATACCAGTCCTTGTCACCTTCACCGGCATGTCTTTTTTTAACAATGAAGACAATACAGCCGTGATGGATGACAAGTTTGGTATGAATCTACTGTAATATTGAACAAGTCCTAACAAACTCCTGACCTGTTTCTTCGTCTGAGGAACTGCTATGTTTAGAATTTTGGAGACTGTACTAGGTAACGTTCGGATATATCCCGATCCAATGATATGTCCCAAAAAGGTTATCTCATTACACGCGATTTGAACCTTTGTAGGTTTAGCAGTTAGATGATAATTCCTTAGAGTGTCGAAAACATATCTAAGTCCCGAAACATGTTCCTCAAACGACGAACTGAACAAGCATATGTCGTCAATATATGTAATAACGTCTGGTCTACCTGATAAAATTTGTCGCATCAAGCGAATGAAGGTAGCTGGCGCATTAACAAGCCCAAAAGGCATCACATTCCACTGGTATAGACCTTGTGGAGTGGAAAATGCGGTGTAGTACTTAGCCTTTTCGGTCAGTGGTATCTGCCAATAACCTTTAGTTAAGTCTATCTTACTAAATATAGTTGCGTTGGATAGACGTGGCAGTAAGTCGTCGATAAGTGGATGTGGTTCGCTGTCAACTATAGTCTTAGCATTTAATTTTCTATAGTCAACACATAGTCTGATGTTATTGTCCTTCTTCCGGACAATCACTAATGGAGAAGAGAATGGCGAATTACTAGTCTCAATGATTCCCAGAGACAACATCTGTTCAAGTTCCTTAGTAGTTTTAGCAAGGAAATGTAAAGGAACCGAATAGGGATGTACACGAATAGGTGTATCATCATTAAGAGTAATGTCATGACTGATAGCCGATGTGCGACCCGGGACGTCGGTCAACACATCTGGATAAGATTGTAATAGATTAGCAATCTGTAGACGCTGTTGCGGTGTAACCGTTGAAGAGATGGTTACATCCCGCCAAGATTCAGTAGGTTGAACTACTGGTACCGGTAATGGTAACTGTACCTCAGGAAAAGAAGATTCTTCTTCCTGGATGACAGATAAGTTAGAATAATAACCAGTAGATACTGTGTTGTCATCTAGTTTATGAAAAATTGACTGTAAGTGTTCAGGACGTGTATGAAATTGCTTGAGCATGTTAATATGAAATATCTTTTTGTGTCCCTTGATATCTAAGACGTAATCAACGTCGGAAATTTTATCGATGACTTTGTAAGGACCAGTAAAGAAAAGAAATGATGAATGACTATTATGAGTCATTAATGATATGAGACAATTGTATTACCATAGCATGTTATCTGCGTGACGCAGCATTAGGTACTAATTGTAACCGTAGACAATGATGGTTAAAGTAAGCACCATTATCATGCTCGATGACCATTCGAGCATCTCTCGAAATGTAACTATAGCTTCACCATACCTGTCATTGGTAGGTGACAACAACCGTACAAACATAACGTCTGCCGTGTCATTAAAGAAATTGCTAAGTGCCTGCCATCTGGTACCTTGTGGCAGATTGCGCACTAACACGGTGCGAGAATATGCACCCTTCCCAATGTAAGTGGGATCAGTGTCACTAACGTGATAAATAGTTCTTCTATTTAATCTTTTGGATATGGTAGTCTTATGAGATGATGTCTCATAATGATTGACATATTTATTTGTCCTAATTTTATTAGTTAAGTTCATAAGAACTTCACCATCATTACCTTTGTCTGGGATATTTTCTCTTTGCCCATTTTCAACAATTTCATTCAGATCACTGTTAATACGATCTTGTCGCCAATATTTATTTTCTGACTTGGCAGTATTCTCTTGAGAAAAGGTATATCTGCCTCGAAATGATTTTCTAATCTTCCTAGGATGGACTGGTAGTTTAGTATACTTTTTATCCTGTAGGAGAGTCTTATCCTTCTCCTTATCGATTTCCAGAATGGTACTGAGACTGAAATTGGAGAAAACTGTGCCACATGTATTTATTTTGTTGGCCCGTAATGTAGCTGTTGCAATGACAGCGTTAGCATTGCAATAAGATTGCACATTCTTTAATTCCCATTCATCAATTTCCTGTGGGGAACAATCCTTACTACCATGGATGCGTCCCAACATCAGATCTGCAATTGGATTCTGAAGCATGCATACCTTAACTTGTCCTGAAAAGAAAGGTGTATTAACATGGACAAGAGCTGTGGGGTAAAACTCAATAGTTCCACCAAATGTCATGCAGCGTACATATTCGCCTGTCGCACAGCTAGGATGTACCAGCGACTGACGTACACCAATCGTCGTGGATCCTGAATCCCTCAGCACTGAGACGACGGATCCATTAACTAATCCCCTGTTAAAAATTAGTAAGCCTGTTCCATCGTTGACTGCAAGACCTACCTCTGGTGTAATATGTCCGCAGTTAAGCACTGTTTCTTTCGCCTTCTGAAAAATAAGATTGCATTGTTGGCAACTATTTGCCACATTATAATTAATAGCAAAACATGCAGCAGAAGACTGTGTTGTATTATTGTCAAGTGGGACCTGAGCTATAGGGGTAGTATTATTTGTAACTGCCGCCCCTGTATTATGGTTGTACTGAGATGATCCCCGAGAATGAGATCGATTCCGAGTATAATTGTTAGAATTATCTCGTCGTCCTCTATAGTAACTATTATCTCGATGTCTCGAGCCATGATTATTACCATTCCAGTTATTGTTATTATTGGGAGTATGTGATCGATTATAATTAGTGTTATGTTGACCATTGTGGTAGTTTGTTTGAGGTGAATAATTTCTATCTCGTGATCTACCTCTGTTGAACTCATTTTTATTGTTGAAATCATTATTATGTCCCTTCTGAAAGTTAACATTGTGATTTCTTTGGAACCTACTTCTGTCTACACTGTGATGTCTTTGTTTGTTATTATGATTGGAGGCCATATTAGACGCCACAGGTAGAGGTTCTCTTAATGAGGAGTTAGAAATGGTTGCATTCGGATGTGCCGAACAGTAGTTTAAAGAAATTTTTTCTAACTCGTCGATAGTACCTGGTTTACGCTCCTGCAAATATGCAAAAAATGGCTGGCTAACCGAAGATAATACCTTATCCCGTAGTAGTAAATCAACTAATTTGTCGTATGATTTGTTGACTTCTGCCAGTTCAACCCATCTATTAAATGTATTGCGTATGTTCGCAATGAATCCTGCAAAATCTTTTGGAGATTCAGGTAAAATTCCCTTAAATTTCAACCTACAGTGTTCCTCGTCCAGGTGAAACCTTCGTAAAAGCAAGGACTTAATAGCACCGTAGTTATTTGCTATTGATGGGTCAGCATTTTGAGAAGCCGTCAATGGTTCTCCAACCAAGAATTCATTTAACTTGAGTACCCATGACTCTTCAGGCAAATGATTTGTTTTGCAAGTCTGTTCAAAACGTGACAGGAACGATGAAAGGTCGTCCACGTTTAAGTTGAGAGTGGGTAATTTAAAGTTGTAGAAATGTTTAGTTTGGCTGGATGACGATCCATTTTGTGCGTTATTATTCTGGTTTGCATCAGCACTTTGTGCTTGTAATCTTGCTGTCTCCAATTTAATACGCGCCAATTCCATTTCTTGTTGTAAAATAATTTCCTCTCGTTTCAATTTATTCTCTTCTTCCTGTTTGGTAATTGCTCTTTGCTCTTCTCTTTCACGTTGAGCAATCTCTCTTAATCTATTTTCCTTGGCAATTTGCTTCATCTCACGTTCCTCCTCCTCTTTCTTTAATGCAGCCTTTTGTTCCTCTTCCTCTTTCTTTAATGCAGCCTTTTTCTCTGCTTCTTTTCTTTCACGTTCCTCCATTTCTGCTTTATGTTTTTCCAGTTCTGCCTCAGCAAACTGACGAAGTTCTTGAGATTTATAACCATATTCCTTACCAATTTTAACGAAATGGTCTATAGTAAGCATTTTGACTTTTATCTGGTAAGTAATTATTGGTAATTACTGATTAAAATAGTCAATAGTAGCTTCAGAGTAATTATTATACTTACTCAACTTAGGAATATTCAATATAAATAATCACAATAGTACTGAACTCTAATGTCTAAGTTCAACTAATAGACAATATTTTGTAACAATATTGTATCTAAGTACTAACTATATCATAAATAGTTATGATATCTGTTAACTATAATGTAATTACATCACACAATTAATCTCAATATCCAATGATGTTGGGTATGATTCCTAGTAATTATATTGTTCAATGTACTAAGTCACTCTCTTAGTACCAGAAAAGTATATTAAATAATATACAATGGGTCTATTACCTCAAAGGTAGACTATAAGATTATTTTATTTGGTCAATATATATATTATATTATTATGCCCTAGGCATCTCTTATAAATTGCAGTGCTAATTTCTTGGACTATCACTGCATAATTATGCAATGTCCCATATTAACCTTAAATGTCAAAAAAAATTAATTAAATTAAATTACAAGTGTATTATTGAATATAATGTTATATTATTAATGTAGCATTTAATATATATCATGAGGACAAACAAAACAATGATGCAACTAAAGGGTACAAACAATGTCAAGACGCAAACAAGACATTTTCACAATTAAAAATGAATTTATGAACGAAATAAAACAAGCGGAAGTGTCACACGGAAAACGAAGGGTCAAAGATTGACCCGAGGTCAACTGAATATGCAAAGTACACAAAAAAAAAAAATGACTGCAAAAAATGATGACATCACAGGACTCATAACGGACGAACATTTAACAATCATAAAATAAATTGATAGTAAGAGTAGACTGGACGAAATAGTTAACGAACATGATACAAAACTGAATAAAATTGTGAACTGAGTACGAATAAAATACACCAGTTATCTACGGAACGGTACAGCTAACACAAATCGTCAAACGACAGCAGATTTGGACAGACAGTCCAATGGCAAACCTCAATGGGGCTTCCAAAAGTGCAATCGTTTAACTGCCCTAAGACCGACTGAAATCTAGGTGGTCAGCTGTTCGCGACATTCCCCAGAGATTTCAGTTCCCTCCAACCGGCCCGCTAATTAACAACACATTAAGACAACAAAAAGTACATTAAACATAGGTAAAAACATGCCGATGTAGGCAGAGGGCATGGACTTAGTTAGCACTGTCACGTTAACGACAATAGTTATTGAGCTAAACTTATCTTTATTTGCTGCTTCACTTGATGCTCGTTGTCGTCGACGGCTAGGCCTGTGCCTTTGACTGTCTGCTCCTGTAGTCCATATCGTGTGTTTGCTTCAATGGCTCATGTTTCCCCTGGTTAGACTTAGAAACGGCTTTGGTTTTCTCCGACAGTTCACCTACACGACTTTCGGTGACGTCACGTTGTTAGGCATTATAATGAGTACTGCGTCATCTTCGACTGGATCATGTGATCGAAAATTGATCGTAAATATTTGTGGTTAACATGTGCGTAAGGAACAGAAGTTTGTTTCTTTTTTCTGTCGTTCCCCGCATTCGGCCGCCACTTTTGTTGAAGGACTTTCGTGTGTGGTTACTGGTTGTGTTGCTTGAATTCTGATCGTGCTAATATTCGTACGCGAATGGGGTGAACCTCACCTTTGGGTTGTCGTAATGCCTGAACTTGGCATCAAGATGTAAACAACTGTTCATCTTATTAACTCAGCAACTTGATATAAAATACATAATTCAGAAGGTTGAATGGTGTAACGTGATTCAACGAATAATGCCTCCGGTTCGAGTCCTTCACAATTTAATATGGATTACACACATACATAAACAGTTCAATTCACACATGAGGTACATGCATCAATCAATCAATAGCGTAGACTGCTGTTTTACGTGTCAATGTCCGTTTAAGGATACAATGCAGTAATTGTCGTCAGAACATCACAGCTATATGCACGCGCAGATAGAATGGCTACCTGCCGACAGTGAGACTGTGAGTCTAATTACTTCGTATAAAGTAGACGATTATCTTTCTCCTTCCAAGGATTTAGTTAATCACTAACCTCCATAAGTTTCCTCTCATGTAGAGTTCTAGGACTGACCCTGGTCCATCATAAATGCACATATAAATGGCTATATCATGCCATTGAATTGGAAGGTTAACAAAACGCAGCTATTCAGCTTGGCGGTCAAGTAACAAAGGGTAGCGTCTCCTAGTTACCGACTGTGACCCAAACAACGCTAGACACGTCATAATCGATCGTGTATGGAGCGTTCAATAATTGAAACATCTATCGCAATATATTAAATGTCTTAACCTTTACATTTGCACGTCCGCTAACCTTTAGCAGACGGCGTTAATATCATATACCGTAACAGGAATATGTATATATTTCTAATTCATGATGATATGTTTTTTAAAATGACTAGAATTTATTTCACGGGAGTTTAAACGATAAGACAAGCTTTAAGCTTGCAGTTTATAATTTAAGTTAAATAACCGAAGTGGATATATATATATATATTATTTTACGCGAGGTAGGATAGGATTGTGAATACTGTTAAGGTTAAGTATTTTGTATCTTTCTCTTCCTTTTACACAGTATCTGGGTCATTCCCTAAAACTACCAGCGGCTTCTGTGTATGTATATCAGAGAAATAACAAGACGAAAGAACAATTCTTGTAATTTATACTGTAACTGGCATATAGATCCAGAGTTCTTTCCCTATATCAAAGTTTCAGTCGGCCCGTGGTGGCGACTAAATAAAAAACATTTGACATAATTTAACTTGTGACATTACCTGAATAACAACCACTGTGTTGTGAAGAAGATCTATCCTGACCAGATTATTTTACCTGACACTCGATGTAACGATCGATTATTCCAAGCTACTGTACCCTTGTGAACATTAGATCTCATAAGTAGTTTCCTACCTGGACAAGAATTGAAGTGACATTTATCAGCATCCTACTTACAGTAGCGAAGCAAGCGTTTCCCAAGATTTGAGTTCATTAGCCTTGGAGAAACTGGGGCTTGTCTTCGCCAAAAACACAACATTGGATGGACTCTGTGTGTGTACCTAAATGATTGTTCCAGTTGTGGTGAATGCACCTGTTAGGTAAGGTTGAATGCTTGTGATCACAGGTGTGTCAGAGCGAGATAAAATGCAGGGATGAATAATTCTGTGATTTTATAACCAACATACACATTGATTGTTTTTCTTCTTAAATATTACCTATGCTGTCTATTTCAGAATAGATTATCGGGGAACCCTTGTTCTTTAGTGTAGAGGGAAATCCTAGACCATAGCGTACAAATCTGTGACTCTTTGGGGGCTAATAACTTTTCTTTTAACGGGATCGTGGGCTCAACAGAGGGGGAAAGGATTACACCTATGGGTCTATTCTTTTATTAATTCATTACCGTATGTTTATTTGTATGTGATTTGATAGTCAACTTATTTGCTGTTGTGAAATTCTTATGATAAATAAAATTTACATAAACTTTATTTACGTGCGTCGGTCAGCTTGTCCCAAAAGATCCCAATTCCATAGATATAGTTTTCACGTCTGTGCGTCTAAGTGTCGTCACGTATCTGTGTGTGTGTAGATGTGAGTGGGTGAATATTGTCACGTAGGTTTTATATTCATTTAATTTCCTACAACTTCTTCCTATTCTTTCACCCGAAAATTCTCTCTTTTATTATCTCTGTATTTCATTTTTTCCTGTATTTTTTTACAACCATTCGTTTTTGCGAATATTATTTTCATATAATTCGCAAACTTTACCTGTTTTCCTTTCTCTAAAACTGAGAATCGCGCTAGGACGATATTACGTAGATGTCAGGGCTGCAGGGCGTCAGAAGGCGTGATAAGTCGGTTCGCTGAACACAGGACGTAGCAAATCGTCTACATTCTCACCGAGCGCGCGAGCTTCTTCTCGGCATAAGTCCCGGTGAGGTGTGATACTTTACATCTGCACCGGTCAGTATCCAGACATTTGTCTGGAAAATCCCAAACTGACACGGCGCTCACTTGGGCCATGGTCAGCTGTAGTGTGAAAACTGCCCTGAAATGGAGTCAGGCTGTCTGGGATTTGAAACTGACACGCGTACATCGTGGTCAGTAGGTGACAGTTACGACACGCGTTAAGCGGGCGTAAATGTTGGGAGTAGGGGAGATAATTTCGCGTGGCGAAATAGTTTGAGCCCTTTGTCTGATTTTAAGATATTGGCCAAGTTTGAAACTTTAATTTCATTCTCGCTCATAGACTCCACAGTAGATAGGTCGCTCGAAAACAGAATAGCTGTTAGCGAAGATCTCAGTTTGTTTCGGCAATTTGTCGAACTTCTAGACTTCCAGAAATATTTTCAGCAATTTTATTCTTAAGTTGTGCGACTACCTGTAATTCTGTGGTTGAGGTAATTAATATGATAGATATATAGATTTTGTGAGTGTTAAAGTGTTAAATCGCTTAATTCATTTTAATCTATTTCTTTAGCGCAGAAGAGAAATAAAGTGGTAGGCTATTATATTTTCTAGGGAAGCATTCAGTGGAAAGCAGAATAAAATTAAAATTTCTAGCTTATAACGGCAATTGTAGCTATTTATAAATTTAATTTAACTGCTAATACTCAGTCGAGTGTATTTTTCTAAACTAACGTATAAACTCTAGAATCCAGCCTCATGAATGGTGACGGAATACGCACGTGTTCTTAATTTATGAGGATTGCTGATTTTTAAATATAACTTACGTCACGGGAAGTTTAAATGATAAGCAAAGCTCTCTGCTTGCAAGTTTAAATGTAAGTTTTAACCAGTACAGATTCTGTTTATTATATTATATGTGTTATTTTTCCTCCACACAGTGAAAGTTTTGGGGTGACCCTAACTTTACCAGCACCTAGTAGTAGTTTCCATACTTGTGAAGAAATAGACAGTCCTTATTTTGAACCACGTGGGTTTTCTCAAGTAACACTGATCTGACGGTGCAAGTTAGACAGAAATACTAATATCCCTATAACGGGTTTTCAAAGACTGTAATGATAAATACTGGACCTTGGAGCCAGCACTTAATTTCTTCTAGAAACTCTATATAATTTGCTGCCTGGTGGCGTGAATATTAACAATCATTTCCCGACTAGATTATATCTTGTGGACAAATCTGTGGTGTGACTAAAGTGAATCCTATACTGAGGGAAGGCACCGACCTGACATTCATCATTTTTTAGAAACCTACGCTATTGACACTGTGCTCTGCTAACTCCCGCGCCTGGAATAATTGTTAGGTGACTTAATCAGACATTTGAACAAATTTGCATACCCAAGTAGTCGTTCCCGGAGACTCCAAGTTAAATACGTCTTTTGGAACTGGGGACTTCTTGGCAGAAGACTGCATTTTTTGAGTCTGTGTGAAAATCTAAAATCAATGTTTTCCAAGAGGCAGCAAGCAAAGTCGTGAGTACAAGTATGAGAAGCCATGGCGGAATGAATGAGTGTACGCTGGTTTGAGTGATACTTTTCACTATTTTATCTTTGACACCCTGTTGCTGTCCTATTTTTTTTCAATCTGCATAATTTGTTGCTAAGGCTAGAGTTCTTGTGTTTTGTCTTAGGTTAAATCAGATTTTTTTCAAACTCTGTGCATATAATTACGAGATAAAACAAAGACAACTCTTAGACTCAAACTCTATGTATCTGTGACTCGGGCGCCATCATCTGTTCTCTTAACGGGGCCGGGCTAAACCTAGAGTTAACACTATAACGGGGCTATCATCCTTGCAACATTTCCTTGATTTTTTTATGACTATGTGTATATGTATTTTCCTTGATGTACTTTCTTTGATGTTGTGAGCCGATTTTTCCTGATAATAAAATCGCTCTTGAACTAAATAATCGTGTTTGGTCAGCTCGTTCTAGATAATATATATATATCATTGTTATAGTTTTCCCACGTCTGTGTGTTTACCTGTCGTCACGTGTATGTGCGTGCCTGTGAGTGATAGAAATATACGTAATATGTATATTGGTGTAGTCTGTCTGACGCTGTAACAACTGTTGTAGAAGATAGGTGAGAGAGAGAAGAATTCTTTTCGCTTTCAGAGACAGCCACTATATCAAAAGCTATCATCTCACGTGTGTGGAAATTCTATTACCTTTCACTAACTCTCACTGAGTCTATCACCTATTCAAACCTATTCAGAAGGGACCACACCTAGTCTTAATTCTCCTATCGGAAATCTACGACAAATGGGGACTCGTTTCCGGTCTTTGAACTTAGAATAGGAAGACGAGTACGACAAACGTGGACTCGTCTATCTGGATTTTGTACTTAAGATTCTGTATTCTGATATAGAGTAAGAGTGTGATGTCTTGTGACTGTGTATCTTTTAAAAATAATTACCCCCTAGACTAGCGATCTGTTTACGGGCGTGCTGACCACACAAAAAAATAAGTTTTTTTTTTCCACAGCATCTTTGAATAATATACATTTTGGTTACAGGTTGATTTTGTCGGGATATATGTTAACTGCTGATTGTAATACTAAATGCTGGTAAAGTGGTGAGTGTATAACATTCACTGGGTACTGAGGCAGAACGGCGTTTGAACTAAGTTAAGGAGTGTGTTTCGGACTTTTTGTCCAGATTAATTCCCTCCCTTACCCGATCTGACTTCAGGGGCGAACTTATAGTGGATTTTTTTTTTAAAATTAAGGGATTATTTTTCTCTTTAATTTTTGCAATATTCTTTTGCTTTTCCACTGTAGCAACTTATTTTTCAGTGTAATCTTAACTACCATTTATTTGGCGTAGTCGTGTTTTGCATTGAGTGCTTTATTGCCGATTAATAGCAGCGATAGTTAGATTTTATTTTGGAGGAGGTATCCCAGGGTTAAATATATCATCTTTTGATTTTTTTGGTAATTTTTTTCTCGTAAGTGGTAGGAACCAGGTTATTCTTTTTCCTATTTTCGTTCTCCACTAGTCTCAGTCACTGACCTAATATGGCCGAGAGGGCAAAGCTTAGACAACTTCTCAGGGACGAAGCGAGAGAGGAGGGACTGGAAGGAGAGGAAGCGAAAGCTTTTGTCAGAGACGAACTGGAGAGATATGATGCGGAGAGGAAAGCAGCTGAAGCTTTACAGCAGAAGAAGATGGATGATGAAATGGAAATCCGCAGGATGCAGCATGAGGAAAGAGAGAAAGAGAAGGAGAGACAGCATGAGAAGGAGAGGGAGGAGAGACAGCATGAGAAGGAGAGGGAGGAGAGACAGCATGAGCTGGCACTTAAAGCTCTAGAGTTCCAAAGCCGTGGTGCTGCCTCTACCTCCAGCAATGGAGAGTCTTCTCCTCATTCTTCCTTAACTGACCCTGCTAACACTAAATCTCTTCAACTAAATGCTATGTCTTTCACTCTTGAATCTTTTCCTTGTCCAAATGAGAAGATTGACACATGGTTAGAAAAATTTGAGAAAATTGCAACTCTGTACGGGTTAGAGAGGTCGCGTTGGAATATGAAACTTTCCCAGGCCCTAAAAGGTTCTGCTTATGATGTTTATTCTAAGCTGGAAAGTAGCCAACAAGACGACTACGATGTGTTGAAGAAAGCGTTACTGGAGCGCTTTGAAATGAACGCTCGCAAGTTTTTGCAACTGTTTCGCAACAGCCGGAAAGAGAATTCTGAAACTTTTCACCAGTTCTCATCTCGTCTTAAGGGATATCTAACAAAGTGCCTTGAGCTTTCGCAGCTCCCCTCTACCTATGAAGGTCTTGAGGAACTTGTTCTAACTGAACAAATAAAGAACACTTTGTCTGCTGATACCCGGAGATTTCTCGCTGAGCAGGGGGCAGAAAAACTTGAAGACATTTTGGAAAAGTCTGAGCGTTATCACAATGCGCTGGCTGAACTACCGGCCACAAAGCGGAAACCGACAGAGGAGCATTTTCGAAAACATAACCTAGAGCAATCTTCTCAGGCTTCTAATCAAAACAACCACAGAGAAACTGGACCTCAAAACCCCCCTCCTGAAAAATCCAAGTTCTACAAGAACAAGTACCCCAACCACCCCAAACAGTCTGATCAACCCGACCGCCCTACATGGCAGCGTAGCCAGAAAGGACAAGGTGGCAAAGGGAGAACCCCTGAGCACGGGACATATGATCAGACCGAGCACACCGAGCCTAAACGCATCGGATGCTTATTAACAGTCTCGCAAGGCGGAATTATTGACAGTGATTCCCAACCTGTTGGGGATAGACCCTCAACGCGAGGTACTGTTACTTTGAACGGTTCTCAAACTTCTTGCTTATTTGACACGGGGCTTTCTTACGATTGCATTGTTGCCAGAAACCTGGTTAAACCCGGTCAAGAGACAGCAGAGACCGTCCAACTTTGTGGAGTTCGTAAGAGTGAGGCACCTACAGCGCTTCCCATCGCATTGGTGGAGATACACTCTGACTTTGTCAGAGGTGTGATCAAAGCGGCTGTTATGGATGATCCCATCTACCCAGTCATACTTGGCGGGAGATACGTGTGTATTGGGAAACCGGAAGAGCCGATTGTGGCAGCAGTAACTACAAGAGGGCAAACCAAGAAGGAACGGGAGCCTGCGCCAAATTTGTTACCTATGGAACTTAAAGAAGCGCAATACAAGGACCCTACTTTGGCACCCTGCTTTAGGAAACTGCCCATGGCTAAGGAACCCAAACAGCACGGGGACATTTTTTCTGAGGATGGCGTACTTTATCGGAGAACGGGCAAGCCTGACCAAGGTTACAACCAGCTCCTAGTACCGAAACAGTACAGAAGCCAAATCCTAGAAATGGGGCACTCTCTTCCCTTCAGCGGACATATGGGACAGAACGCCACAAACCAACGTATAACCACTCATTATTGGTGGCCAGGAGTAAACACTGATATTATCAGGTACGTCAAATCCTGTGCCCAGTGCCAACGTGTGCCACCCAAGCAACGGACACCCCCAGTCCACATGGGTGAAATGCCAATAATGGGAACACCATTCGAACGGGTTGTGATCGACATTTTAGGGCCTTTCGAAAGGACTAAAAGAAGGAACAGGTTCATCCTGACCTTAGTCGATACATGCACTTTATGGGCAGAAGCTATCCCGCTAACATGCGCAGATGCCAAGCATGTCGCAGAAGCCCTCGTGCAGATTTTCACTCGGTTGGGATTCCCTCAGCAAGTGTTGACGGATAATGGATCTCCATACCGAAACCTGTTGATGGATGAGATCGTTAAGATCTTGAGGACCCAGCACATCCACACTAAGCCATATACTCCGGCCGGAAATGGGCTCGTGGAACGTGCTAATGGAAACCTCACCATGATGCTAAGTAAGCTGGCACAAGTGAAACCTGAAGATTGGGATCTCTGTATTCCTGCAGCATTATTTGGCTACAGAGAATCTCCTCATACTTCCACAGGATTTCCGCCAGCTACACTTTTATTCGGCAGACCCATTAAGGGCCCGCTTGAAGCCTTACTTCAGTCTCTGACAGACGAGAAGGCTGATGAGACAGTTGTCTCAGCCAGTAAATATGTGTCGGTTTTAAAGGAACGGTTGAAACTAGGGTGGGACCTAGCAACGACTAACTTTAAGCGAGCACGCACCAAGCACGCTAACCGATACAGGAAAGTCGCGGAAGAGAGAGAACTGGAAGCAGGAGAGAAAGTTTTGGTGTTGCTCCCTACCGAGAACAACCAACTGAAGATCGGATGGCAAGGGCCGTTTACCGTCCTGAAAAAGATTTCTAAGGCTAACTACCAGATCTCTATTGAAGGAAAGGAGAAGGTTTTCCATTTAAATCTCTTAAAGAGATACTTGGAAAAACCAGTGCCAACCTCCGACCATCTCCTGACGATCGCCAAAACTGACGAAGATGACGATAGTGGCAGGGATATTCCACCGCTATCACAGGAAATCTTTCAAAAATGTCAGAAGCGGCGACGCTCTTTCAAGCGCGCATGGGAGACATTCCGGGGGAAGGAAACTTTGAGGAGTGGACTTGAGTAGGAATTGGACAGAGATGGAGGGGGAAGATGAGAGGGAAGAGGACAGACACCCCGAAGCTACGGTTATAGGAAATTAAACTCCATAACGTAGACATGGAGTGCTTCCATATCTTAAAGGGGGGAGGCTCTGTCACGTAGGTTTTATATTCATTTAATTTCCTACAACTTCTTCCTATTCTTTCACCCGAAAATTCTCTCTTTTATTATCTCTGTATTTCATTTTTTCCTGTATTTTTTTTACAACCATTCGTTTTGCGAATATTATTTTCATATAATTCGCAAACTTTACCTGTTTTCCTTTCTCTAAAACTGAGAATCGCGCTAGGACGATATTACGTAGATGTCAGGGCTGCAGGGCGTCAGAAGGCGTGATAAGTCGGTTCGCTGAACACAGGACGTAGCAAATCGTCTACATTCTCACCGAGCGCGCGAGCTTCTTCTCGGCATAAGTCCCGGTGAGGTGTGATACTTTACATCTGCACCGGTCAGTATCCAGACATTTGTCTGGAAAATCCCAAACTGACACGGCGCTCACTTGGGCCATGGTCAGCTGTAGTGTGAAAACTGCCCTGAAATGGAGTCAGGCTGTCTGGGATTTGAAACTGACACGCGTACATCGTGGTCAGTAGGTGACAGTTACGACACGCGTTAAGCGGACGTAAATGTTGGGAGTAGGGGAGATAATTTCGCGTGGCGAAATAGTTTGGGCCCTTTGTCTGATTTTAAGATATTGGCCAAGTTTGAAACTTTAATTTCATTCTCGCTCATAGACTCCACAGTAGATAGGTCGCTCGAAAACAGAATAGCTGTTAGCGAAGATCTCAGTTTGTTTCGGCAATTTGTCGAACTTCTAGACTTCCAGAAATATTTTCAGCATTTTTATTCTTAAGTTGTGCGACTACCTGTAATTCTGTGGTTGAGGTAATTAATATGATAGATATATAGATTTTGTGAGTGTTAAAGTGTTAAATCGCTTAATTCATTTTAATCTATTTCTTTAGCGCAGAAGAGAAATAAAGTGGTAGGCTATTATATTTTCTAGGGAAGCATTCAGTGGAAAGCAGAATAAAATTAAAATTTCTAGCTTATAACGGCAATTGTAGCTATTTATAAATTTAATTTAACTGCTAATACTCAGTCGAGTGTATTTTTCTAAACTAACGTATAAACTCTAGAATCCAGCCTCATGAATGGTGACGGAATACGCACGTGTTCTTAATTTATGAGGATTGCTGATTTTTAAATTATAACTTACGTCACGGGAAGTTTAAATGATAAGCAAAGCTCTCTGCTTGCAAGTTTAAATGTAAGTTTTAACCAGTACAGATTCTGTTTATTATATTATATGTGTTATTTTTCCTCCACACAGTGAAAGTTTTGGGGTGACCCTAACTTTACCAGCACCTAGTAGTAGTTTCCATACTTGTGAAGAAATAGACAGTCCTTATTTTGAACCACGTGGGTTTTCTCAAGTAACACTGATCTGACGGTGCAAGTTAGACAGAAATACTAATATCCCTATAACGGGTTTTCAAAGACTGTAATGATAAATACTGGACCTTGGAGCCAGCACTTAATTTCTTCTAGAAACTCTATATAATTTGCTGCCTGGTGGCGTGAATATTAACAATCATTTCCCGACTAGATTATATCTTGTGGACAAATCTGTGGTGTGACTAAAGTGAATCCTATACTGAGGGAAGGCACCGACCTGACATTCATCATTTTTTTAGAAACCTACGCTATTGACACTGTGCTCTGCTAACTCCCGCGCCTGGAATAATTGTTAGGTGACTTAATCAGACATTTGAACAAATTTGCATACCCAAGTAGTCGTTCCCGGAGACTCCAAGTTAAATACGTCTTTTGGAACTGGGGACTTCTTGGCAGAAGACTGCATTTTTTGAGTCTGTGTGAAAATCTAAAATCAATGTGTTCCAAGAGGCAGCAAGCAAAGTCGTGAGTACAAGTATGAGAAGCCATGGCGGAATGAATGAGTGTACGCTGGTTTGAGTGATATTTTTTCACTATTTTATCTTTGACACCCTGTTGCTGTCCTAATTTTTTTTTCAATCTGCATAATTTGTTGCTAAGGCTAGAGTTCTTGTGTTTTGTCTTAGGTTAAATCAGATTTTTTTCAAACTCTGTGCATATAATTACGAGATAAAACAAAGACAACTCTTAGACTCAAACTCTATGTATCTGTGACTCGGGCGCCATCATCTGTTCTCTTAACGGGGCCGGGCTAAACCTAGAGTTAACACTATAACGGGGCTATCATCCTTGCAACATTTACTTGATTTTTTTATGACTATGTGTATATGTATTTTCCTTGATGTACTTTCTTTGATGTTGTGAGCCGATTTTTCCTGATAATAAAATCGCTCTTGAACTAAATAATCGTGTTTGGTCAGCTCGTTCTAGATAATATATATATATATCATTGTTATAGTTTTCCCACGCTGGTGTGTTTACCTGTCGTCACGTGTATGTGCGTGCCTGTGAGTGATAGAAATATACGTAATATGTATATTGGTGTAGTCTGTCTGACGCTGTAACAACTGTTGTAGAAGATAGGTGAGAGAGAGAAGAATTCTTTTCGCTTTCAGAGACAGCCACTATATCAAAAGCTATCATCTCACGTGTGTGGAAATTCTATTACCTTTCACTAACTCTCACTGAGTCTATCACCTATTCAAACCTATTCAGAAGGGACCACACCTAGTCTTAATTCTCCTATCGGAAATCTACGACAAATATATCAATATATATTTATAGGAAGGTCTGTCTGATCTAAGAACCTCAGTCGTAACCGATAGGCTGGATAGATTATCTTTCTTATCCAGGGACAGATTTTACCTTTCCCCCTTTTCACTCGTGAAAATCTATTTCTTTACCTGATCTCTCACTGAGCTATCACCTGTTCTAGTCCTATTCAGGCTGGGCCAAAATTGATATTAATTACCCTATCAAAAATATACGACAAAGCTCCTGGTACTCCCGGGGGTTACGTGTACCCCAGGCCGGAAACCCCTGTTTTATTGCAACATTTTTGTTTGGCATGTTATACACTGAGCTAGGGACTGTTCACTGAGTGATGTGTCTATGTTTTCACCATCATCATCATCATTTCCCTTTGCGCTCCTTGCTGAGCATGGATCCACCACTGTAGCTAGTCACGCAGGAAGTCTGTCCAAAACAGTTACATTCTCTTGCAGCAGTGGTTTCTCTGGCAATTTGTTTTACATGTTGAGTTTGCCAGCCCCGTGCAAAACTTCATAGAAGAGCCTTGTACGACATGCATGAGGGTGTAGTAGTGCTATTCTTTCTTTGTCTCTTAAAAAAACACAGGAGCTAAACATGGATCGTGTTTTAACTCTGGGGTATTTAAGACCAAAAACAAAGTTTAACTTTATTGGTTTTGTGGATACAATTTCCTGCGTGACGGGGTGTAATTGGATCAGCCTGGATTCAGAAACGAGGTTGGATATTTTTAGTTAAGTTCGAGGGAAAGAGGGGTTGTATGGTTTTATGTTACATCAGTTTGTTTTACATACTAAATCCGTGCACAACCCTCCTTAGTAATTTTTCACGATTGTTTGATAAGGCGCAGAAGGCTTAGTCTTTAAACTCCAGTAGCTCGTCACACACGCACTGTGTGACTGGCTGTTCGTATTTGTGTATGTGTTTGTGTACGTGCGAGCATTGGTACGCCTATTCGTACGCATGAATGCAATGCAAGCACGTACGTGTATATATATATATATATATATATATATATATATATATATATATATATATATATATATATATATATATATATATATATATATATATATATATATATAATAAGTTCTCGGATTACGATGATCTCGACTTGCGGAATTCCGCCGATACGAATAAACTTATAACATCAATTAATTCTCATTGTCGATTACATTTCAATTCATTTGCAGCTACTGTATTGACATTCGTTCTTTTCTTACGAATGAGGCACTTGTTATGACGTCGGTGAATACCAAGACGTACATAGGTCGTCACTAACGCTGAGGTATAGGATTGTGTCATTATTCTAAGTCAGCTCGTGATGTCGTTCCCTATTGCCTCGCGATCTTCCGTTAGTGGGATAGAAGATGTTTTGTATGCCTTCATCGTGCCTCCAAAGCGTGTATCCAGTGACAGTGACGGTGATGCTAAGAAAAGGAAACAAGTAACAACCCATGGGAAAGTTGGAATAATAAATAGTGCACAAAGAGGATAAACGCCTTCTCAGATTTATAAGGCTTTAAGCTAAAGCCGATCTACAATCGGTACAGTTGTGAAGGTCAAAGTCTGTATGACGTAAGGATCGGCACCGGTCAAATTAAGATCATTTCTATGCAGCGAAGAGCCGCGGTAGCACAGTGGTTAGTACACTGGCTTTCGAGCTCAGTGGTTTTTTTTAGATCACAAACGGCTCCGGGGTCGACCTAGCCTCGTGAATTGGGTACCAGAGCAACTCTGGGTAGGTTAAAGGCGGCCAGCGTGATGCTTACCACATCAACACTAGTGTGCAGTATGGTCAAGAAAATATGGGCCTAACACCATAGTCTCAATATGCCTCAATGGACATGTAACGGGATTTTTTTATTTTAACCATTTTACTAAGCAGCGTAGTTATTTACTTGTTGAAGTGGAAGGATTGTTAATGATTTGGAATGACGGCCAGATTCTACGACATATGCCGGTTAGCCAGAGCTTGATTCAAGAAAACGTAGAACGCTTAATGGAGTTTTAAAGCACGCCTGCTGGGCGGATCCTAATGAGGAGAGATTGACCAAGGTATACAGAGGTGTCACCGAAGCTGTTCGATGATAGAATGGAATTTACGATGAAAAACAAGGTCTGTTTACATTTCTTGCACCAACTCTTCACATAAGAGTTGACAGACCACAAGTAGCAAATTCTGCAGCTCTATCTTGTGTCATTATCGTTTACCGAAACTGCCGATATTTACGCATAAGAGATACCATGACACTGACATTGTCTAGTTTGAACTTCTTAAAGTATTTTCCAGTAAAATAAATATTATAACGATTTATGTTTGCCGATGCTTTATTAACGGACAGTTACGAACATTTACTGTATGTACGAATTCCTACTTACGTTCAAAATTGGATTACGTACTATTGGGATTCGCTTTGTGGTGTAAAGCAATTTTAAATGGTTAATTTTTACTGGAGTTTTTGCACCGCTCTGCACTCCCAACTTTTCACACAACATGCCTAAGAAAAATTCACCGAATCTTTTGGCCGAATACCATCACCAACCAAGATCTGCTTACTCGGAGAAAGCAAGAGGACATGCACACCATCATAGCTGGCAGACGCTGGAGCTGGGTTGGCTATGTCCTCAGAAGAGACCCCGATGCCATCACAAGAACAGCTATGCTTTGGACCCCTGAAGGAAAACGAAAGAGAGGCCGACCAAACACAACCTGGCGGAGGACTGTAGAGGCTGAGATGCAAAGAATGAACCAGAGTTGGGGCACTGTACGAAGGATGGCCGCCGACCGAGCAAAGTGGAATCAATTTGTTGTTGCCTTACAAGACGCCACTAGGCGTGATGGCCACTGACTGCTTTGACGGTCAGCGGCTAAGGATCAAAGAAGAAGAAGAAGCACTCCCAACTGAGTGCATGAAATTACGTAAAATGGCAAGAATTATGACGTTTGAATGTTTATAGATATGACGGGGACTGAACGGGATACGTCAGTCTGCTTAGCGGTAAATTAATATTAGTAAATTAATATTAGACAAACATAAAGATATGTTTAGCGCCGTGGTGGTGTTTGGAGGTGTTATTCCAGCCACTTATGGGTTTATGTAATCATACACTTACAGTCTGCGTCTTTTACAAGACATGAGGCCTTAATGTTAACGTGATCTTTACCACTTATTTACGTCACAAAACGTTCACAAGACCTATCAATAGATTTGGAGCTATAAAACCATATTATGGAGCATGTTATATATAAGATTTGGCAGACAAGAAAAGTGTGCATCATGGCAATAGTTTGATGGCATGTGCTGCCTTCGATCAAATATAATTGTTTATGTGTAAAGAGAGAAATGTTGGACGCATAGAATGGACTTCTATAGGCATAGAATGCCTTACTGAACCATTCTCTTGATGTACTCGTAATTCTGAATGGAATGAAGCCATTGTTCAACCTTTGTGGTGTAAATAAAACTAAATTATCGTCAGCTCAACGTTTTGAAGCCAGGTTAATTGCCAGGTTTGGCTTTCCATTTACGGTTTGAACCTAAACTAGTCTACTTGTGCCAGTAATCAAGAAGACACCAACTTAACAACGAGGCACATGACAACTAATCGTTGAATCAGTCCTTACACAACTGGGAACCGGTTAGTGTCTCGAATAGGACGACCTTAAGTGCGGAGCTACAGGATTACCTTTACGTCATTTTAAAATTGTTTACCCATCATAGATATTCTTCCCAGTTCTCGCACATTCAGTCTCTTAATCTCTCTCTTTCTGTGCATTGCTGTCCCTACTTCCATGAACTATTTCTATAAGGCACCTCGTTACCCTGTGAGCTCGTCTCACCTGACAAACTCCTGTACTAGCCTACAATACAACCACCGATACCTTGTCTCTCATTTTCTGCGGCAGTGCGCAGCTCTCCAACGTGTTCTTGGAGTAAGTTCTTCGTGTTTTCAAAAATCGCAAATAACGCTGTTAAACCCAACGCCCTAATATCTGGCCTTTGGCTAGGATCATGTGTCTAGACACAGGGACCGGTACAGTGACATTCATGTGTCATTAGGTCCCTTGTGTGAGAACACAGAGGATCACTACAGTGACACAGTTTGTCATTGGGTCTTCTTGTGTTGGGACATGTGGTCTTGGCCAGAGCCGGGTTTGGGGTGGGTGCCAATGCGACCTCATGCGAGGAAAAAATATGCGACCTCATGCGAGAAAAAAAAAAAAAAGTTTTCAAAAATGGTGTCACTACACAATTACTTAGCTCCCTGCCATCATCTATATCCCTCCAGTCTTGTCATGATTACTTTTCTTTTCGTTGATGACTAAATAGAACTAGACCACAATATTATTATTTTTTTAATTTTACTATGCGTCGGCGTTCAAGTGATTGTTTTGTAGTACAGTAGTCCTTACAGCGATACATCATAGTTTTTTCTGATGTTTTCGTTAATCTTTCCGTTCCCTTTATGTGCTATCAGTTGTTAAGCCATTTTCATCATCATCATCAATCATTTTCCATTTCGCTCCTTATAGAGGTTGGGGTCACCACTGCAGCTGGTCGGATCTCCTTGAAGGATACCTGCACCTAAACATTCATGTGGCTCTAGCAGCAGTCATTTATGTAGCAATTTGTTTTACAAGAAGTTTCCAGCCCCACCCAAAGTCTCACATTTTCCACCTCTTACGACATGCCTGACGGTTCAGTGGGTATGTTCTTTTTTTTTTACATTTTCTTCTCCTCATAGATACTCCCCCCCCCCCCCCCCCACCCCCACCCCCAATTACACGGGGCCTTAGCAGTTTTACGACCCTTAAAAAAATTCAGGCTCAACGAAAATAAAACTGGGATGTGCTGAATTAACAAACAAAAAAATAAAAACATAACGTCAGACACTCGCGGCAAATGTGTACATAATATCAAGTTCAAAGTCTACAACAGAACATAAAAGAGGTCCGCATTTCCTTTCTTTAAGTGGGTATTTTCTACTCTTCCTTTGTGTTCGCGTGTCGTTCGCAGCTGGTTACACAACATGTAGGTCGCCGAATGCACGATTTGCGGATTTGCGTGTAATATTCTTGTCTTTCATCCTCTGAGGGCCGTACTTAATGTAAGGGGCCTCTCTTGCCAAGGTTAGTTGTTGCACGGTCTTACCAATTGCCGAAATGGGCCTCCACAGCTTCCTATAACTTAGGGCCTCACCATATCTAAACCTGGCCCTGGTCCAATGGCACCCCTTTTCTGACTGTCAGCCGGGGCGGACCACCCCCTCGCACCCCTCTTAGTACCACTGCGCGATGGTGGGCAGTTTGACAGCTAGCAGGGAAAGAAGTCAACAGCGTAGTTGATAAACAACACAGGGGACAAGATGTGGAGAGATACGACAATCCACACCACAAGGAATGGTACTCGAAGAAAGTGAGACGGACTGATGCCGGACGGTGAGGAGGGGACCACAGTAAAGACCACAGTGACGGACACTAAAAAAGGTGCATTCATATTTTAAAGAAAAAAATTGCCTCGTTTTGGCAAACTAGTCACACGTTCCGTTGGTTATACTAGGACGCATGTCCAAATATTAAAAACTGTGTGGTCTGGGATTAATGGTATTGATTGATTTTGTTGGTTAACCACCTTATATAGCAGGCCTAACAGCTAATCAGATCCGCACAGTTTCACATTATGGCTCCGTTCAACCCAGACACACAATGTCCGTTGGTTATATTAGGGCGCAAGTCCAAATGTAAAAGACCTTGTGATCTGATTAGTTAGACTGACATTATGGCATTAAAATCACAAAGAGCTAACTCTCAGTAAAGGTCGATACAAGACAGACGTTGTAGGTTAGCATAGGAGTGTGTCAACTCTCAGGGTAGCTAGGTGGCGTAATAGAAACAGGACACTGAAGTAGAGAGAGCAAGATATATATATATATATATATATATATATATATATATATATATATATATATATATATATATATATATATATATATATATATATATATATATATATATATATATATATATATATATATATTAGATCCTCAGGAATCCGGCTACCTTGTTTCCTCATTAGTATTTACGTTCTGCAACGCATATTTTGAAACCACGCCTATTTTATTCCTGTTTACATGCGCTGACAAGTTGTTTACCTACGTTCGTACAGGCTAGATAACAGTCAGCGAGAGCATGATTCGCTTATCTGAATTATCACGCGAGCGGTAAGATTGGCCGGGTAACTGTTTGCTGTCCAAGTTTCAGGGGGACTTAACTAAGTATTTGATTTACGGCAGCGGACGAAATCTAAGAAAACCTGTTCACTTGGCCAATGTCTATGTTGTTGGTCGGCATCGGTGAGCAGAAATCCTTTATCTTGGAAACGGCCGTATGTGTGAATTTTCACATCTGTTAGCGATATTGCACTAAATCAGTATATATATTGCCTTATCTCCTAGTCAGTTATCAGTCTATCAGAAATTTTGGATCAATCTAAGCACGCCAGACTAGGAACCATTTTATTCGCTAAATATGTTAAATTGTCCCGTGGGGATTTAAATTTCTGATTGTGGTAAATTTAAATTGTGCTTAAGTATTAAATGTGTTAAGAGTTTTACCATTTTATTCACTGCTATTAAGACTAGCGAAATAGAAAAACGCGTAGATATTTTCTTACCAGTGGTTCAGTTATGTAAAATCCATCAACCATTTTTTTAGCTGACTTAAGTATAATGTTAAGAGTGACGGATAAAGTGACAGAGTAGTATGCGCATTTTATTTCTTTGTGTGTAATATTTTATTAAATGACTAGCGTTTATATCATGTGTTAAAAACGATAGACGCCGAAAATCAACTAGCTAGTAATGATAGGCGATATTTATTAAGGGCGCGTAGTCATAATTAAAATTGAAACTGACTTTGTGCGCTGATTGTTTACCGGTTCGGAGGTGAAAAGGCTGCATGCTTTTATCAAACCCGTACTCGATCAAGCGACGCGCGATAGTATAAGCTTAAAATACCGTGTGCCTTTTAATTTAATTAGGAGACGGAGAAGTTAAGAGATCACTTTACGCGTGATAGCATAGGATTTTCATTTTGGTTAAATGTTTGTTCTCTTCCCAATATAGCCTCGGTCAAAACCAGCGGCTAGCGGTTTTTTTCTCTATTGTCGTCTTTGACTAAGTTAATGAAGGAATAATAGTTGTCGTTTTCCTTGGCGTGCGTCCCCGTACCGGTGTGAACAGGAATTGCCAGGGCAAGACACTAACATTTTTAACGGTAAATATGAGTAGAGGGACATACCAATATACCCAGATTTTTCTCATTCAATTTTATCAGCCCGCTGTGGCAATATATATAACATTTTTTCCCGACTATTGACAGTTGTTTACCCAAGCGAATTTTATCCAGGAGTATACACTGTTTCATAATCGGTACTCATCTCAAAGAGTCAGCCGATAGGATTTACTATCATCATCATCAAGTGGTACATATGATAACAGTTAGTTTCGCAACCAGATGCTAAGCACTACGGGAATTAATTTATCCTCTTTTCCAACTGTGAATGTCCAGAGCACGTCTTGCATCAGTAACTATTTGTGGTGACAGCGATTTCATCCAGGGAACATTAAAACACCAAAGGTGGCGTCCATCTTGTAATTATTACTCGAGATTAAACTGGACTGGGGCTATCTTTGGATACCCCACCTGACAGTATATGCTCAGGGATTATTGTATGTTTTTCAAATGGGATACAACCATCACTAGTAGGTAAGCGAGATTGTATGTGGCCACAGACTGACCGAGTGAGAGAAAGAGGAGTGAATATTTCCTTCTGTTATAATCATTGTATCCACACTTTTTTTTAGTTCGCTAACCTGATTTATTTTGCTGGATAGCTTAAGTAGAAACTTTGTTCTTACCATACTGTCTATGCTATACCCTAGTGTTAATATTCTGACCTTTTGGGGTTATTAACTTCTTGCGGGATCTTTTCTCAACAGAGGGGAGGCACTTATGGGGTTATTTTCATATGTCTGTAAAACTTGATTTATATTGATTTCTATATGTTTGATGTTGTGAGAAGTTTAAGTGATAAATAAACTAAACAAAACTTAATTCATCTTGTCGGTCAGCCCCATACCCAATTATCCATAGTTTTTCCACGTTTGTGTGTCTTGTTGTCACATAACTGTGTGTGTGTGTGTGTAGATAACTTATAATTAACATTATAGGGAAGTGTGACAGATCGTCTTCTTCGAAAGATAGTCGTATAGATAGGCTGGTCTAGAGAAACCACTCATTCCAGAGACTATCTTCACCTTAATCTATGTCACTCGTGGAATCTATTCTATAACACCTTTCTTTCTCATCTACCCCACCATTCTGCTCCACCCAGACGGGACCAAATAAATCCCTATACCTATCTTGTAAAAATTACGACTATATATATATATATATATATATATATATATATATATATATATATATATATATATATATATATATATATATATATATATATATATATATATATATATATATGTATGTATGTATATATCAGCGCAGACTTCGCTGGCTTGGCCATGTTCGCCGCATGGATGATGGTCGCATCCCAAAAGATATCTTCTACGGACAATTAGCAGAGGGCAAGAGAACAGTTGGGCGACCACAGCTGAGGTTCAAAGATGTGTGCAAGAGAGATATGAGGGCACTGGACATGGATCCAGCAACATGGGAGGATAAAGCTGCCGATCGCACTAAGTGGCGATGCTATTTACGGCGCCACCTCAGATTGGGCGAAGAGAGGCTCACACAAGAAGCAGAGGTGAGGAGAAAACGTCGAAAGGAGCACCAGGAAAATAAGCAGCTGAGGGCTGTCACCTCAGGAGCGCATTCCCATAGTCAGTTATGACTGAAGGGGCTATTATTATTATTATATATATATATATATATATATATATATATATATATATATATATATATATATATATATATATATATATATATATATATATATATATCATCATCATCATCATCATGTGACGTATTCTTTCCAGAACGTTGTCTCCATTACAGCTGCTTAGAACGCATCACGATTCTGGGCAAGTCGACCTGCATCAGCCAAAGACAAGTTCAGACTCTCTGTGATGTCCTGGGTCCACCGTCGTCTAGGTCGACCCCTTCCCCTTTTTCCTGGGACCATGCCTTCCATCACTATTTTTTCCAGACTATTATGTCTTTTTATATGACCGAAAAATTTCAGCTTCCTTATTGCGATGGTATTTAGGAGCCAATTTTCCTGTACGTTTAGTGAGTGCAGTACTTCTCTGTTGGTCTTTTTTTCTGTCCAGGGTGTTCTCAACATCCTTCTGTAGCATTTCATTTCGAATGATGTAACCTTTTTTGCAACTGTTTTATTGAGTGTCCAAGTCTCGCAGCCGTATGTTGCTACTGGGAATATACATGCTCTGATCAGTTGTAACTTTGTTTCTTTGCTTGTGCCTTGCCATAGGTTTTTCATCTTTTGAACTAGTGGGGCGTGTTGCAAAAACCACGAGTTTTTGCAGCAACAATGCCAATTTTCACGTGCGGGTTAAGGTGACCCAGTTTTTGGACATTTAAAAAAAATTAACCTAGTGCACACATAAATGTATACACATTTCTCTGAGCTCAGTTTTAATGACATTTTCACTTGTCTTTACAGTTTGCCAATGAATTATATAAACCTTGTCTAAACTGAATGGTGGCCCTTAACTTTTGTCCAGTAGTATATATATATATATATATATATATATATATATATATATATTATATATATATATATATATATATATATATATATATATATATCGAGAGAGAGAGAGAGAGAGAGAGAGAGAGAGAGAGAGAGAGAGAGAGAGAGATACATAGAAATAAAGTTGATAAAGAAGCTGAATGCGCGAGAACTGGAAAGAATAAATATGATACGAGTAATTAACAGTAAAAGTAGTTCCATAACAGATACTGCCGTTGGGGAGTGAAGTGATAGACTTCACTTTATTAATTCTAAGCTTTATAAGGTGGGATGACAAGTTCCGTTCCTCTCTGCCTTTACCTACCCTAACTCAAGAGCAGAGTGAAGTACCAATGTTTACCGCACGGTGAACAGGGGCGTGACACGACCTGCTTTTGAACCCGGCACCTCTAGCTATTCTGCCACTCGACGCTCATATGTAATAGGTCGCCTCCTTAAAAACTAGCTCCAAACATAGAGCCTCAGCAGACCTAGATTTATAACTTCAGAGATAGCAACGACTACAAATCACTTCTGTCAAATGTAAACCAGATTTGCAACTTAAAAAAAAAAAAAAAAAAAATTAAAGAAGAACACAAGTGGTGTGTTCTTTTTTAAAGCGCGTTTTCTTTATTTGAACTTTTGTATAAATATAACTTTTGTCCGTTTTTAAAAAAAAACTTCAACTGTCTGCCACGTTCACATTAAAAAAAAAAGAACACACGCGCTCACAGAAAAACGTCGAGCCAGACTTTTTCGTGACTTTCTCTACCACATATAACTTTAAAAAAAAAAAAAAAAAAAAAATTACACACACTCACACACACGCAGTCACTTAGTCAAGGATAGCGGAAGTCTCAAACAGCATATACGCCTGGTAGGTTCGCGGAGCGCATAGGCCACACAAGCAAAACCACAGCAACCACGCATGTTCCATAAATCAAATGATTTGGTTGGAAACGAAAACGCGTTTTTTTTTTTAAAAAGCACACTCTTTCCCTCATCTGCTGTCATTTCGCGGTCTTTTTGTATTTACGAACCCCTTACCTACAGACCAAATGCATCATCACATGTTTTTGCGTGTGTAACATCGGTTATGGATGTGTAAAATGCTGACTGAAAGACAACTTTGTAAAGTTCCAGCGTACCGCATTATTTACTGCCTTGACTGTTTACCCCTTCACTGCCTGTCTTGAACAGTTTGAGAACTCTTGTTTTCAGTCAAATTCCAAAACCGCGTAAGCGGGAAAGTGTTTTTTGCTTTTACACAAGATATCGTCAGGTCTAGTTGTGGATTATACAGCACACTCCCTGTGCTTTCTGTCTGCCAGTCAATCCTGAGACGTAGAACCGTTGGGGGGAAAAGACTTGTTTTTAAGTATAATTGGCCTAATATTCTCGAGAAAAAAAAGTTAATTGCATACCTCTGAAGCTGTTGGATTGTGGCCTCGTACTGGGCGTAGGCTGGCGAAACAGCTTGCTGGGCTAATGTGCTGTTTGCTACGCAGTAGAGCGATAGTGGATATTCAACACAGCCCGTCTTATAGGCGGCCAAGTTTTCGCTGATGTTATCTCTGTCAGTGAACACACTGGCTCTGATTCACGAGTCTTAGAAGAACACTAATTCACCGAGCGTTGGATGAGTTAACTTGTGTGTTATCGCGGGGCCTAGACGTTTTTTACGTTTTATCAAAGCCCTGGAGTGTAATGTGCTTCTAAGCCTTAGACAAGTGAAAAAACAGTAATGTGTCTTTCCATCGCCTTTGATTAGAGCTCCGTTGAATTATATTTGTAAGTGACTCGACTGTTTAATGTCACTTATTTGTGTTTAAAGTGTAGGCACATGAGTTATGTTTGCTTTAGTAGACGTGTAGCCTACCGGTAATATTCAGGTATACGTAGCCGTAGTTATAAGTAATATATGTGCTTCTGTAGCCTTAAGAGTTATCCTTTATTTGTTTAGTGTTGCCTTAAGAGTTTTAATAAGTTAAATATTTTTACGTAGCCTTAAGCTATCCGTATTTATGCAGCCGTAAGAGTTTTCATCAGTTAAAATGTTTTGTATGTAGCCTTAAAGATTATATATGTTACTGTAGCCGTGGAATTATAATCACTTATATTAGTTTCTTTGGCCGTAGATGTTATAGTCAGGCGTATGTGTTTATTCAGCCTTGGAGTTACCATCAGGTGTTTGTGTTTGTGTAACATTAGGAATTATCATCAGTTAAATGTGCAACTGGAGTGAATCGAACGCATGCAATCTGACACTCGCTATTATGCGATTCTCTAGCCTCGGAGGTCTCGAGCAATGGAAGTTATGTGCTTCTGTATCATCGGAGTTAGTTTAACAGTTGCATATATGAGTTTATGTAGACTGGGAGTTAAATCTGTCAGTCGCCTATATGTGTCTGTAACCTGGCAGTTAAATCTAGCAGTCGCCTGCCTATATGTGTCTAGACTGAGAGTTAAACCTAGTCGCCTGTATATGTCTGCAGCCTGAGAGTTAAATATAGCAGTCGCCTTTATGTTTTTTTTTTTTGTTTAAAAAAAAAATAAAGTTTTGCCTCGTTTTGGCGAGGCGTGTCCCGTTCAACCTAGTCGGTTATATTAGGGCGCATGTCCAAACATAAAAGACCCTTGGGTCTGGGGTTAAACATTAACGCCATTATGTGTCTGTAGCCTCGGAGTTACATCCAGCAATCACCTATATACGCCTGTGCAGCCCGGATAAATAAATTTAGACCTAACGGTCTTTTATATTTGGACATGCGCCCTAATATAACCAACTAGGTTGAGCGGGACGCGTCTCGCTAAATCGAGACACAATTTTATGTAAAAAAAAAAAAAAAAATCTGTTATCTGTTGATGTTATAGGCTGGGAGTTAACCAAACAATCGCCATTTTTTCATTCGGTTTCCTAGGAGTTATTCTAACAATCGCTTATTTGCGTCACTATAGCCTCGGAATTAAATCAAACAGTCGCCATTACTTTATTAAGTTGCCAGAGAGTTAAATCTAACAGGCGCCATTATTTGTCTGTAGTCTGGTAGTTGCATGTAACAGTCGCCATTATTTGATTCTGTGGTCTGGAAATTACATGTAACATTCACTATTATTTGTCTGTAGTCTGGAAGTTACATGTAACAGTCACTATTATTTGATTCTGTAGTTTGGAAGTTACATGTAACAGTCGCCATTATTTGGTTCTGAAGTCTGAGAGTTACATGTAATAGTCACCATTATTTGTCTGTATTCTGGGAGTTACATGTAAGATTCACCATTATGTAATTCTGTAGTTTGAAAGTTACAAGTAACAGTCACCATTATTTGATTCTGTAGCCTTGAAGGTACATGTAACAGTTGCCATTATTCGATTCTGTAGCCTTGAAGTTACATGTAACAGTCACCATTATTTGTCTGTAGTCTGGGAGTTGCATGTAACAGTCGCTATTGTTTGTCTGTAGTCTGGGAGTTGCATGTAACAGTCGCTATTGTTTGTCTGTAGTCTGGAAGTTTCACATCAACACATCCAGGAAAAAACGGATAGACTTAATAAGTTTAGCCAGCAGGTGGGCTTGAACATCAATTTAAAGAAGTCTGAGGTCATGACGCTCAATGTGAGCAACCCTGAGCCCATATCAGTAAGGAATCAGCAACTGGTACAGACAGATACCTTCACATACCTAGGAAGCATAGTAACACCAGACGGCGGGGCAGGCAAAGACATCAACATCAGAATGAATAAATCAAGAACAGCCTTCTTTAGCCTAAACAACATCTGGAAGTCCTCCCAATACAGCACAAGCACAAAATTAAGTTTATATCAGAGCTGTGTGCTTTCTGTGCTTCTCTATGGTGCGGAATGCTGGAGAGTTACAGAGAAGGAAATGTCGAAATTGTCCTTTTTTCACACAACATGCCTAAGAAATATTCACCGAATCTTTTGGCTGAATACCATCACTAACCAAGATCTGCTTACTCGTAGCAAGCAAGAGGACATGCACACCATCATAGCTGGCAGACGCTGGAGCTGGGTTGGCCATGTCCTCAGAAGAGACCCCGATGCCATCACAAGAACAGCTATGCTTTGGACCCCTGAAGGAAAACGAAAGAGAGGCCGACCAAAAACAACCTGGCGGAGGACTGTGGAGGCTGAGATGCAAAGAATGAACCAGAGTTGGGGCACTGTACGAAGGATGGCCACCGACCGAGCAAGTGGAATCAATTTGTTGTTGCCCTATAAGACGCCACTAGGCGGGATGGCCACTGACTGCTTAGACGGTCGGCGGCTTAGGATCAAAGAAGAAGTCTGGAAGTTACATGTAACAGTCACCGTTATTTGATTTCTGTAGCCTGGAAGTTACATGTAACAGTCACCATTTATTTGGTTCTGTGGTCTGAGAGTTACATGTAACAGTCGCCATTATTTGTCTGTAGTCTGGGAGTTACATACAACAGTGGCCATTATTTGATTCTGTATTCTGGGAGTTACATGTAACAGTCGCCAATTTGATTATGTAGTCTGGAAGTTAGATGTAACAGTCGCGATTATTTGGTTCTGTAGTCTGGAAGTTACATGTAACAGGGGCCATTATTTCTCTGTAGTCTGGGAGTTACATGTAGCAGTCACCATTGTTTGGTTTTGTAGTCTGAGAGCTACATGTAACAGTAGCCATTATTTGTCTGGCCATTATTTGTCTGTAGTCTGGAATTTACACTTAACAGTCACCATTATTTGGTTCTGTAGTCTGGAGGTTACATGTAACAGTAGCCATTATTTGTCTGTAGTCTGGAAGTTACATGTAACAGTCACGATTATTTGGTTCTGTAGTCTGGAAGTTACATGTAACAGTAGCCATTATTTCTCTGTAGTTTGGGAGTTACATGTAACAGTCACCATTATTTGATTACAGTCACCATTATTTGATTCTATAGTTTGGGAGTTACATGTAACAGTTGCCAATTTGATTATGTAGCCTGGAAGTTACATGTAACAGTTGCCATTATTCTCTAAGTCTGGGATTTACAGTCGCCATTATGTAATACTGTAGTTTGTGAGTTACATGTAACAGTCGCCATTATTTGAGTCTGTAGCTTGGAAGTTAAATCTAATAACCCTTTTAATGCCCCACTGTAGCCTCTGAGTTATACAATCGCCATTGTGCGATTATGTAGCCTTAAGTCACCCTGTATACGTAATTCTTTGGCCTTACGAGTATTAATACTTTAAATGAATCCAGTCTGCATCCTTCAGGGATAATCAGTTATATGTTTCCATAGCGGTAGATTTATGTATTCTCATAGCTTCAGACAATAATTATGACCATCAGTATTTTCCTTTGTGCACCTGACGAAGTATGGAGCCATCACCACTGCAGCTGGTCCGGTCCCCTTGCAGGAAGCCTGCGCCAAGCAGTCACATGCACTGGCAGCCGAGGTTTCTGTGGAAATTGTTGTACAAGATGAGGTCAGTCTCAAGAACAACATCATGGTAGTCGCCTTGTACGTCATGGTAGTCGCCTTGTACGTCATGGTAGTCGCCTTGTACGTCATGGTAGTCGCCTTGTACGTCATGGTAGTCGCCTTGTACGTCATGGTAGTCGCCTTGTACGTCATGGTAGTCGCCTTGTACATCATGGTAGTCGCCTTGTACATCATGGTAGTCGCCTTGTACGACATGGTAGTCGCCTTGTACGTCATGGTAGTCGCCTTGTACGTCATGGTAGTCGCCTTGTACGTCATGGTAGTCGCCTTGTACGACATGCCTGAGGGTGCATTAGTCCTTTTATGTCTTTGCCTATTCAGAGACCCCCGGGGACTACATGGGGCAAACTAGAAATGCACACATTTGTTATGTTAGTTGTAATGTGTCGTAGATTTGTGATATATGAATTAAGACTTGGTTTGGTCCCTTCTGAATAGCAATAGAAACAAGTGATAGCTCAGTGGGAGATGCTAAAATAGAAATAGATTTCACGAGTGAGATGGAGGAAATATATTAGAGTCGGTCTCTGACCCTCGAGATGATTTCTCTCAGTCAGCCTATCATCTACAACAGATTAAGATTTGTCAGACCGTCTAGTATAATATATAGTAATATATATATATATATATATATATATATATATATATATATATATATATATATATATATATATATATATATATATATATATATATATATATATATATATATCCCTCTGTGGTAAAGTGGGATGTTATAAATATTTATAGGGGACTTAGTGTACTGACTGAGATCAGCTGTGAAGGTATCTATATCTAATAAGAGTAGTGTATTATAGATAACCTTACTTACTGCCACATATGTATACCTCAGTCAGAATTATTCTGGAATAGTGTGATGACTACGTTATATGTCTAGGGTATGTGTATGATGAAATGTAAGTCATAACAACAACGGACAGATAAACAATTTAATATATTCCACCACACTTGACAACACTGTGACACTCACATACATATAACACTCTAAGAGGATATCTTAAAGGAGTCACTGATAACTTTTCAAATAACAATATGTATTCAGTGCTGTCTTGAATGTATATGTGTCCTGATTCAAATACAAAGGGAACCAGGAATCACAATCAATTTTAATTACAAGTTATATGTACAGAATTTATTAATATGATTCTTGTAGTGACATATATTATTACTGGTATCCTATGTGTGTCAGTTGTGTAGTGGTAATATGAGGTAATACTGGTTTGGTTTTGTTCAAGCTCTGTTGGTATTTGTCATCATGACTTCAATAGTTTGTTTCTTTTGGAACTAGTATTGGAGATGTTCTCAGTTCCTGGTATTAAAACAATTAAATTCCCCTCTTAATTTTAGTTTACAATGTCATGTTAAGATGGGGGTACATAATGTTGAGCTCCATGGCCACACTCTCTTATCTTGCGTGAGGACTGCAGTAAAAGACTCCTCTGCTCGATTACTTTAATGAGTTCTGGAGCCACTCCACTGGTTGCTATATGGACCAAGGAGTATGCTGTCCACCTCTGGCTTCAGCAAAGCTCTGACCAGGTGCTGCTTAATAACTTTAAGACCACGGTCCCTGAAACAAGAAGGTTGTACCTTCTACGTCAGAACTAATTTATACTCCATTTCTACACTGAGCACAATACATCACAAACATTGAGTTCAGAGCGTTAGGTCAACTGTCAGCTTCATCTGAAATACTTTATACCAGTATTTCCCTCCCTAATGGTTACTACGCCTCTGCAATTCCAGCATTATTTCTTTCTAGTTAATAATCTAGGTGTCAGTGTACTGTTTGGCCATTCCATGCAGTTTTACTTTCCTCCGACACCTTCTGTTCAGGCTGGAGCACTATAGGCTTTACATCATGTTCGCTACTGAACCACACATATATACAGACATAATTTATCAATTTACATTCAATTTTCATTTAAAAATATTGAATATTTCAAGCTTACCACAATTCATGGAAATAATAATAAACAGTTTCGTTGACTGGCAATGAATATAGCACAACTCCGATCTGCCGATGTCCCAGGCTTTATTTTATAAAAAATATACACTGGTGCTCAACGCACTGCTTCTTAGTAGGTTTATTACAAGATGTGGCAATGAACAGACGCTCTGAATTGAGTATATTCGCAGCTCTACCCAATCAAACCATGTCTACACATCTTTTCAAAAAAGTACTCCTTTTCACGATTTCCCCTGACAACACAAGATAGTATTTATAGTCCGACCAATCGTGTTTAGTCTTTCATTGGTTGCGCTCCAATCAAATAGGAGTTACCATGGTAGGCTATTTCCGTAACGTAATGTTTCTTCAAACACGTTATAAAAAAATTTTATGAGCAGAAATGATTTCATGCTGTCAGGCACCCCCACTATTTTATTTTGGCCATAACTTGGTAATTCCTAGACTATTTGCGTAACGTTTTACATATTCTTTGTCAGCAAACCCTAAGGAACCCAAATATACGAATTTAATGGAGCCAATATGCATTTTCTTCTAGGATAGTCGTGCTGTTACTACCTTCTCACTTCCAAACTTGAGGGTGTCTGGGTACTGTCATGTTTTCAAACGTAAACCGGTATAATGTCATAATTCCCAATAAGCGTTTTTCAGGATTTTAAAACCTAACTCTGGTATGGGTAGTGAATTTTATCACTGTCGATTTGAAATAAAGTTAGTGCATGTGGCCTTACACGCGTGATGGCAGCAATTGTGTATCGCGCGACGCGTGTTTAGTGTTGCACGTGTCCCTGCTTTCTGCCCCTCCCTTCTCTCTATCCTTTAGTCCATCTGTCTTTTAGTTACGCCGTGTATAAAATGGAATGAATGAAATATTAAATTTAGGTCATTGATCAGCTTGCGTATCTCAAGGTTTTTCCAAGAAATACAGTACACGTTTCATTGAAGAAAGCGGGTAATAATACAGTAGGCTTTTACTATCAACGTGAAAGCTTTACAATTTGCAGACGAAGTAGAAAACAAGGGGGATTTCGAGTACAGTCATTGTGACAGCACTGTTCTTTACCATTCTTCTTTCCTTTTATTAAATTTATTTGTTAGGCTTTGCATTTACGTTTTAATTTATATATGGGGATTAGAATAATTCACGACACCCTCACATACACACACACCTAAGTGACTACAATAGACACACAGACGTGAAACTATGACAATGGAAATATAGGTAATTGGGAACGAACTGACCGACACACTGGAATAAGTTCAAGTGACTTTTAATTATCATAATAAAATTCCATCACAACACTTAAAATTACATCAATCATATACAAATAGTCATAAGTCAATGAATTGCTACAAGGATGATAGACCCATAGGTATAAACTTTTCCCTCGATGTATAGACCACAGTCCTGTTAGAAGAAAAGTGATAGCCCAAAGAGTCACGTATGCATACGCTATAGTCTAAGATTTCCCTTTAAAAAAGTAGGAACAGACTTTGATACTCTAATCTATCCTAAGGAAAATATTGTTAGCAAAAAAAACTTGCATAAAGAAATTTAAGCCAGCAAAATGGGTGCCAAAAATACAACAATAAAGGAATCACTCAGTCCTGCATTCACTCTATTCAGTCAGATGTGATCACTAGCTTGCATTCGTACTTACAGCTTTGGTAGCAACTTCTGGAAAAAATTTTTTTTAGGACATGCACATACAGAATCTCCAGTGGTAGTCTTGGCCAAGGGAACAATAGTTCCGCAAAGTCAGGTTGAGTTCACAACTTCAGGGAACGTTTCCTTGGTTATTATAATTTTTTTTATATCTGTTTATGTCACATTAAAATTGTCCAGGCACGAACGTTAACAGCGAGCACAGTGTCAATAGCTTAGGTTTCTAGTAACGAGGAATGTCAGGTCGGTGCCTTCTCTCAGTATAGGACTTTATTTGGTCACACCACAACTAGTCAGAACTCCGTCGGAATGTTACTGATAGTAATATTTTACTTGCCACAAGGGCTGAAATGTACTTGAGGTTTTTCTCAGGAAGAATTAAATCTGGCTCGATGGGCCCGTTACTTCATTTAATCTTAAAGTTCATGTAATGGGTACTCTGTCGTTCTGGATGCCAACGCAATGCCAGACGGGTTTTACTTTATACACCCAAGTCTTTAAGAAAAAAAATGTTTTAGTTCTTCACAGATATTTCTCAGTACTGAAACGTTGGTAGAGTTTGGCTACCCCAGTTTCACTGAATAAAGAAAAAAAACATATAAAATACTTATACATACTATTTACTTCGGTTATAACTTACATTATAAACTGCAAGCGGAGAGCTTGACTTATCGTTTAAAACTCCCGTGAAATAAGTTATATTTCATAAAATCAATCATCATGAATTAGAAATACATACTTATTTCGTCAATACTCAATGATGAATCGGTGCCGTTATAAGTTAGTTTAAAATATTCTCGACTGATTACTAGCAATTTAATTAAATTTATTTATAGCTGCACGAGTTTTAAGCTAGAAATTATAATTTATTTTGCTATCCACTGAAACACGTCAACTAGAGAATATAACAGACTTATAAATTTAATTTCTTCTGCACAGAAATCTAGCTAGTGAAATGAAATAAGCGATTATCACTGAATCACCCAACACTACTAGATATATAATATATTTACCTCCAGACAGAACTACAGGCGATCGCACAAACTTAGAATTTATTCACTCATAATGTTAGTCTAGAAGCTCGGCAAAATGTCGAGTCAAACTAAGAACTTCGCTATGCAAGCTTATTTCCCTAGCACGAGCAACCTGTCTACTGCAACATTTGGAGAACTGAATGAATAGTCTAAGCTACTCGTGTAGATATATGAAAACGGACAAAGGATCCCACGCTATTACGAAAACCCGAAATAGCGCCGGTCTCTCTCTCTCCCCCTCTCTCTCTTAACACTTCACATTAACTTAGACGCTGGCCATAACTGCCAAAACGCGTCTTCACACCTACTACGACATGTCTCATTTCTGAGCGATGCAGATTGGCGCCTTCCACACCTCACGCCGAGAATCTAGCCGAAGAAAAACTCGTGTCAGATGAAAATGTAGACACATGTCTGCTCTCTATGTCTGACGAGACGAATTCTCACACTATTTCGCTCACATCCAGGGACTGACATATTACGCAATAAAATGCGTTACTAGTATGAGAAAAGAAACGGCAAAAGTCAGAATGGGAAAGTAATATTTTGTCGCAAACGAACGAATGCGAAAAACAGGAAAAAGATAAAAGAGCGATAATAAAGTAGAGGACACGGGTAGAAAAGAAAAGAATATAGAAAATTTATTGATCATAAATCTCTATGCGACATAATGGTTGTTATGTTTTTGCACACAACCAGAGTTATTTGCGTTCTTACAACCTAAGCTTAGTATGTTTTGTCACATACTTGGAATTGCTAGTGTTACGCCATTCTTAAAACTCCCTTGTCACAGTATAGTATAGTACAGTGGTCCTCTTCAGTCATAACTGAATATGGGAATGCGCCCCTCACTGGATAGTCTTCATCAGATTTTTTTACCTGGTATTCATTGTGGCGTGTTCTTTTCTCTTTCATCAGTGTATATCTAGCCAACCCCAGCGTTTTTTTTCCTTCTTCTCTTGTTCCACTGGTGTTCGTCTGGTACCTTCAGTCAGTTCCACATTGGTGTTCTTGTCATACCATTTTTTCCAACTATGTGCTGTACAAGCCAAATATTTTGAATGTTTTTAACTTCTTGGTTGCCGGCTTGTGTTGTTCCAAAGCCATATTTCTAAACACAGTGAAAACCTATCTTGCCTTCTGTTTTTTTACATGTGATATTATTGTCCGTTCTGTCAGTTGTGTCTGTGTTCTAATTCTTACATGTGATGTCATTGTCCGTTCTGCCAGTTTTGTCTGCTCTGTTTTCTTTCATATTTCAACTGCCCAAGGAGCATAGACGTTCAACAAACGTCTGCTGAATCTTCCTGTACCATCCCATCAGCTTTCCATGTCTCTTTCATCCCCTTCATATCTGTCTCCAGTTCTCTTCTCCGTGTGTTCTTTGGTCTTCCTATATCTCTCTTACCTCGGGGAAGAATAATTACTGCCTGGTAATACTATCAACAAGTTTTCTCACTGTCTGTCCTATCCATCTCCAGCATCCTCTTCTTATTGTCTGGTTCCACTATCACTTATCTAGCTCTTATTGTCTGGTTCCACTATCACTTATCTAGCTCTTATTGTCTGGTTCCACTATCACTTATCTAGCTCTTATTGTCTGGTTCCACTATCACTTATCTAGCTCTTATTGTCTGTGTTGCCACCAGCATATTATGTATGGATGCACATCTTGTAGGAGCATGTGTCCAAGTCCAGCGTGCCTGTCATTTGCCCATTTATTCTTATAAAGTTTGTAAAGTTTGTCTCTTCTCTGTGAATGTTCAGACACAGTGGCTGTGACCTCTCATCAAGTGCTCTCATTTGGCCTTGCATCTGTTTTCGCTTATGGAATAGTATGGCAAGGTCACCGGCCAAATCTAGATCGCTGATCTATATGCACTAAGAACAGAAATAGTGGCAAGAGGCATTTCCGCCGCACTCCAGTTCTTATCTCAAAGGGTTCAGTAAGTTGTCCCTCGTGACCAATTTTAATATCTCCTTGTGCTTTCCTTATTAGGTTAATGATCTTCTGGTGAACTCCATCTCCATTGTGAGACAGCAGTATTTTTTTTTTCGGACGCCCGCTATTACTCGAGGCGAAATCTCTGGTTAACATGTCTAACCTGAGACTGATTTTACGTGAGTATCCCTTTTGTCCCTTTGCAATGACAAGTGTCCTCTCGCCATTCAGGCGGATACTCGCCGATTTCGGGGGTAGTCATTAGAGCTGGGTCTGCTCAGGAGCCATTCAGGTTATTCCAGTCCCTGGTGGACGACACTGCTTCAAGTGTCTTCGCCAGGGCTCGAATTATTCCAGTCCAAGTCCTGGTCGACGACACTGCTTAAAATGTCACCGCCAGGGCTCGAACCTGGATCACCCGATCGCCAGCACAGCGTGGTAACCATTACACCATCGCGGCTACCACCGCAGTATTAAAAGGTGTTCTGTCTCAACTGTTGAAGGTAATACGAAAATTAGCGTCTTAATCGCCTTAAGGCGATTATGTCGAAGGATTTTTGATAGTCCACAAATATATTTATAGTAGGCAGTTCACTTTCAAGCTCTGTTCAACTGCTCATACGCAGTGTGGCTATCTGGTCTTTGTAAATCTGTCCAGCCCCCCCCCCCCCCCCCCCCTTCCATTTTTCTGGATATTATCTGTGTATGGAATCTTTTAATCTCAGATCCTGTTTAAATTATAGCCCCCAGCACTGAGAGTAACATTATTACTGTGTAATGCGTACACTTCTGTAAATAATCCTCCTTTGGTAATGTAACCAGATATTCTTCCTCCCAGTCTGTGCTGGCTTTTCTTCTCTGTTCCAGACTTTACCAAGTAATTTGTATAAAATCTTTTTAGAGTTCTCTGTGTCTGCTTTTGTGCCATCTGGGTTCACAGATTTTGCTCGTCGGTTAAAAACATTATGGCTTTCTTTATTTCTTCCTTTGTTTCATCATCTTTCTCCTTTTCGCTCCTTGTAAAGCATTAAACCACCACTGTAGCTCGTCCCACTTTCAGGAAACCTGCACCAAACATTCACATACTCTTACAGCAGTGGTTTCTGTAGCAACCAGTTTGTTTTACATATGAACTTGCCAGTCTTATGGACAACCTCATATTAGTCGTCGTATACGGACATCCCTAAGGGAGCAGAAGCTCTATTCAGAAACGCCCGGGATCTGCACGTGGTTCCCCCTTGTTTTGTTTTCACAATTAACTTGGTACTTCTTGTCTACTGGCTGAATGTTTGAGTGAACTTGTGATGTTTGTCTTTTTGGAAGTTCTTTTTCAACATATTCTGTCCATTATTCTTCGGCTGTATCATGTGTCGCTAAGCAATGGTATATTCTTGTCCTAAATTAGGCAGTTTGATTGCTAATATTTCCCTGTTAGTTTCATTGTACTGGTGTAGAAGTCCTTCCTATTTCTTTAGGGTGCTAATTATTTTGAGTCTCTTGTCGACTCATCAGTGTATTTTTGTCTGTTCTTATGATTCTTATTTTCTCTGTGTTTACTTATATAAATAAATTTCACGAGACTTGGCTCTGGGCTTTATGCTTTTGCTACGTTTAAAGTCTGCTTTCCTTTCAATTCTTCTATCTTGACAATGGTTCCTGTTGTTATTCAAAATTTGTTCTATGTGCTGCAGTTCCATTATATTTTTTGTATATCTTTTCCACATGTCTCAGTACAGATATTTGTGATCTGTTGTCAGTGATATCCTGTATTTGCTTCTTGTTTTGGTTGTGGAAGCTAGTAGCCCCCTTCAGTCATAAAAGGTGATAGCCGTCTTTTTTCTTGTTTTGCTTGCTGTTTCCTTCGGTGCGTGGAAGCACTTGGTATCTTATTAGATACTGTGAGAGTGCATTGTTCTCTTGTTTCTTGATATCTGAGATATTCCACATTGAAACTGTAGGTATGTGTTGCTATATACTGTAAATCTCTGGGTGACGGAGTGGCTAAGAGGTAGGGTGTGTGCCTCGAATTATAGAGGTACTGGGTTCGATTCCTAGTTGAGGGAATATAATTTATGGATTTTTTTTTCAGAACCAGTTGTCCTGATGATTTCATACTCTCCCCTGGTCTCCTAGGTAGTAAGATCGGATACCTAGTGTTGCACCCCCGTAAAATTAACGTTTTTTTTTTCAAGAGGTCATTACTGTTGTACCTCCGTCAAGCACGTGAAAGTCAATCATGGCTGTCACTGAAACTGATACAAAGGGTTGGTGTATGGTGGATACGGTAAGGTGTCTTATTGAATTTCTGCTAACGTTGCTGCTGTGTTGTGGATCTGGTAATGTCTACATTTGATACATACATATACGCCACACAGGCAAACACTGTAGAGGTCTACTGGTAAGCGATGCACAAGTTCTCGATACAGATAGACCACGCCCACTCCGGGGCTATTTCTCAATACGTGTTAAGTTCCCTGTCACACTTATAATATTGAGTGCGTGTGTTGGTTTAGTCGTTCACGCCACAGGTGCATACACACGAGTCATGAAGGGTTGTAAACGACTGGTAACATTTCATATGGGTTTATTCACGTCACAACACATTGATACGAAATAATAATAGAATACCGTTCACAGCACAACACAAGATATAAATTACCACATAAGTACTGCGCACTCGGCAGCTACAATGATATCATGATTCATGGCCTAAAGTACTCTTATTAAACTCAGCGCTATAAAGAATCCTCAATAACAATCCTCTCACAGGAGCTATCATGATTCATGGCCTAAAGTACTCTTATTAAACTCATCTCTATAAAGAATCCTCAATAACAATCCTCTCACAGGAGCTATCATGATTCATGGCCTAAAGTACTCTTATTAAACTCAGCGCTATAAAGAATCCTCAATAACAATCCTCTCACAGGAGCTATCATGATTCATGGCCTAAAGTACTCTTATTAAACTCAGCGCTATAAAGAATCCTCAATAACAATCCTCTCACAGGAGCTATCATGATTCATGGCCTAAAGTACTGTACACTGCAGTTATAAACATTTCCACAATAATCAAAACTGCAGTTTCATACTACGCTGTACCCACAGCGAAAAATCCGTCGACATTTTAAATTCAGCACTGTACAGGCATTTCACACTTCCCAAAAACACTGTCTTCCTACCCGGTCAAATCGCCCGGAACACTCTCCCTAGATAACACACTCGTCCCGCTCAAAAGCAGTCACGAGACTTCCTCACGGTCAACACAACTCAGTCAATCAATCATCTGCTCCTAGCCGCGAGCTATTCTCACTCAGCTCAAACATTACAGAATAACTATATCAGCGCTTTTCACGCTGTCTGTAATCTGTCTCTCGAAACTATCACGAGATACTCTCTAAATAATTCGATAGCTAACAAGCAACTAAGTGCTATAACTCAAAATCTATTTCAACTTCTAACATACTCCAGTTTACTTCCCCTTACACTAAAACTGTTCGTTACATCTTACCTCACCCCCAGAGAAAAAAATTGATTCTATCAATTTTTTGACAAATACATTCCCCAAAACCAAAAAAGATTAAGAGGACAATGAAACTCTAACATATGCGTATAAGAATTACTTTAAGTTAAGTTAAAATAAGACATCTACAAAATATAAGCATTAAGTGAAATGTAAAAATGAAGTATCCAATGTAATCAACTAAGCATACCAAAAATAATGCATTACAAAACCAAGTTAAGTGAATACAGCACAACTAAATAGGAAACAACCGATAGTACAAGAAAAGACAAGATCAAGCAAACGAAAAAATGATCCGTAATAAAGGTAAGTATGAAATCAGAATATGAGGAAAAAACAATAATATTACATTCAAACAATTTGTTATATGTAAAATAATTACAAATATCACAAGTAGCTACACTATATTAAGTTATACCATTAAAGTAACAATACATAGAATGAAAGTATAAGAAGCGAAAGAAGAAGTATACAAGGAAAATGAAGTGAAACGTAAATAAAGCACGAAATGTAAACAAAATATGAAACCATACTGAAAAGACAATAGAAAAGCAGGAATGGAATGAAGGATAATCAACAGAGACAGATAGAAAGCAAAAGGTATGAATATAGAGAACGTTGGTAAAAATATATACCAATAACAATTTAGATCAACAACGTATTTCAAAATAAATACAAACACGATCGAAAAGCACAAAACAAAATAACAAAGTATTCCTATACTAATACTACAAAAAATAGTTTATGACTAAACAAAACATAATCAGTAATTTAAACAAGTTATACAAGTTATACATAATCAACAATAAATTATCGCCACCACACAAACAAGTAATAGCATTGCTATAAGACCAACGCATAATCAAGCGCTAATACAACATAACATCCAAAAAACAACAAACAAAAAAAAACTTTCTTTAAAGAACTAACATTATTCTACAAATCAAACATAGCACATAGTCAAACGCTAGGCATACACAAAAACAAAAATAAAAAATTACAATGTCTGGGAAAAAATATTTTCCAAAAAATACTGTACAAAAATATTTCGTAATGCTAAGTTACATAAAAATAGTATTTTAATTTAATTAATTCAAATCTATAATTAACAAATTAACAAAAAACTAGCTTTAGCAAAATGAGAGACATATAACAATTCCTGCATCTAAGCAAATACTAAACAACACGTAAGTTTTTTTAAAAAAATACGTCACAGAGAAACACATAGAAAAACACACTATTACCAAAATACAAGTTTGCAAATACATGAAAACAACGTAATGTATGTTAAGCAAGTGTTTAAATCAGATCTCTAGATTTCTCAATCAAATAACAATATCAGCAAACGCTGTTAATTTTCTCTATACAGTTCAATTTAAACTTTAAATATTTCCGGCTGACAATCACGTTCAGCTTAGCTACAGTGTTATTCAGTTAATAATTTATATCTATCTCCACCTGATATATTAAAAGTAATTATTGTAACATTACAACTAATGAGTATGTGCATAGGGCTGGCAAACTCATCATATACAAAACTATTCTACCCAACACATCTGTAAAACAAAACCAAAAAAAAACTTCAAGTTCTACACCAGAGTATAAAAAATAGGCATAAGTTTGTAACCAGTAAGGTTAAATATAAATCTGCTCACTGCATTCATGAATAGTAAACAACACGTCACTACCATCTAACACACTACATATTATCCAAAACACAATAGTATAAAAAATAGCATCGAAATGAACTAATTTATAATTAAAACAGTCATACATATAAAAAAAACAATAGACATCAAATGATGCGTAAAGATGATGATCATAATATAACAACCTATAATGATCTATGCAATAGAATACATTAACATCTACTGTCCTAATAAACAAACAAAACAAAAATCAAACGCAAACAAAAATCTCCATAGGTCTTGCCGACATCTCATAAACACTAGGGGTAAAACGTCGAATCATGGTTAGCACGCTGATATGTTCTGCTTGAGAAAACACTCACTCGGGCACAATCTTGGCCTATATTCTTGTCGCTACCGTAAACAGCCGTTAACGTAAACAGGAGCGCTGACCCATATCAAGAAGTCGCCTCTGTTCAAAAAATACAAATGAAAATTCCATTTTAATGAATGGTGAAATTTACTACGAACAACGGAGAGGTTAAACAAACAATTACCCCGCACTGTGGTTCGTGTGGAAATCTGGTCACCCCACGATGTCATCGACTCTTCGTTTAAGTTCACAACAACGTGCTGCTCTTTCAAAATCAGAAACATAACAAGCAGTAGTATTTGTGACATCATTATCATTGCTACTTTGCTTAATAACAATGCTTCTAGGCTCATGTCGAGCAAAATTAGCATAACTACAATTATTATTTGTTGTTTGATCAAAATATTTATCATCATTTCCTCTTTGTTTGAGACTATTATTATGTCTATAATCCCAGTTAGACTTGTTATGATTAACGTTTCTACTCCGCACAAAAAATCTGTCAGACAAATTATTGCACGACTGAAAACCTTTCTTGTATTTGTCTGTACCATTATTTTCAAAATTCTGAGAATTAAACTGTTGAGATACATTAACTTGTCTCTTATCTCTCTGAGAAGGAAAATTATTATCATATGAATTTCCTTGGTACTTTCTAATCTTAGAAACATCTCTCCTACAAAAACTCTTTCCATTCTTTTCTTTGACAATATGCTTGTTTACAGTATCATCTGCAGATCTATAAGTATCTTTATCGTTACGCCTATAATGGGTTTCATCCTTGGAACCACTACTTATAACTTTATCCCTTGTTATCATCTTCTGAGAACCTCCAAAATCAGTTACTCGTTTAATCTTTGGGCTTTTATCAGGACTGACTGTTACCTTATCATTCTCTCTATTACACTGCCGCCAAGCTATGTTGCTATTGGAAGCAGAATCAAAAGATCTTCGAAAGTTATATTTTCCCCGAAAAGATATTTGTCTATCACATTTAACTTTTCTATCAGCACAGATTGTATAGGGCTGGATCTTTTTAACCTGTTGGCAAACAACTTTCTGTCTAGCATTGTCCACATTTACAGAAGACCATATTCCGCTATTTAAAATAACATCGAGTAGACCCTCTACCCTTTTTGTACTTTCTGCAATTTCAACACTTTTTTGTGAAATTTCTTCACTTAATTTCCTATTTAATTTGTCAAATGTCAAAACTTTACTTCTCTCCTCTGTTAACAATCTCTCAATCTTAATCATCTTCTCTCTCTCAGTCGTTAACTCTTCTAATTTGTCTTTCTCATCCTTTTCTTCATTTACACTTAGTTGTCGTGTTTCATTCTCACTATCCTCATCATTCATTAGTTCTTCAACTTCATTCGGAAATACAGTATAATTCTCTTCTTCAATACCAGAATTTACTTTATTCAACAAATCAAGAAGTGTGTTTGTATACGACCTATCACGGTCAGTTGTCTCAGCTTCCAATTTACTACACCTCTCTTTGTTTTCCTGAAGTTGTTGCTTGAGATCACTTACTTCACCATCTCTATAATGCACTTGATCTTCCAAATCTTTAACTTTGCCCAATGCAGCATCTAACGCCGCTTGCAATTTAGTAAGTTCCGTGTTTGACTTATCTAGATCATTTGTTAGTCTCGACACTGTTTCTCTTAATTCCTTCTTTTCGGCAATATCCTGTAGAAAATTGGCTCTTTCCTGTAGAGCATTTTGTTTGTTGATTTTTAATTGATTCTCATTTCCTAATTCCTTTTTCTGCTCATCAGGAATACCGTTGTGGATTATTTTGAATATACTTTGAACTACATGTCCGTGCTCAAGCTCAATATACTGTTTCAAAAACACACGAAGGTGCTGTAACAAATCAATCAAATCCTTAGCCATTATTGAATTACAAAGAAGCTTAAAGTTATGTTCAGCAAATAACTTTAGGGATACTGACACATTAACCAACAAATCGTCCATGATCCATACTCCAAGTCTTGGACCTCTCAATCCCTTTTCATCTCTACCTATTAACAATGCACTCTCCAACATAGGCCTTATATCTGCAGGATTATTATCAAAATCCATGGTGATTCAATCACTCAGTTAACTATATATCTATATCAATATAATTATTAATGTCGCAAGTTTATGTTTCAAGAAGTTCTGACAATTACCCTTCCATTTCACACAGTTCAGTATGTATACCAAAAATATTATTCATAACTTTGTATCATCAATTCCTCTTCCATCTGAGGGAAGTCAACATATATCATACAACCATCAATACTTAGCATCAATGCTAAATCCTAATAATATGTCTATATAGAATTAGACAACAAAAACAACAGATTTCAACAGTATAGGAGATGCAAAGCACAGGAAGGCTCGTTGACATAGTTAAGGTGACACAGTTCACATCACAAACATAATCACTTATCTTGAATGAAAACTCTTCTGTTCCTTTCCGTTAACACCCTGGATATCACAAAGTTCAATGGTAAAACAATCGACAACAGAAAGGCATTGGAACTTGACACCTTGATTCCGCTCAGGTCCTCGATTCAGCACGCTACGTGCTAACACACCGCACAGGAAAGCAGGAAATGGGTCACCGTCTGTCAATTTCGTTGAAAGAAGGTACACCACTCGTTCATACTGCCAGATGATTACTTGTACTGGTATACAGACGCCACTGTATATCATGACATCTCATAATCTTGAGTAATAAATTTCTTGACTTGCGAGTTGCGACTTGCGACTTGAGTTAACAGTTCCCAGTTTAACTGATACTGAATAAGTTTTTCTTGGGCCTGGATACAGCTCTCAAATGTGATGTCTGTCTTTCATATACTAACGCCACTCAGGCTACATGCTAACACTTGTGAATTAATATCACGCGAATTTCGCGGGTGTCTGATCCTATAAAACTAGCACACCACTGTTGCACCCCCGTAACTTTTGAAGTGAAAACCCCGGGAGGTCATGGCCGTAAGTCTTGTGAAACGTCATGGGGCTTCACTGATAACGTATTGGTTTAGTTACTGATAGGGTGTCTATTGATTATCTGCTAACGTTGCTGCTGTGTTGTGGATCTGGTAATGTCTACATTTGATACATACATATACGCCACACAGGCAAACACTGTAGAGGTCTACTGGTAAGCGATGCACAAGTTCTCGATACAGATAGACCACGCCCACTCCGGGGCTATTTCTCAATACGTGTTAAGTTCCCTGTCACACTTATAATATTGAGTGCGTGTGTTGGTTTAGTCGTTCACGCCACAGGTGCATACACACGAGTCATGAAGGGTTGTAAACGACTGGTAACATTTCATATGGGTTTATTCACGTCACAACACATTGATACGAAATAATAATAGAATACCGTTCACAGCACAACACAAGATATAAATTACCACATAAGTACTGCGCACTCGGCAGCTACAATGATATCATGATTCATGGCCTAAAGTACTCTTATTAAACTCAGCGCTATAAAGAATCCTCAATAACAATCCTCTCACAGGAGCTATCATGATTCATGGCCTAAAGTACTCTTATTAAACTCATCTCTATAAAGAATCCTCAATAACAATCCTCTCACAGGAGCTATCATGATTCATGGCCTAAAGTACTCTTATTAAACTCAGCGCTATAAAGAATCCTCAATAACAATCCTCTCACAGGAGCTATCATGATTCATGGCCTAAAGTACTCTTATTAAACTCAGCGCTATAAAGAATCCTCAATAACAATCCTCTCACAGGAGCTATCATGATTCATGGCCTAAAGTACTGTACACTGCAGTTATAAACATTTCCACAATAATCAAAACTGCAGTTTCATACTACGCTGTACCCACAGCGAAAAATCCGTCGACATTTTAAATTCAGCACTGTACAGGCATTTCACACTTCCCAAAAAACACTGTCTTCCTACCCGGTCAAATCGCCCGGAACACTCTCCCTAGATAACACACTCGTCCCGCTCAAAAGCAGTCACGAGACTTCCTCACGGTCAACACAACTCAGTCAATCAATCATCTGCTCCTAGCCGCGAGCTATTCTCACTCCGCTCAAACATTACAGAATAACTATATCAGCGCTTTTCACGCTGTCTGTAATCTGTCTCTCGAAACTATCACGAGATACTCTCTAAATAATTCGATAGCTAACAAGCAACTAAGTGCTATAACTCAAAATCTATTTCAACTTCTAACATACTCCAGTTTACTTCCCCTTACACTAAAACTGTTCGTTACACCTAGCCTTCTCGAATAAGGGTGAAAAAATAGGAGGTCCCATGTGCAAGTTGCGCACGTTAAAAATCCCACGGCAGTTGGAAATCGTAAAGAGTAGGCTGTAAGGCCGCTGCACTGACAAAATTTAAAAATTAGAAACTACCCATTAAATATATTTATAGAATGTGTGATTCATGTATACACACACTGGGATTCTCGCCGGTGCTACGGAGTTCGTATACTGTGCTGAGATCCTACTTTTGCGATCTAAGGGAGGAGATCGGAGCACTGATGGAGTTGTCCGTATGCAATGAAGATAGTCCTTCAAACCAAACCAAACCAAACCAAACCAAACCAAACTAAATATCTGTAGAGTTTCAGCTTTACTTAGGCTAACCGAAGAGAACGATGTGATGCCACATGTGCTCATCTGTACACTTGTACTTTATGTAATTACTAGTGTCAAAGCCCGTCATAAGACGGGAATTACATTCAAAAGCACCAATACCTAACGGCAATTTTACTTATTCAAAAGTATAAAAAAAACCCACTGTGCATCACCACAGTACACGAACTACGTAGCAGCAGGGAGGATCCCAATGTGTGTATACGGGATCACACATTCTATAAATATATTTTTGTGCACACCATCATTTGCGCACTTTTCTTTGTGGAGTGTTACTATTTTCAGGAGAGTACATATAAGGGAAACAATACAATTAATGTATAACTTTCAACCAAAGTTACATCCCTTAGCGTTACGCACTGACAGAAAAAGCTGGGATTTTATATATAGGGTATTATCTGTAGCTTTTGTTTATGCGTCGGCGTCTGTGGCCTAATGGATATGGACGCAGTTTCATAATCCAGATATACCAGGTTCGAAACCTTCTGCAGGCGGTTTGGTAGCAGATCGCTTTGTGTGGATTTTTAACAATGGTATAAGCGCCGTACCGTTCAGAAAGCAATGGCAAACTACTGAATGAAAAAAATTGCCTAGAAAAATCACAAACAGCCAATAAAAGCTGGGGTTGATTGCCACGTCCTGTAAAGGATAAGCAACTAACTTTTGTTTATGCATACATCATCATTTTCAATTGCGGTCCTTGCAGACTATAGTGCCACCACTACAGCTGATCCCACAGGAAGCCTGCACTAAGCAGTCACGTGCTATTACAGCTGTGGTTTATGTGGCAGTTTGCTTTACATAATGCAGTTTCCAGCTCCTTACATAAACTCATAGTCGTCTTGTACGACATGTCTGAAGGTGCAGTAGACTGATTCTTTCTTGATCTCACCACAGACCCAGGTGAACCACAAGGGGCTATGCATATATGGTCATTGTGATTTTCTGTTTAGGGATATCTGTGTTGGCTGTATGCGTTAATTTACTATTAAACAAGCTTTCACGTATAACAGACCCCCAATCTTTTTCGGTCCCCGTACCCCCTTGACTATTAAGTAAACTTTTCCGTAACCCGTATTCAATATAAAAGGAAGACAATTCAAGAGTTTACCATGCATATAGACATAAGAAAGTAAATAAACACGTAAAAATTGTTTTCATTAAGAAAATCTTATTTCGTACATTACAATATTTTTTAGTATAGTAAAGTTGATAACTGTTTATCAGAACATAGTCAAATAAATCGGTGAGACGCTGTATACTATTTGTGTGTGTGTGTGTGCATGCGTGTGTGTTTGCGTGTGCGTCAACCAACAGTTTTATTCTTGGTACAGTTGGTAAGAGAGATACCAGTAATTAGCTTCCAGTTTCTCGCCCCAACTCCCCACCCCCGCTTTGGATTTCATTCAGAACAGGACTGAGAATGCTGATTAATAAATATAAGCTGTTATAATCTGAAGAGAGTAAAAACTGGTAGCCTAGGGGATCGGAAAAGCCAAAAATCAAGTAATAAACTGAAATTTTGTAGGGGGATATTTCAATAGGATAATATAGCTATTTACTAAAACATTCCCGTACCCCCTTGACAAGCTTCTCTTACTTACTAGGATCCACGTACTCTAGGTTGGGAACAGACGTAACACAAGGTAATAGACACTCAGATCTGCGGTAAAACTGACGTCACTCTAAGTTACAGACACTGTAGTAAAACTGACGTCACTTTAAGTTGTAGACACTAGTAAAACTGACGTCACTCTAAGTTATAGGTACCGTAGTAAAACTGACGTCACTCTAAGTTATAGACACTGTAGTAAAACCGACGTCACTCGGTAATAAACACTGTAGTAAAACTGACACTAAGTTATAGACACTGTAATAAAACTAACGTCACTTTAAGTTATGGACACTGTAGGAAAACTGACGTCACTCTAAGTTATAGATACTCCAGAAAGACTGGCGTAATATTAACGCTATAGACACCGCGTAAAACTACACGGCTCTAGGCTACAGGTATTGCAATAAAACTCATTTGGTATTGTTGCTGTTTTTAGCCCGTTCTTTGGTTGTTTTATTGTTGTTAATGTTTACGCCACAATTTATTGTTTTCTTGTGCCTTTTACGCCGATATGCTGATGAAGATATTGCGCCGAAATTTGCCTTATCATAATGCGAGTGTGCGTTTATGCATACACACATGTAAGTGTAATAGCATAATTATTTAAGCTGTTAATCTATTAGCACTTTTAGTTAAAAATATTAAAGCAACACAACAACCGTCAAGTGTATAGATTCGTGTGAATAATATTTGTTAAGATAGCGAAGTACAAAAACACCATGAATTAGCCAGCAACACACTGTTGCTATATCACTAGAGTGAGGGAACAGTATCAACATTTTACTTTCACTTGATCTTCGCTTCTAAAACTGCTGACAGGGGTACGCATCTGTTAATTGATGTTAATCAGCAGAATTAACGACTCTCTTAATGGATGTCTGTCATCGCTAACTGTGAATGCGTTTTTCATGAACTGCAGATTTCAGTTAACTGGACATTGTGGATTATTTTAACGGTCGAGTTGTTCACTTAAATGGATAAAAAACAAGGTGGGTTACCATGTGTGTGTATGTATGTGTATATATAATCATCATCACCACCACCACCATCATCATCACCGTTCAGCTCCCCATTGGGTATACAACAGCAGCAGCCTTATGCCAAATCTACCTGCCCGGTGTCATCAGCTCAAGGTCTTTCTTTGTCTTCTTCATTCCCTTCGTGTCTGTCTCCAGGTGTGATTTTGTATCTGTGTGTGCCTGTGCGTGCGTGGTTGTCTGTTTCCTGATCATATATGCGTATCCCTGTTCATGTATGTGTTTGTGTGTGTGTATATATCTGTGTTTAGCTATTTTTACACTGTTATTACACTATGTATGTAAGTCTATCATACGTGTGTGCTGTGCTCTCTCTTTTTCTCTGTATGTATCTATTATATGTATTGGTGGTATCATTTGCGTATGCGTGTGTTATCTCTCTTTCCAGTACACACTTTCTTCTTCCCCCCCCCCCCCCCCCGATTTATGTAGACATGAGAATATAACACACAAAATCACCACCGCACCAAGGCCCTTCAAGAGGGAGGGGGGCCAGCAGAGCCATTTGGCCCGGGCCTCACCTCATATGGGTACTTATCTGAGGATTCCTGATCCTCTACGTTTCACCCCTCGTCTCAAAGAACGAGAAGGACTCATAACATAGTATGACCCAAGCCTCATCTGATATCTTGGAGGGCCTGACTGCACCTGTTTGCTCATGATGCCTCAGTCTGGATGCATATGTCCCGTGGAGTCCGCTTGGGTCTTGAAGAGACAAAGGAAAAATATGACTACTGCTCCAGTGTACATGTCGTAGGAGGCGACTAATATCAGGTTGTGTATGGCGGCTGGTAGCTTTATCAATATATATAAAATCCCAGCTTTTTCTGTCAGTAACGCAAAGGGATGCAACTTTGGTTGAAAGTTAGACATTAATTATATTGTTTCCCTTATATGTACTCTCTCGAAAATAGTAACACTCGACAGAGAAAAGTGCGCAAGTGTTGGTGTAGCTGTGAACTGTTTGCAATAACCATCAACAAATCTCAGGGGCAAACTTTTGAACATGGAATCTTTTTGGGCTGTCTTCTCTCGTGGACAACTGTGTGTCGCACTCTCTCGATGAAGAAATCCCAACAATGTAAAAGTACAAATTAAACCAACAGAAAATCAAGGTGCTCTCTCTTTTGATGGACAATCGAATGTTCACAACTAACATTGTTTTTCCAAAAGTATCTGAATAATTAAAATTGCATTTAGGTGTTGGTGCTTTTGAATTTAATTCCCGTCTTATGACGGGCTTTTACACTTTTATACTAGTATTAAATAAATTTCTAGAAAAAACAACTACTGCATGAGCATGTAAATGATTGGGGCAAGCTTTGTGCAAGGGGGCCCAGCTGCAATGGCGGCTCCATACTCCATGAGGAGAAAAATGAAAATGATATTTGCGCATCTCGCTCACACTTACTCCCTTGGGAGAACATGGATGAAAGATATCAGAGACGCAACTTATTAACAATGACATTTTGATTATTGCACTCTGTCAGATCGTCACATTTTTTCCTTGAATCCCATACCAGCCATTTCATGCTTGACAAAGTCGGGTTCTGCGAGAAACAGTGCAAAGGTCTTGCTAAAAACTAAGGAACAAAATGCCAGCTGCACCGTCATCACTTCCTTGAGGGAATTCTGGGATTAATTCTCATGCACAGATTTTCCAGAAGTCGTCGCTGTGGCGACAGAGCTGATCTGGAGAGATAGTCTTGTGTGTTCCTTTCTTTCTTTCTTTCTTTCTTTTTAAATTAATTTTGTTGTGAAAATGGGAGTAACGAAGTTGAGATTGTGTGGACAGTGGGAATAATAAATGGCAGACAAGGAAAAAAACAAACAACTAGAAAGTATAGTGACAATGATCTGATACACGCAGGCGCATTTGAAGGCTTTTGTAAAGTTTAGAAAGATATAGTCCACGTTGTGTGTGTGTGTATGTGTTTCTTGTTTTTAGTTCGGGTTAATAAAAATAGATGATGCGTTTCACGGGACAAAGAACAAAGATAACTGCCTGCGTTACGGACACTGGGCCTTTATCGGGGACACACGAACAAAAACAGAAGTGGAGGAAATCAAGAACTGAGTTAAATATATAAAGAATAAATAACATTGATTGGACCCAAAATATTTCTTTGGCATGCTTTGATAGAGAAGATTGTAAACCGAAAGTTATGAAGAGACATGTCGCCCACTGCGGTCTTTATCTTCTTAAAGACGAATAACACAAGAAAAAGATTTTACATTTAAAACGTTTTTTAACGTTACCAGCCATTTTTGGTGCTCTGTGTCACACGTTCAGTGCAGAAGCATAAATAAATACGTCTTAAGACTATTAAAAATGTTGCCAAGCTCCAGGGAAAAACAAAAGTCTTGAAGCTTTAGAAAAGTGGCGCATCGCCACAGAAGACTTTCAGCTCCAGACAAGAAAGTCAAGCTCTGGGGTAAGAAAAAAGTTGTCAATCTCTGAGCGAATAACAAATTCTAGCTCTGGGGGAAAAAAGTCTTCAAGCAATGGAGAGACAAAAAATCTTCAAGCTCTAGAGGGACAAAGAGTTTTCAAGCTCTGGTGGGACAAAAAATCTTCACGCTCTGGTGGGACAAAAAAATCTTCAAGCTGTGGAGGGACAAGAAATCTTCAAGCTGTGGAGGGACAAAAAAATCTTCGAGATCTGACGGACAAAAAATCGTCAAGCTGTGGAGAGACAAAAAAATCTTCTACCTGTGGAGGGACAAAAAATCTTCGAGATCTGACGGACAAAAAATCGTCAAGCTGTGGAGGGACAACAAATCTTCGAGATCTGACGGACAAAAAATCGTCAAGCTGTGGAGGGACAAAAAATCTTCAAGCTGTGGAGGGACAAAAAATCTTCGAAATCTGACGGACAAAAAATCGTCAAGCTGTGGAGGGACAAAAAAATCTTCTAGCTGTGGAGGGACAAAATATCTTCGAGATCTGACGGACAAAAAATCGTCAAGCTGTGGAGGGACAAAAAGTCTTCTAGCTGTGGAGGGACAAAAAATCTTCGAGATCTGACGGACAAAAAATCGTCAAGCTGTGGAGGGACAAAAAATCTTCGAGATTTGACGGACAAAAATCGTCAAGCTGTGGAGGGACAAAAAATCTTCTAGCTGTGGAGGGACAAAAAAATCTTCGAGATCTGACGGAGAAAAAATCGTCAAGCTGTGGAGGGACAAAAAATCTTCTAGCTCTGAGGGAGAAAAAAAAACAGCCAAGCTGTAGAGGGACAAAACATCTTCTAGCTCTGAGGGACAAAGAATCTTCTAGAAGTGGAGGGACAAAAAATCTTCAACAAGCTGTGTAGGGACAAAAAACCGTAGCTGAGGAACGAAAAATCTTCTAGCTCTGAGAGACAAAAAAATCGTCATGCTGTGGAGGAACAAAAAAAATATGGGTGGGGGAATAGAATAATGTATATTTTCAAGCTGCAAAGAAATTGTTCGTTCTGGGGATGGGAGGCGGGGGTGGGGGGGGGGGGGGGGGGGGGGGGGGGAAAGAGAGAGAAAGGAGGAAGAAAAAGGGGGGGGGGGGGGGAGAGATGAGGAAGAAAAAAAAGGGGGGGGGGGTTGGGGGAAGTTCCAGTAAAAAATATTCCGCTGTTTGGTAGGTGGAGGGAAGTATCGTTAAGCTCAAGATAGTGTGTTCTTCAGAGAGGGCCTACAATATCTTCAATCTCAGTGATATTTTAGTCCGCTCCAAAAGAGTCTTTTATTAAGTTTAAAAGTGGCATTCACGGTGCACGTCCTTGAAATAGGAGAGTGAAGGCCTTTTGTGGGAGGTGGGAAGTAGGAGCGTCTTCCAATCCAGACTTGTTCTTCCTCGCCACCCCCTCTCAATAAAAAGTCTTCTTCAGTCTCCCATTGCCGGAACCTGTCCTGTGTGAATGCCACTTTTTTTAAACAAGCTGAAATTTAAACTCACCATTGGCTGTCAAGATCTTCAGTAACACCACTTACTAATGGCTGACATCGCCACCCTGTGACTTGGCTTCTATTTGTTTGTGTTGTACAATAACACTGCTGTGAGCTTAATTACTCAGTTCTCTGGAATGCAAACCTGTAGCTTAAACGTTAGCTTCGGTTACTGGCCATGGGTGAAGTGTTTTGAAGAATCGATGTGTACCTCTTTAGATTGTGCAGCCATTTTGTTTGGCGAAAATTAGCGAGTGAAGGGGACAATAGGGAGAGTGTGTACTGATCTTTGTGGCAGGTAGGGTGACTTAGGGCTGTGCAAGGGTGTCTTGTTTCCTGGTGGTTACTTTCATTTTAGACTAATCTGTCACTGTCTTCTTCTTCTTCTTCCGTTCTTAGCCACCGACCGTCAAAGCAGTCAGTGGCCATTACGCCTAGTGGCGTCTTAGGGCAACAACAGATAGGTTTTCTTTGCCATTGTTTCCCATCACGCCTAGTGGCGTCTTTAGGGCAACGGCAAATCAACCCATTTGCTGTTGTTTCCGTAATCGAAGTAATCTGTCACTGTAAGTGATATATATTTATACTGTTCATTACTGCGGGAGGACTGATCAGCTACTGCGTAGGCCTATATGTTTGTTTATTTTAGTCTTTACTACTAGTAGGACTGATGTGTAAAGTGTTTGTTTACTTGTCTTTTACTACTGGGAGGACTGATCTGTAAAGTGTTTGTTTACTGGTCTTTTACTACTGGTAGGACTGATTTGTAATGTGTTTGTTTACTTGTCTTTTACTACTGTAGGACTGATTTGTAATGCGTTTGTTTACTGGTCTTTTACTACTGGTAGGACTGATTTGTAATGTGTTTGTTTACTTGTCTTTTACTACTGTAGGACTGATTTGTAATGTGTTTGTTTACTGGTCTTTTACTACAGGTAGGACTGATTTGTAATGTGTTTGTTTACTGGTCTTTTACTACTGGTAGGACTGATTCGTAATGTGTTTGTTTACTGGTCTTGTACTACTGGGAGTTGTAATGTGTTTGTTTACTGGTCTTTTACTACTGGTAGGACTGATTCGTAATGTGTTTGTTTACTTGTCTTTTACTACTGGTAGGACTGATTCGTAATGTGTTTGTTTACTGGTCTTTTTACAACTGGTAGGACTGATTCGTAATGTGTTTGTTTACTGGTCTTTTACTACTGGTAGGACTGATTCGTAATGTGTTTGTTTACTGGTCTTTTACTACTGGTAGGACTGATTCGTAATGTGTTTGTTTACTGGTCTTTTACTACTGGTAGGACTGATTTGTAATGTGTTTGTTTACTGGTCTTTTACTACTGGGAGGACATCGGATGATACGAGGATAGTGCCATATAGTCAAGCTGTATAGGTTCCTAGATGAGATGGTACTGTACTATCTAGATTCCTATGGGCTCCTCTCCAGACTAACCTTAGACAATGATTCTGATAGTGGTAATTAACTTCACAATTAGAACTTTAAACCAAATTTAAATAATTCACTGAAGACTCTGGGTACAATTTATAATTTATTTATATACAAGATCTTTTCTTCTTTGTTCTTTGTTAATTTTCAAATAAAATTTAATTGATTGCAAAATAAATTATGGGTCACTTTCATATATACATAATACATTTACAGTTAATATCTTAAACTACTCGTAATATAGTTCATATTCACTGTTTTCTTGCTTCCTGATGGAATCTGTCTCTATTTTTGTGCTTTCTTGTATAGATGAATATAAATGTTACTTTATGACTCATATGACTGTCAAATGTCTTCTATATACACCACAGTGTTTTCATCATCACATAGTTTATTCGTAGGTGGGTTTATGGTATTTGAAAGTTGAAGTAGCCCAACACTGAGCTACTTATCTGAAACAAAGTCCTTCCTAGGCCTCGTACAGCAGTATGATTGGATAGAACCCCACCACTGCGGGTCCTCCACTCGTCAAGATGACACAGTTAATACTGGCAAAAGCTCTGACAAACTTGAACATCTATTTGCTGACTTGGTCACTATAGGCTTTGTATGACACTCAGGGCAGGATATAACCTGAAACAATATATACAACCTACGTAGTATCGCTCATTGTCTCCTTAGCCAGCCAGGAGGTAATATGAGACATAGTAATAAATGAATAACACAATTCGTTCAAGGACTAGCACAATAGTTCAGTAATTCACTTGTTACAGTTCTGTCCATGATTTGCTTCAATAAAATCATATAGGCCTTATGGTAATCATTGTGTCATATATCAAATAATACATAAAATCAATCTGTTATAGTCATTCCTTCCTCCAGTTTGGATAGTCCTTTCCAGCAAGCATAATATCTTTAAAACGCTTTCCACAACCAACTTGCTCAATCCATTCGTTCTACTTAATTAGTACACAATTAAACGAAACTATTACACTTCGGGTTTCCCTCCATAAATAGCACAATGATTCTACACATGCTAATATTTCTTTAAACACACATTATATATATATATATATATATATATATATATATATATATATATATATATATATATATATATATATATATATATATATATATATATATATATATATATATATATATATATATATATATATATATATATATATACCGAAGCACATTAAAAATGCACCACCTGTATAGTCCAGGAACAGAGTGTGAAATGTAAATATAAGTGTTTACAAGTTTACATATTTGGAATCTTTATTCATTTTCCTATGCATCCATGCTGGTCATTAATTTGTACATTTGATTTTTAATGAAATTCATTGCATTCTGTGCAGGCAAGGGAGCAAACGAAAAATGCAACCAATACAAAAATTCATTCACACTATCCTCAGTATCTGGTATGTCCACCGTGTGCTTGCAAACAAGCTTGGCAGCGGCTCCGCGTGGAACGCACAAGTCTCTGAAGGAAATTCCGGGGAATCAAGTCCCATTCACGTGTAAGAGCAGCTTCGAGCTGTTGCAGATTAGCTGGAGAACCTTGCCTGTAGACTCTGCCTGTAGACTCTGCGTCCAAGCTCGTCCCACAGATGTTCTATAGGGGACATGTCTGGTGATCGGGCAGGCCATTCAATCGTCACCATGTTCTGCTGCTGTAGATATTGCTGTGTAATGCATGCGGTGTGCGCACGTGCGTTATCCTGCTGGAGAAGCTGCAAGTCTGGATAATTTGTGAACGCAGGAGCAACCAATGCATCCAGAACCTCATCTCGATATGTCACAACATTGACATTTTCACGGAAGACGTGAAGAGGCAAGCGATGGTGAAAACTGAATCCTCCCCAAATGTGAATACTGCCACCTCCAAATCGGTTGTGCTGACGAACACAGCAATCTGCAAAGCGCTCTCCACACCGTCGCCAAATCCGCATACGTCCATCAGCAAAGGATATGTTGAATCTGCTCTCGTCTGTGAATAGGACAGCATTCCACTGCAGTCTAGTCCATCTGACATGTTGTTCTGCCAATTGCCGGCGCTGCAGGCGCTGCTGACGATGTCTGTGAGTCAAGTTTGGCCCAACATAAGGTCGTCTTGCAGTAAGGCCTGTATCTCTGAGTCGTCGTATGACTGTCATTCGAGAGACGTGCCCACGTCTACCCACTATTGCTCTTGCTGTTTGACTTGCCGGGAGAGAACGATTCCTTAGGTGACTCAGCACAATATGACGATCTTGCGCAGGGGTAGTAACTCGTAGTTGGCCACTCCGAAGTCTATCCCGGGCACTGCCAGTGGTTCCGTAACGTTCATTGAGACGTACAATAGTGCTGTGGTGGCAATTCATCCTTCTGGCAATGGCCCGCGAGCTCATTCCGGTCTCCAACATACCAATGGCTCGTTGGCGGTCGTTTTCAGATAGTCGTGGCATTTCAAGCACATGTACTGGGTGTTTTGTCTCAACGGCCTTTTTATACCGAGTATACTGCCACAACGCGTACACATTTTCAGGGAAGCTGTTGCTTTCGCTACGACCGGTTACGTCCGCTACGTCCTGTTCTCCGATCGGGATTTCTGAACTCTATTATAACCTTATGGGACCACGGACGTATATGCGGTCGGACGTTGTCCGAACGGACGTTATGCGGCGCATGACTGTGTATGTATATATATAATTATCATCTCGCTTACCCTCAATCACAGACAGGCTTTCTATGGTTACACAGTCTACTCACACTTCTGCAGATGGCAATGGAGGTGATATAACTGCTGTGCTCTGTGTCTGTAGTTTGAATTAAGCGGCGAGTGTGTCTGTGTCATACGTTCTCTCCACTTATATAGTGGACTTGCGAATGTACGAGATGAAAACTAACCCAAAGTACGTTTGCAGGCATCCAAAATCGTGTAGGCAAGGCAAGGTGTGCTTAAATAGTAAATCTAAAATAGTTCTTGAATCCTTATTTCTGCACCGATTTCCTCCATCTTAGTCGCATTTTACTCATATGAATGCGCTCTATCACTATGCCTATCAACTTTATCTTATAGTTTATCCGACTATTCACTGGAGCAGACGAAACGGGGAAAAACACAACATGGTTCATGCTCCACTGTTTTCTATTCATAATAACTTCGGCTCTACAACACATCCAGTGAATCTATTGCTATCTGCCTAAGGCTAATGACCCCTATTATCGAACTGGGTCTTTCTTTATCCAGGTACTGCATGATTATTTGCACATTGCCTTCCGAAATATCATAAACATCTACACTTTTGTTTCCTCCATGTCTAGCGTATCTTCCGACACTATTTGAACAAGCTGGAGTTTCATTGGTCAGTTACATCCACGCGGTTTGCGCGGTGATAAATTTTGAATGATCCCGAGATATGATTCAGACTTCATTACAGGTATCTCCGTAGAGTTTTCCCAGGAATCGTACTGGTGATGGCCTTAGACGCTTTCTCTGTTCTTCATATGTAGAAGTAGATTTTCAGTTGCCATTTCATCAGTGCCGCACTTACACTCATCAGTAATTCCCATCTTCAGCTAATTGAATAGATGGTATACCAATCTGATGTGGTCTGTGCGAAGTCTGAAGATTACCACTTGTTCACATCTGCTGAGCTGGTAATATGCTTTTTTATTTTGGTTGCCAGGATGCTCTGCTTTCCACTTGCTCCCTGTATCTGCTCTTGATAAAACTTTTGGCCTCTTCTTAAGTTATCATTGTGTCTAATAAATGAATAATTATAAATATTATCAGAAAAGCTAGCCAGGGTACACTGAAGCAAAACACTATATCACTGGTGCTGTTACTTGTCAGTTTTCCGTCTCTCTTTAAGTGTCCTTTATTTTATTATTTGTATATGTGCGTGTTAATCGAACATTATGATAGCATATTTTCTTTCTCTACATTTAGCAAGTGTCCCGGCATAAATCACGGAAAAATTTGTTGTGCTGTTATCTAATATGACTGGTGTCATGACTGGTGTCATGACTGGTGTCATTGGTGTACCAATGAAAAGCCATACACCTATTACATTTATTCATTTGAAATAAATGCAGCTAAACGGATCACCGCTCAAGCGGTACTGTAATCATTTATTATTTGTTGTCGAACTACCATGCGTATTGATACAGTGCGCAACCGTAACGTGTTGCGACAGAGATTTCCAAACGTAGTCCGTGCAGCGGCAGACAGCCCAGGAACTGTGGGGATAAACACTCTATAGATCTACCTTGATAAACTCACGTCTGTTTTTAGGTTTCAGTGTATTTGGAATAAGTGCGGCTACATGTATCTTTTTTTCTTGTGTAGTCCCCGGGGTCTTTGGAGAAACAAAGAATAAATAGCACTACTGCACTCTCTGGCTTGTCATATGTGGTGACTAATATGACGTAGATGTATGGGGCTGGCAACCTTATCATGTAATACAAGTAGGCACAGAAACCACTGCTGCAAGAGCACGTGACTGCTTGGTGCAGGCTTCCTGCAAGGGGACCAGCTATATATATATATATATATATATATATATATATTGATTGTAAAAGGCCTAGGCCCTAGATTAATCCTCCAAAAGTTTTTATGGATGCAGCGTGAAGTTTGTTGGCTTAGAAAGCTTGTGGACACCCCTGGGGTTGGTGGGGTTATCGAGGACAAGAAAAACGTGATACTCGAGCTTAACATTTGGAGGAATTAGTCCTGTTATGCTCTGATGTTCAGGTGGTGGTAAATCTTGACCTTTTGATTGCACACGTGCACTAACAATTTTAGATAATGTATCAGGATGTATGTAACTTTGTGGTTATTAACACTTTTACCATCAATTTTAGATCATGTAACAGGACGTATGTATCAAGAGTTTTAGACTATGCAATAGGATGTATGTAACTTTGTAGACATGAACACTTGTACTAACAGTTTTAAGCGTTTTTAACAGGATGTTTGTAATATTGTGGATATGAGATAAAAGCTCCTGGTCAACATCTGAATCTCTTACAATGGAGCAGAATAATCTATCTCCAATTGTGGTTGTGTCCGCCCTTTATCCCCCCCATCTGTTCTTTATGGTTACTGCTCATCTTATCGTCTCATTTTGCAGAAAAATATTCTTTTTATTTATTTGTTTGGTTGAAATGAAAGAGATTAGGTAATGTTATTTGATGGTATACCCGTCGGTTATATTAGGGCGTATATGTCCAAATATAAAAGACCTTGTAGTGTGGTTATTCTTTAAAAGCCTTCTTGTCCTGTACCTTCCAATCAGGTAGTTCACCTGTCTCCGTTATCCCTTACATCTCTGTCTCAGTGTGCCTTGTCAATGTGTTTTTTTGTTCCCTCTCTATTTCTCTTAAATTGAGGATTCCAGAATGATGACTGCTCTGTAATGCTATCAGCAGGTTTTGTCAGTGTATGTCGAATCTATCACCAGCGACTTCTTCACTGGCACGTTTGTCATCAGTTCCACATAAAGGATCTTGTCATACCGTTTAAATCCTTCACTGGCACGTGGCTGATTGTTGTCATCAGTTCCACATAAAGGATCTTGTCATACCGTTTATATCCTTCACTGGCACGTGGCTGATTGTTGTCATCAGTTCCACATAAAGGATCTTGTCATACCGTTTAAATCCTTCACTGGCACGTGGCTGATTGTTGTCATCAGTTCCACATAAAGGATCTTGTCATACCGTTTAAATCCTTCACTGGCACGTGGCTGATTGTTGTCATCAGTTCCACATAAAGGATCGTGTCATACCGTTTAAATCCTTCACTGGCACGTGGCTGATTGTTGTCATCAGTTCCACATAAAGGATCTTGTCATACCGTTTAAATCCTTCACTGGCACGTGGCTGATTGTTGTCATCAGTTCCACATAAAGGATCTTGTCATACCATTTAAATCCTTAACTGGCACGTGGCTGATTGTTGTCATCAGTTCCACATAAGGGATCTTGTCATACCGTTTAAATCCTTCACTGGCACGTGGCTGATTGTTGTCATCAGTTCCACTTAAAGGATCTTGTCATACCGTTTAAATCCTTCACTGGCACGTGGCTGATTGTTGTCATCAGTTCCACATAAAGGATCTTGTCATACCGTTTAAATCCTTCACTGGCACGTGGCTGATTGTTGTTATCAGTTCCACATAAAGGATCTTGTCATACCGTTTAAATCCTTTACTGGCACGTGGCTGATTGTTGTCATCAGTTCCACATAAGGGATCTTGTCATACCGTTTAAATCCTTCACTGGCACGTGGCTGATTGTTGTCATCAGTTCCACATAAAGGATCTTGTCATACCGTTTAAATCCTTCTGTTTTACAAAAACACAGTAGAACTGACCTGACATTTGAGTTGAAGATTCTTATTTTAATAATGTCAAAATTCTTAAGTCCTATACTGTTATTTCCCCTCGCTGCTGTAACCAGCATTTCTGTAGTCTCTCTCTCTCTCCCTCTCCCTCTCTCTCTCCCTCCCCAATCCTTCTTCTCTTCTTCAAGTGCCATGCCTGGTGGCGTACTCAATTATATCTCTTCTACAACTTCATGTCTCCAATAATGTTTATGGTGTTTACTTCTGTCCATGCCATAATGTCAAACGTTGTCGTTCGTCCTTTATCTCTTTTGTCTCCAGTCTCTTCTGTTGTCACGATATATTTCATCTTTCGTCTTATCATAACATGCCCGAAGACAGTGGAACGTATGTGACAGAGTTATCTCTTCTTATTATATCTTCCAGAACTGGTTACGGTACCAATTAGAGGTATGTGTGACAGTGCCATGAGCTGGTTACGGCATCAATTAGAGGTATGTCACAGTGGTGGTGAACTCCTAGGACTGGTGTTAGTAAACTAGGTGACAGATGACAGGCCTAGTTCTCTACCTTCTATTTGTCAATTTGATCTATTGACCTATCTTCCAAGTAAGAGTATATCTTTATACTGGCCATCACCGCCAGAGTTGACTATTCCTGGATGATATATATCTCAAGCTTCCAACCTAAACTCGTTCCATCCCTTCTTGTGATGTTACTTAGTGACAACTTCGTATAGTAGGTATTTTCTTTATGTCTATTATCTTGTTTACCCTAGCACTCAACAACCTTTTAGAGACTTAACCCAACTTGAGAAGTGTTCCATCAAAACAAGTGGTTTATTTACATATCAACATTCCATCATACAAGAGGCATGTGGTACAAACTCCAGGTACAAACATTTCCTAACTGCCTCTTGTATGTCCCATTCCTCCTGGGCAAATTCTTATACCTATATATGTAGTTATAGCTCTCTGCCTGAGAACATATTCAAGTATGGTTTATACATATTTTCCTCCTTTAAGGCTATCTTATTTATTCTGGCTTCTCCCAAGCCTTTAATCCACTCTTTCCTGAGTTTGGTTTCTCCCTTTCACTAATCATGTCATGTCTATCTCATATTAAACATAATACAATCATTTTATAATTCATATATACAAACCAACTCATTGAGTACACTTGTTGCAGTCCATATACTTATACCTGCTAGAGAGCGCATGATTTAACTTGTAGCTGCAATCACCCTTCAATTCTTTACTCGTCTTACTTATAGCCGACGTTATCTCAAAGTACATTATGTAATAGCCCAGCTCAGCTATCAGTTCAATATTCTTCTGTAAATCTCCTCAGGTGCTTCCTTAATCTTATGTTACCCACTCATAGTCAATTTTATAGCCTCAGCCTCATTTCTGATTATCATGCGTTCCTTAGTTGGAAGCGTCGTTAACCTTGTAATACTGCATCTCAGCTTCTGCAAACATTCTTAAACTGTTTTCAAAGTCTATCAAGTATATGAGTAAAAGGACCAACTTACTTTGGTTTCACAGAATCCTCACAACACTTATATTGTTTACTATCACACCTTAACGCTAATCTTATACTTTAATCACAACTTTGTCTTTCATATTCGAATGGTTTCTACTACTCTAACTAGATCAATAAAATCTTCAGAAGAAAACATTCTGTCTCCCACAGAGTTTTGAAGTTGAGAGCCCGGCAGAAATTCATTCTCGCCGCTCTAGTTCCTTATCTAGGACAGCTCTTCAAACATGCAACCGCTCTCTCGCTTTGTCCAAATTCGTTCTCCCTTCTTAAAATATCTTTATCAGCTCATCTGTCCTTGTTTACTGTTAACCGATTAGTCCGCTCTACTTTTTACTCAGCTGAAATATGTTCACTCTTATTTGGTATGTAAACAACTCAGTGAAGTGTCGCTCGTTATCCTTCTAAACTTCACACAGACTTTTCTCATGCATATTTTTTTTCTCTCAGCTCACTAAATCATATAAATGAGTTAATTCCCCGTTGTCTCCCTTTGCATGATTTGACTTAACCTTATATTGTCTTCTCCTAAGCTTGTTACAAAATTTCTATATGTACATTTTCTCAACCATAATTAGACTCACCAAACCTATTTAAGTGTAATTAAGCACTTTCCTCCCCTGACCTTAATATTCAGAGTCTCCTCCCTTTGATCAAAGCATTACTTCACTCATTTTATCTCCCTTCTAGCAAGACAAATAGTCTTTATTCAAATCTATTCTTATTTCTTAAACCATTTTTTTATACTTCCCATCTTCAGCAGAACCAAATCACCGTTTATATGATGCCTGCCTTAGCACTGTAATGCTCCTAGCAAACCCAACGGCCTAATATCCGGCTTTTGGCTAGGATCATGTGTCTACACACAGGGACCAATACAGTGACATTCATGTGTCATTAGGTCTCTTGTGTGAGAACACAGAAGATCACTACAGTGACACAGTTTGTCATTGGGTCTTCTTGTGTTGGGACATGTGGTCTTGACCAGGGCCGGGTTTGGGTGGGTAAATGCGACCTCATGCGAGGAAAAAAAAAAAAAAAAAAAGTCTACACACAGGGACCAGTAGTGACATTTATGTCATGAGGTCCTTTCTGTGAAAACACGGAAGACCACTACAATGACACATGGTGTCATTGGGTCTTCTTGTGTTGGGACATGTGGTTTTGACCAGAGCCGGGTTTGGGCGGGGGTCAATGCAACCTCATGCGAGGAAAAAATATGCAACCTCATGCGAGGAACTTTAAAAAAAAAAAAAAAAAGACACGTACTCCACTATTAGCTGTATTTAATGTCTTGTTAAGCCCGCATATTTATAAATACATCTTTCGAGTGACTGCCTAACACCAATTGTGGTGCATCCAGAATCAAATAGCACAGAGACTGGATTGTTATTCACTAAACCCTTATGTAAGACAAGAGAACCTCTTCCATCATGCGCGACTGATGCCGGAAGAGCAGGAAGAGGATGGCCACAGCTTAAAGTAGACACTGTGGTTGGCTCAAATAGCGTTTTGCATTGGGGGCACTGAGATGCTCTCCCAAAATCAAAAGCGGCACATGCCATATTACTAGCATCATTATTATCTTTACTCTGTTTATAGGCTTCATGGGACTCTTGTTGTACAGAGTTTGCCTGAAAATGTGGTTTATGTCTTTTGTTTTGAGATCTACCTCGGTTATTATCACCTCTGTAGTTATTGTTACCTCTATTGTAACCCCTATTTGGGTTTGAGTCATAGTTCCCTTGGTTACCATTATCATATTCATTATAATGAGTATCTCTGTAATTATGATCTTGTTGACTCCAAGACGGATAACCCTGATAGTTTCTATAATTACTTCCTCTACGGAAATTCCTATAATTATGACCACCCCTGTGTCGAGAGCTATCAGGTCGTCTCCAGTTCTTTGAAGAAGAACCCTGAAATGATTGGTTACCTTGGTTTTGATAACTATTATGGTTACCTTTTTTATCAAATCTGTTTTGAGGTCCCTGAAATCTGTGTGAATAATTGGGATTGTATGGTGTTGCTGAAGCAACTGGCATACTCTCCTTAATCTTAGTGTTGCCAAAAGTCACGTCGGGGTGTGCAGTGACATATTGGGAACAATATTCTTCCATTTCTTTTAGAGATTTGGGTTTACGCTCATGTATAAATTCAAGGAAAGGTTTGTTCACACATGACATAATCTTATCTCTGAGCAACAAATCCATAAGTCCTTCATATGTTTTTTCTGTTTTGGAAAGCTCAATCCAACGATCAACTGTGAGACGTGCCTTTGCAGTGAATTCTGAGAATTCTACACCCGTCTCAGGTACCATCGTTTTAAATAAAAGGCGATAGCCTTCCTCACTTAGCTGATATTTTTTTTATCAAAGCCGCCCTAATGACATCATAATTATCCTTATCTGCTTCTCCTACAAGGCATAATCTAGTCAAAGATTCACCTTTCAAGTTTTCTGATAATTGATTAGCGTATTGTGATTTATCCACATTACGTGTACGACAAGAACGTTCAAATCTATCCAGCCAGAATGTAATATCGTCACTGGACTGATTGAACGGTGGAACCTTAACCTTGTAAGTAGAAGGTTTACCATTACCACTAGATGCCTGATTAACATTACTCATACTTGTCAATCTCAATTTCTCCAACTCAAATTCATGTTCTCTTATTGCTTTTTTCTCTTCAGCATCTAATCTTTTTTGTTCAGCCTCCCTGTCTAATCTTTTTTGTTCAGCTTCCCTGTCTAATCTTTTTTGTTCAGCTTCCCTGTCTAATCTTTTTTGTTCAGCTTCCCTGTCTAATCTTTTTTGTTCAGCTTCACTGTCTAATCTTTTTTGTTCAGCTTCACTGTCTAATCTTTTTTGTTCAGCCGCAGCTTCTCTTTCTAATTTTTTTTGTTCAGCTTCAAATCTCCTTTCCTCCACCTGCATCTGCAATTTCTTTTGTTCAGCAGCAGCCTCAGCTTCTCTTTCTAATCTTTTCTCTTCCGCCATAGCTTTCCTTTCTTCTGCAGCTAATCTTTTCTCTTCTGCCATAGCTCTTCTCTCTTCTGCAGCTAATGCTTTGTCATATTGAGCAACTGTCCATTGTTCTAATTGTTGACCAGTCTTATCAAGGGCTTTCCCTTGTGTAATGAAGTATTCTAATGTAGCCATGATGTCTAACAATAATACTAATCACCTGAATCAATAATAATACCACAAGTTCTCAATGACTTGATTAATCAGTATACTATCCCAATATCTGTGGGTCACAAGCCTTTAATAAGGTCTTGTATAATAGTAATAATAATCAGTACTGGTTTATACCATAATCCAAGTGCAGTGCACAGGCAATTGTGTCTTATGAAATATACCTATATAAAACATATGTCAACCAACAGAATACATAAAGTACAAATAGGACTGACAATACAAGAACGTTTGCAGAAATCAAAATAAATTAAATAGGGAAATCAATGAAAATAATCACTGAATCTGCAAAGAATAACAACACAAATGACGTCACAATATATGAATATAAATTGTGAATAGAACTGAAAGATAGAAAAGGTTAGACCAACAAATTACAAACAAATCAAAACAAAACTAAAGAACAAAGAAATATTACAAAAATAACAATAATTACAGTCTCCACAGCTAACACAAAAGCAACAGTTGTCGCAGCAAATTTTCAATCAAGAAAATTGCACCTATAGAAAACGCCCACAACGGACCCTCTATGACGTGGGATATTCTGTTGTGAGGACGCCGCCCAACCTTAAACACAACCCGCTGACATAGAAACTAACATACTATACAAACAAATAACATGTAAACATAAATATATATAAAATATGTGTATGATAGTATGTGTTGCAAAATAGGCTCAGTTTTACAGTAATGGCAAAGTTATTTTTATGAAAATAAACAAACTGCCACTTTATTCAATTAAACATTCTGGCCTTAAATATTAAAGTTCATATATGGAAAACAAGAAGATCCATCGATGAAAATAGGACTTCTTAGTTCACTCATACTGTCTTCCTGTTAATATTGACAAGAATTGATCCAACTGTTCTGTGAAACTCTGTAATGTCTAATGTAAAAAATGTCAACAACGCTGACCTACATACCGCATTCACTTGACAGGTCACGTGACAAAGTGTTGACAAAGAGCAAACCAATACTGCAAGTGTGTCGTATCAGCCACAGGAAACGGTCTGGTATCGGTAATCTGTTGACTTCTGAACTTCTGCGAGGTCAAACCCAGAAAGCTGGTCCACCAGTTGATAAAGTTGATAAAGTTGAATATTTTATTCCCGTTAATGATATCCACCAAAAGGATAAATATAAGTGGATGGAAGCAGACATCATCATCATCAGTTGATAAGATTTCTATGGTGTTGTTTGCTCCACTGTAGTGTATGGAATGTCAACTTGACCTACGCAGTGGTGTGTAGACATGGATTGAGTGTATAATGTGCGAATGATAATAAAGGTTCGTGGTGTTGACAAAAAATGTTCTTTTCTCACACTCATGTATGGCTGGAAGTCATCGACACCAACGACTGTGTACCTTTACTAAAGTTTAATTGGACGTACACACTCGACAGCACAGATAGTGACAAATCACAGGTTGGCATAATACATCATAGTACAGTGGATAACTGGTCTTGCAATGTTATGTTACATGGGCACTCATGTAGATTAATATTATAATGGACTGTCAGTAGCCAAGCCCTCAGTATCGCCCATACATATATATCATCTGACTTCACTGACTGAGCACGTCAGCTTATAAACAATATTTCAGATGGCTTCTAAACCTAATCTCGTTTAGCGACGATTCTCCCACATAATGTTCAGCACATATTTTCTCATATAATAATATTGATCCGCTGATAAAGGGTTCTCATGTGTAGCAGTGATCTCTGGACTAAACAAGCGATAATACGGGCATCCCCTTTTCTCTTCTTGAAAGTCACTACAGGCTTGGTTCCAAGATGGCTTCACTCGTGAGCTGTCACTCACGTTTGGATACAGATAATGAATCTGTCCTAAAGTTAGTCATTCATAAAACATTGCATTGCTCTGTAGATTTGATCATGAACAATTGACTGCATTCTACAGAATATAGTGCTGCTAGGAATCGAAGTCGTTTTCATCGAGTCAAATATATTCTCTTATCGAAAATGGTGGCTTCGTACGAGAGTTCATAAAAGTATCTTGGATTACCTTGGTATAAGAAATATGAAACTGCCATTCCTTGGCAATACGAATAAACACTGGGGTAAAGCATACACGATAGGTCTAGACGACTATCACTTTCCCCACAAATACTGAGATCACTTTTTCCCCGGCGACAGGCCGACATAGGAAACACAGTCCCTATCAGGACGAAGCCAAAAATCACACCACACTCTAGCGACACATCCGCCGAATAGCCTTTGACCTCTCTAGAGACAACAGAACATATAGTTCGACTTAGATATGTAAAGATATACAGATATAAGACAGACTCGTCCTACTCAGACAAACAATACACATAAATTCAGGCCATAGATATTCTGAAGCAAGAACAATCTATTATTACCCAAACAACGAATAAATCGCAGTAAAATGGATTCATCCGCGGAGTTTGATCGAAGAGACGGCACAACTTTCAAGGGAAGTAACTCAATAATGACTTTCCCTTAAGCACTAAAAAATTACCTATGTATAATATTGTAAGATATCAAAGACTGCACGTAACACTAGGATCATGTGTCTAGACACAGGGACCAATACAGTGACATCAATGTGTCATTAGGTCCCTTGTGTGAGAACACAGAGGATCACTACAGTGACACAGTTTGTCATTGGGTCTTCTTGTGTTGGGACATTTGGTCTTGACCAGAGCCGGGTTTGGGGTGGGTGCCAATGCGACCTCATGCGAGGAAAAAATATGCGACCTCATGCGAGAAAAAAAAAAGGCTAGGATCATGTGTCTAACACAGGGAACAATAGTGACATTTATGTCATGAGGTCCTTTGTGTGAAAACACAGAAGATCACTACAATGACACATGTTGTCATTGGGTCTTCTTGTGTTGGGACATGTGGTCTTGACCAGAGCCGGGTATGGGCGGGGACCAATGCAACCTCATGCGAGGAAAAAATATGCAACCTCATGCGAGGAACTTTAAAAAAAAAAAAAAAAAGACACGTACTCCACTATTAGCTGTATTTAATGTCTTGTTAAGCCCGCATATTTATAAATACATCTTTCGCTCTCAGCTTATCTTCTTGGTAAAACCAAATGTGTGTACTAAATTCAGGACAGAATGGGTGAACTTAACTCGGTTATCTGAAAGATTGGGTCAGTCAGACCTACGTCATTTTGCCATGCCTTGCAGAATTGACAAGTACTCAAGATTTCTAAGCATAAAATCAACTATCACGAGCACGAGGGACATTGTATTGTGTACTTCCTACAGTAATGTTTACCCTGAACTAAGCCGACACGGCACATTTGAATGAAGACTTAGCCCTTACTGTCGCGTATACGATCTTTTAGGTTATCTTTTCCTTGTAATGTCAGGTACTTGTTGGAGTTTAAGCTTTAATTTATTTTTTTCAGAGCACTGTAAATGCAATGGGCATCTGGGAGATTTAGTTTGGTGGCTTAATTATTAAAATTTAGATGTTTAGATCAAAACAATATAATGGTAATATACATGTTCCCAGTGTGATGCTAAACTTTGATTTAATAATGAACAGTCTAATTTCTGAACACGCCCCGTTTAATTCCCCAGGGGGTCTGCGAGAAGATAAAGATCGAATAGGATTGTTGCTCCCTCGGGCATGTCATCAGATATAACTAATCATGTCATCAGATATAACTAATTGTCGTAGATTTTTTGATAGGAGAATTAAGACTTGGGTTGGTCCCTTCTGATTAGATTTGAATAAGTGATAGTCACAGTGAGAGATAGTAATAGCAATAGATTTCCACGAGTGAGATGATAGACTGTGATAGAGGCTGTCTCTGAAATCGAGAAATCTTCTCTCTTTCACCTATCTTCTACGACAGATTTAGAGGAGTCAGAGAGTCTAAACACATATATATATATATTGCATATATATATATAGTTCTATCCACTCACGTGCACGCACCTACAAGACGACAGTTAGACGTACAGACGTGGGAAACTATAACAAATGATTATATAGATATTCTAGAACGCGCTGACCAACACGCTGATTAAGTTTAAGGGCAGTTTTAATTATCATCTAAAATCCCATCACAACACATAAAATTACATCAAAACATATACAAATAGTCATAAAAATCAAGGAATTTCTACAAGAAATGATAGACCCACAGTTATGATCTTCCCTCGATGTTTAGCCTTCAGTCCCGTTAGGAGAACGATGATAGCCCAAAGAGTCACATATACATATGATTTGGGTCTAATATTTTCCCCTTTTGAAGGTATGAACTGACTTTGATAGCAGTATCTATTCTAAGGAAAAATATAGTTTAGCAACAAAATCTTGCATAAGGAAAGTTACAAAGTGAGTGAATCAAACGAAGCACATCCTTCAGTCTACTTTCACTCGGTTCTTTCATCAGGGCCCTGACTCACACAACCTTACCTGCAATCGTGCTGTGGTTCGCCGTCTGGCGCAAGCCTTAGTGTACACTTCGTTTAATCTGTCTATCTGTGGATGAAGCAGATACCCAGCTCTGCAGATATTGGTTTCATTCAACGTGTCCGGGGAGCGTCCCCTTCAGGCGATCGTTCTTTCTTTACAGATTTAAGTTAATGTCACTTATTCACGAGGTAAGAGCTTTGGGTTTCAGCGGGCACACAGTGTTAGAACACGAGGTTTCCCTTAATTAGGAAGATGACCGGTGGACAACTTCTCTCAACAGATAATCTTGGTTCACCACACACTTGGTCAAAAATGTCGGAAAAGTTAATGTTTTTTCTGTAATTATTCTCGCCACAAGGCAGCATGTACATTAGAGTTTGTGAAGAAATATGATCTGGCTCAAAGGCCCAGTATAAGCATTTATTCTTTAAAAAAAACCCGTTAGTGGGATTGGTATTCTGTCTATCTCTGAAGGCACACGCCCTGTCAGACAGGTGTTACTTGAAAAACCCACGTGGTTAAAGATATAAAATGTTTCTCACAGGTTTGTCTCTGTACTAAACGCCGGCAAAGTTTGGGTTACCCCAGTATTCACTGAATAAAGAAAAAATACATATGAAATATTTTACATATTATGTACTCAATATAACTTACATTTTGAACTGCAAGCGTAGAGCTTGACTTGACGTTTAAACTTTCCCGTGAAATAAGTTATATATAACAATCAATCATCATGAATTAGGAATACATACATATTCCTTCAACACTCATGAGGCATCTAGCATTTATAAGTTGGTTTAGAAAAATTATTCTCGTCTGATTATTTAGCCGTTAAATTAAATTCATTATAGCTACATGATTTTAAGCTAGAAATTATAATTTATTCTGTTTTCCGCTGAAACACGTCCACTAGAGAATATAACAGACTTATAAATTAATCACTCTGCACACACACACAAAAACTAGTGGGATTATGAAATAAGCGATTATCACTTTAAACACTTCACGAAATATTAGATATCTAATATATTACCTCAACACAGAACTACAGGCGATCGCACAAACTAGAATTATACGCTGATATATATATATATATATATATATATATATATATATATATATATATATATATATATATATATATATATATATATATATATATATATATATATATATATATTAAGTCTAGAAACTCGGCAAATTTCCGAGCGAACTAAGAGCTTCGCTATACAGCTCTTCTATTCACGAACAACCTGTCTACTGCGAATTTAGGAGAATGAATGAAAATCTAGTTTCAAACTCCGGTTAATATCTATGAAACAAACAAAGGCTCCCACTATTTCCAAAAAACCCGATCTCTCTCCTCTCTTAACACCTACGTTAGCTTAGACGCATGCCGTAACTGCCACCAGTGCGTCTTCACACCTACGTTAACAAACTGACCGAGAGCGCGCGTGTCAGCTGAGAAATGCTAGACACTCTGTCTGCTCTGAGCGAGCATGTCTGGCGCGATTCACACCTCACCGAGCAACTCAGCCAAGGAAACTCGCGTGACAGGTGCAAATGTAGATAATTTGCTCTCATGTCTGATAGACTGAAATCCCACCTAAAATTATCTCGTGCAAGGGACTGACACGTTAGGTAATCTACTGCGTTTCTAAATGAGAAACCGAAACCAGGCGAAAGTTTGAATGGGAAAATAGTAATGTTTATAGTCGCAAACGTACGAATGCGAAAAACACAGGAAAAGGATAAAGAGTGATAATAAAATAGAGGACACGGGTAGAAAAAAAAAGAAGAAGAGAATATAGACAATTTATTGATCATACTCTCTATGCGACACTAAACATGTCATCAGATATAACTAATTATGTCATCAGATATAACTAATCATGTCATCAGACATAACTAATCATGTCATCAGATATAACTAATCATGTCATCAGATATAACTAATCATGTCATCAGATATAACTAATCATGTAAAACAATGTACTGCTGAAACCTCCGTTGCAAAAGCGCGTGAATGCTTTGGTGTAGGGCTTCCAGCAGAAGAAAAAAAAAGGGGGGGGGGGCAGATACAGTTGTAGCTGTATGCTCCATAGGGAACGAAAAAGAAATGAATGACATTTCTGACATCATTAAGAATTATCAGGACGCTGTGGTGAAATTACAGTGATGCAACGTTAAAATTCCTCCATTTATAAAGATAACAGGTAAAATAACATGTAGGGATAAAAATATAGGTAAGATATGCTGCTGCTTCTTCACCTACGCCAGCGTTTTCTAGGGTCATTGAAAACTAACTAGTTAGAACATGCAGACTAACGGCCTATCCTTTTAGACGGGGGGAAACGGAGATAAAAGAAAAAAATGTGACGGTCTGAACACGTGTTTGAATCTAAAGTCTAGAAGACGCAATTTGTAGTTTTTAAAGAAAAAATTACGCCACTAGTTGACACAATGTAAGGAATTGGACGAAAAACGACCTTAGCTCTTGTCAGAAACAGGCGTATATTGGACGTTCTACGGTAAATAGTCGTTTTAGTTTGAATATAGCGGCAAACGCCGTGAAGGAAGGTACAAAAACAAATTTCAAAACTAACCTTGAAAAAAGTAGGTTTTTTCTTAATAATAAGTTTAGGAGAATAAAAACTAGCTAGTTTGATAGCCCATCTTTACCTGAGAAATAATATACTTTTAATTACACAGACGGACAGATAACACGGAAGATATTGACGAAAGACTGTATTGTTCAATACAGACTAGCAGACAGTTATTTGTGCATACTTCTCACAAAATTCACTTTTGATGCGTCCTTGAGCCTAACGCATAAAAACAAACTGTATGTGGACAAGGGGCAAAAAAAAAAGGAGGGTAGAAGCTAAAAATAACTTTGTCTCGAAATCGTATAAGTAAGTGGGGAAAAATTTGTGTAGTTTTTTTGTAGTTTCGTCTAAAACCAAGTGTAATTTTGGGAAAAACCAAGTTAGGACGGACAGACCGACATAAAAATATTACACACTAGACAGAAACTGGACTTAAATTGGACATTGTAGTTTAAATATTTGAACGGTAGAGGGGAAGTCCGCTGATTGGACGGCAGCGTTCATATTATAGAAAAAAAGTAGAGCCAAGTGCCATTTTTGTTGAAGACTGTCCATATACACAGATCGTTAATGTAGAAGTGTGACTTCCATGGATATTATATATTACCAGTGGGACGCCATAGTCTAGCCAGCAGCTCAGCTGAGTTTTGCTAGTACAACGTAACTGTGTTTTCAAATTTGAATTGTGGTAAGGGAAAAAGTATTTACTTTTTTATTTTAATATTTTGAGTGATTGATACTGCCATGTCATGAAAAATGATTACGACAAGTGAGTGCTTATTCTAGGTCCCCAGCGACAGTCCAGGGCCTAGAGGCAAACAAATAATATAGGAAAACATATCCAAGACTATAGAAGACAGATCTATATTTGAGATCAGTGGGAACATATCACCCACCTTATTGGATGGAAAAGGAGACTAATGAACATATTTCGGATGCAATGCAGTCATGGGAAACTGGTGCTATTTGATACCGCCTGGGTGAGATGTGCTGAGTTGGTCAGAGAGATCTGACCCGATCTTTGTAAATTTTTTGCTTTGTTGTGTGTAAAAATGGTGCAGTAGGCAGTGTGTTGACACATGGCACAAATTTTGGTTTCAGAGTTTCTGGTCTGGCACTGCGCTAGTGCCAGATGCTTTGAAGAGGTCCAAGAGTGGATGCCTAAGAAGCCTACCATTTTACTCCAGCTACTGTGAGGAGTGGGCCACTTGAATTCTTTACTGCATCGTCACAGGCCAGATAAGTTGAAAACCTGGCCTGCTGTGGATTCATCAAACTTTTCCACAATAAAATAAATAAACAAAATCCTGGTGTATAAAAACTATACCTCAGTTCCATATTTCAAAGACAATGACCATTGTAAACAGAGATCGGGTATGATGACACCACCCCGATTAGACATCCAGTGCTAGTTTTCCAAAGACACTGTAGTTAGTGTTAATATTAACCAATGTAACAATATATCTATGTACAAAATTTTCATTTTGATTATTCAATATATATATGCACTTTTATTGATAAATACATATTGTTTCATACGTCCTGACCAGAAGAAAATTTGGTTCAGGGCTAAATAAATTCTCAAAAAAATTGTAAAATTTAAATTCTAAAGCCTGTGTTAGTTGATTTGATCATAGAGCTTATTATTATTAGACTTAGTGTTTACATGTGTGTGTCTGTGTATTTAATTACCTACACATTACATTTCATTACCCTAGACATTAAACGTAGCTAACATACATAATAGCAGAATAAGTCTGTTTGAGGTCATAAGTGGTAGCAGAAAGGCATTCTGTAACTCACATAAACTGTTATCTTCAGGAGCCTTCACAGCTGACCTCATCCAGTACACTAGGTAACATAGCAACCACGTCATAACATCAAAAACCACTACAGACGCAACAAAGAGTCGAAGCTTGGTTGACTGACCATTTGAGATAACTGATACAAGTTTTAAACCACAGTCATAACACGGGTGAGACACTCTGGAATTGCCACGTAAACTAGTGTCTTTATGATAAATTATGAATTGCACAACATAAATTCGGTTAATACTCCGGGCAGGATATTTCTTTTGGGATTTGAACTGCAACTACAAATACATGTAACTATAGCAGTCGGAAATCATTATCTTTGGTATTTGACGAGGAAATTATAATGTTGTCGGTAAATCGGCAGTGAAATCCCACGAAAGTTTCTTCTTCTTTGATCCATAACCGCCAACTGCCAAAGCAGTCAGTGGCCATCACGCCTGGTGGCGTCTTGTAGTGCAGGAACAAATTGATTCCACTTTGCTCGGTCGGCGGCCATCCTTCATACAGTGCCCAACTCTGGTTCATTCTTTGCATCTCAGCCTCCACAGTCCTCCGTCAAGTTGTTTTTGGTCGACCTCTCTTTCGCTTTCCCTCGGGGGTCTGTCATAAAATTAACAGTGATACAACGTAAAAATATCTCCAAAGGATAAAATGTAGGGATAAAAAGAATGCGTAAGTTACTAGAAGGCATGATCGCCCACGCCGCGGGTCATCACCCGCCATGGAAATTAAATTGCTGAAACGGTTACCATTTGAACGGGATGAGAACGGCGGATCAAAAAGGAAAAAAATATGACTGAAAAATTGCGTGAGACTAGCAAGGCTAAGGAGACGCAATTGGGGGGGGGGGGGGGGGGGGGGGGGGGGGGGGGGGGGGAAGGAAAAATTCACGTCCCCAAATTGACACGAGGTACGGAAAGGGACGCTTATGCGATACCAAGCCTTTTATTTGAATTCAGCGGCAAAAGCATTACAACGCAGATGCTTGAAATATTACAAAATTAAAAAAGTAACTTTTTCTTAATACTAATGTTAGGAATATAAAAATTAGCTGGCCGGATGGCCCATTTTGAGCAGTGAAATAATATGCTTTTATTTATACAGACGGATAGATAATAATGAAGACATTGACAAAAGACTGTGTTGTTCACATCAGCGAAAGACTGCATTGAATCAAACATGTCACTAATTTGCACAAAAAACCGCGACCTTGAGACTCAAGTGTTCAAACCTAGTTAGAATGAAAGAGAGGGACATTGGTGGGAGCTGTGGCTAAAAATAACTTTAAAGACAAAATTTGTAGAGGGGACGGATAGGTTGGTTCAAAAACCAAGTACGTTTTTGTGAAAACGCAAGTAGAGACGGACGGACTAACAGATAAAAATCCATACTTGACTGAAGCATGACTGAAATGACTTTAGTGTAGGAAATTTGAATTTGAAAAAAACACAAGGCATTGATTGGCGACAGACAATCATATTATCAGCGCTCAGACGCGCTTTTTTGCCATTCCTCAATAGTTGTCCAGTGATAGACACAGTAAATTTTAAGTGTGGTGATTTCCAATGAAGTAAATTGAAATAAGTTCAGGGACGCCATACTATAGCCAGCAGCTCAGCTGAGTTTTGCTAGCATTTCTGTGTTCTTTATTCATAATCTGAGCTGTGAGTTTTTTATGTTGACACCAAAAGGTGGTGTCAAATGCTGGGTAAATAATTGACAGTGAGGACCCGTGCAGTGTCGCATCTCGGCAGAACAGCCTTGTATTGCCCCCAAGCACGGAGAGGTGGGGCCACCCGATATATTGCCCCCAAGCACGGAGAGTTGGGGCCACCAGATTCCAGCACCAGAACTACTCTTTCAAAGTTACGTAAGCAGGCTGGTCTGCTGGATTTACACCAACTTCATAGACATAGCACCCAAAGTGAATTACTACTAAAACATCCCATTTCCTTCCATCATTAATGGACAATGTTTGGTAGGCTTAGACAGGGAGGGATGAAGCCACCCCAACAGCACATCTATTCATCGTTCTCCCAGGGAAAATAAAATTATGAACTGTAGAAATATTAACTAATCGTGAAAATTGTATACGTACACACCTTTTATTTATCATGCCATTTATTCATGCCATTCACTCATAAATTCCGAAATCTTTCATATGTTCTGGCCAAAATAAAACCTTGGTTCAGAACAAATAAATTTAAAAAAGATTTACTTTCTAAAATTTCACCAGCTGAATTTAGTTCATTGTGTTCTAAATTTTATTGATAATATTATATTATTTAATATCTGTGTGTGTGTGTGTTTGTATATGTCAATACAACACATTACATTCAGTACCCTAGATTTTAACGTAGCCACATTCATTAGAAAAAAAGATAGGTGTGAGGTCATAGTGGTAACAAGAAAGGCCTTCTGAAAATTCACAACTACATTTTATCTCAGGAGCCTTCACAGCTGACCTCATACATCACACTTAGTAATATCACCATCATACAATACCATCAAAACCACTACATATATTGGGGTCTTGTCCAGGGATAATTAGCATAAACAGTAATATAAGGATCTCCTGGTGGGAGAAATAAAATTAGGGGAACAAAATTGTAAAATTCCTTTAAAATTAAAAGTGTCCCTTTAAATTAAAAGGGCAATTAGAAGTTGGTGAATCTTCACAGCCAGTGTTAGTTAATTAATTAATTAGAATTATTTTAGTCTAGAGTAATTATAAGTACTTTAGTGGTTGGAAATTTTACTTTGCTTATTGCTAGATTTGTTTAAAAAGTATGGCGGAGCTGGCAAAATTTAGATCAGCTGCTGTGTTGACGGCAAAGGAGATGGGAATGGATGGTCAGATTTTAATTCAATACGTAACGGCTGAATGTGATAAGTATATTGAACGGGAAGAAAGAAGATTAGAAAAAGAGGCTGAAAGAAAATTAGAGTCTGAAAGGTTGGCTGAAGAGAAGAGGTTAGAGGCTGATAGAGAAATTAAGAGGCTGCAGATTGAGGCAGAAGACAAACGACAGCAAAGGGAGGCAGAAGAAAAAAGATTGACTGCCGAAAGGGAGGCAGAAGAAAAAAGATTGACTGCCGAAAGGGAGGCAGAAGATAGAAGGTTGCAAAGGGAGCACGAATTACGACTAAGGGAGCTGGAATTACAAGGCCAGGCTCCTGAAAATGGTGCCAGCCCTTTTGCCTCAGATGCTACGCCCAGTCTGGGAGCCTCAAACTCAGCTATGGGGTTTCATTTAGACCATTTTGTTGAAAAAGACGATGACATAGAGGGGTACCTAGGACGTTTTGAGTTATTAGCTACTACATATGGGTTAGAGAGAGAGAGGTGGAGTTTAAAGTTATCACAAGGACTGAGAGGTACTTCTTATGAAGTCTTTGCTAAAATGAACAGGGAAGACCAAGACAATTATGACATGTTAAAGCAGGCTTGTTATTAAGGTACGAGAAGAATGGTGAATTTTATCGTAAGAAATTTAGAAATGCCAAACTGTTGTCTGGGGAGACATACCACCAATTCTCTGCTAGACTGGAAACCTATTTGGAGAAATGGACTGCTCTGGGGAAGACCCAAGATCTTAAAGAAATGATCATGATTGAGCAATTGAGAGAGTCCATGGCTCCAGACATGAGAAAATTCCTCATGGAACAAGGTGCAGAGAAATTGGGAGAGGTTTTAAATGTCGCTGAGAGGTATCAGGCAGCCCAGGCAGAGGTAAGTGGTGCTAAAAAGAAGCACATAGATAATTTTAAAGCTCCACAGCAATTTAATAAATTTGATAATAGAGAGCAGGGAAATAAAGGTAGGACAAACTTTGAGCGGCCAAGAAATGACTATCGCGACAGAAACTCACAGTTCAATGACCAAAAAAATAATGAAAGGAAACCGTTTAACCAAGGAAAAAGATGGTGTAAATGGTGCAAGAAAGATAACCATAACACCGAATTTTGTAGAAGGAAACCTTCAAACATTGCTGCAATGAAGTCAGGGACTCAACGATTAAAGGTTAGTCCTAATGGACAACAGGAACCTTATCACCCCCCAGTTTGTGAGGATGTTATTTGTAATGGAGTCACCATAAGGTGCCTTTATGATACAGGTTTGGATTATGATTCAGTTGTGAAGTCTAGCCTAGTGGACCCAAGTCAGTATACCACAGAAACAGTGGAAATACAAGGGGCGACTAAGGACATACCACTCATGACACTTCCCATCGCAAGGATAACGGTGAAAACTCGCTATGTGGAAGGAGAAATCAGAGCAGCAGTGATAGATGAACCAATCTACCCTCTGATATTGGGGTGTAGATACGTCTTCTTGGGGAATCCCGAGAAACCTGTGATCATGGCGACAGTGCAGACCAGGTCACAGAAGAAGGAGGAAGAAGGTGAACCTATAAATGCTCATCCAGAGGAGATGAGGAAGGCGCAGGCTGAGGATAGGACACTTAAGCCATGTTTCAAAAAATTGCCCAAAGGCCACACACCTCCAAGCAAGGGAGAGTACTTTGTGAAGAACAGATTATTGTACAGGAAGACAGGAACTAGATCTACTGGTCACGGACAGTTAGTTCTTCCCAAGATATATAGGGCAAACTTAATAAGGAGCTTACATGTTGGAAAAGATGGTGACCATGAGAAAGTCGGTACCATCTGCCAAAAGATTGCTCGAAAATACTATTGGCCCGACGTAAATGTCGATGTTGAAAACTTTGTAGAAGCATGTGGCGTATTTCATGAGGGAACACCCACAAAGGGAAAATATGTGCAGGACCTAGAAACGCCACGGGGCAACTTTAGGCCTGAAAGGAAAACTAATTATACTCGGGTAGACAAAGTGGAATGGGAGCCCCCTTTTCACACCCAGTCTTCACTTGAATGGATTAACATGGCCACTATGCGACGAGTACAAAGAGTAAATTTTACCCAGGATAAGATGACAATCCCTCGGTCAGACTTATATAAACTGGAAGAACAGAAAAGAGAGCGAAGATCTCTCATGAGCAATCTCAAGTGGGGAGACAAACCCCAGAAAAAAATTGGTAGTGGTCGATTTGTGAGTGATGATTCTAGGAAGAAAAGTCCTCACTATAAGGCTTCTAATGGAAGGGACCTGACGGGTTCCATGAAAAATACGTATGATAAATTAAAAATCCAGATGTAGCTTTATTAAGGACCTGGACAGATGAGAAGGCGGAAGAGACTGTTACCTCATCTTATCAATACGTGAACGAACTGACCACTCGTTTGAAAGCTGGATGGAAACTGGCAAATGATAATTTGAAACAGGCCAGGAAGAAACATGCAGCATATTTTAATAGGAAGGCAAAGGACCGAGAACTAACTGTGGGAGAGAAGGTGCTTCTTCTACTACCCGGCAGCCAGAATAAATTACAAATTGGTTGGCAAGGTCCATATACGGTTCTAGAGAAGGTGTCTGGAACAAACTATAAAATTGACAAAAAGGGGAAGGAGAAAGTTTATCATGTAAACTTATTAAAGAAGTATCTGGACAGACCACTCCAGGAAAGCACCCCCTTATTGACCTTGGCTATTGCAACTCAGATGCAAAAGGAACCACTCACCTCACATGAATACCCATTACATCCTTGTGAAACAGCAGCACAGGTAAAAGTCAGTAAGCACCTGACTAAAAACCAGAGGGAGAGAGTTCAACAGGTTCTGGAGGAACATACAGATGTATTAACAGATAAACCAGGCCATACAAATTTGCTACAGTATGACATGAAACTGGTAGACTCAAACCCAATCTGTATGAGAGCCTATTCTATTCCGTTCGCGAAGGAGAAGGCATTGAAGGAAGAAATAGATTATTTGTTGAAGGAGGGGATTATTTCGCACAGTGAATCATCTTTTAGTTCTAGTGTCGTTTTGTTGAGAAAACCGTCTGGGGAACACAGACTGTGCATAGATTACAGGAAACTGAATGCTGTCACAGAAGGACAAGTGGATCCATTACCAGACACAAAACAGTTATTTGCCAGACTGTTCTTGTGATGGTATCATGGTACATTCTGAGGACGTGGCCAACCCAACTCCAGCGTCTGCCAGCTATGATGGTGTACATGTCCTCCTGGTTACTCCAAATAAGTTGTTCTTGGTTGCTGATGGTGTTTGGCCAAAAGATTCGGATAATTTTCCTTAGGCAGATTGTGCGGAAGGAGGGCAGTTTCGACATTTCCTTCTCTGTTACTCTCCAACATTCAGCACCATAGAGAAGCACAGAAAGTACACAGCTCTCATACAGTCATAATTTGGTGTTTGTGCTGTACTGGGAAGACTTCCAAATGTTGAGACTAGCAAAGGCTGTTCTCGCTTTATTCATTCTGTTGTTAATGTCCTTGCTTGTTCCGCCGTCAGGTGTTACTATGCATCCTAGGTAAGTAAATGTGCCTGTTTGTTATAACTTCTGGTTCCTTACTGTTATTGGCTCAGGATTGCCCACATTTAGTGTCATGACCTCTGTCTTCTTCAGATTGATGTTCAGGCCAACCTGCTGGCCATACTTATTCAGTCTATCGGTTTTTTCTTGAATGTATTGATGTGAATGCGCGAGTAGTGCAGTGTCATCTGCATATTCCAGGTCTTCCAGTGTAGAAAAAGTTGTCCATCTAATTCCTCTTGGACTGCCCTCTGTTGTCTGGCGCATCACCCAATCTACGGCTGTCAAATATAATGTTGTTGATAAGGGGCATCCTGTCGTACACCTGTTTTCAGTTCGAAAGTTACATTACTCAATCCAACACAGCACGTAAAGTTAGAAAAGAGGCTTTTTATGATGGAAACAATGCGGCTGGGAATTCCATAAGCCCTCAGTATTTTTCATAGGCTGTCCCTGTGAATGCTGTCGAAAGCCTTTTAAAAATCAACAAAGTTAATGTATAGCTGTCTCTGCCATTCTGAGCACTGCTCTATAATGTTCCTGAGGGTGAATATATGATCTGCACATCTTCTGTTCTTTCTAAAGCCCGCTTGTTCTTTCCTCAGTTTATGGTCAACTGCTTTTGAAATTCTCTGGATGATTATCTTGCCTAGTATTTTGCTGGGAACTTAGAAGAGAGTAATTCCTCTCCAGTTGTTGCAGTCTGCAAGGTCGCCCTTCTTGGGCAATTTGACAATTATTCCTTTACTCCACTCTGTTGGTGTTGTCTCAGTTTCCCAGACTTGTGCAAATAGTGGTTCTAATAGTTCTGCTGCTAGCTCAGGGTCTGCCTTGAATAACTCAGCATTTAGATTGTCGTGACCAGGCGCGTTTCCATTTTTTAACCCTTTGATAGCTGTGATGATTTCTTCTTTTTGTGGAATGTCTGTATTTACGTCTAAATCACTTTCAGCCTCAGGAACATTCAGCTGAGTCTCTGGTGGTTCCTTATTCCATGTTTCTCTGAAGTGCTCAGCCCATCTTGTTTCCTGCCTCTGTACTGTGGTGATTTCCTTGCTTGTCTCTTACTAACGTTATGTTGTTTGCACCTCGTTTTCCATTGATAGTTTTAGTTATTTTATAAACGAAAGTTTACATGGAGAAAATGAACTCAGTCGCTGTCCTGTCAGAAAGCAAGAGTTAGACATGAGATAGGCAAATAAGCCCGTCTGAGACACAGTTCCCGACTTCCCGAAATCACTTCAAGATCTGGCAGAGCTGAGAAGATATCCAGAGGGCTGACTCCTTTAGTTAGAAGTCTTAACCCACAACACAATAAGATAACCAAGAAGAATCCACAACTGACCGCCATTGTGAGCGAATTGTTGATCGAAGCTTCAAACAGCCTTCGAAGGAACACTGTGTCGGGGGGTTCAGCTAGTGGTGAAAAAACGTGACACAATTTTGGAAATTGTGAACTTTTTAACAGTGGACCAACACTGTTTCTGGCATAAGCATAGCGTTTTCAATGTCCAGAAGTTGTAACACCCGAGGGAAGTCAGCTACTACAACGTTCCAAGCAAGTACAGCTTAAAGTTAAAACACAAACCAAGAGATCCAAGCCAATAACATGATGAAACTGACCAAACAGTGACTATATACTTTTCGTAAATTGTGTAAAACCTTGTAAGATACTGACATACAAAGGTGCTAAATTTTTACTATACATCATTAATACATGTCGTACGGAAGGTTAATTGTTCTAATTGGCCGTCTGAGTAGAATAGATGTCGACAGATACGCGAGAAGGTATAGAAAATTGATTTTTCACAGGTGGAAGATTGAGGGAAAGATATGTCTTTGAAGTGATTAGGTTGTCTCCTCCAGTCTATCCGTACGACTGTACTTTGTTGCAAGACAGCTTTAACTCCCTATCAAGAGTAGATAAGTTTCTCTCTACACACACACAGCTATGTGACAACAAAACACACAAACGTGAAAAAAACTACGGATAAATGGGTATGGGTCTGACCAACACACAAAGGTAAGTTTCTTTGTAGTTTATTATCATTAAAACTCGACAACATCAAAATATCTAAAGGAAAAGATCAAAGATTCATTTACATGCATATGAAATAAAGCAGAAAAAGTGCACCCTCCCCCCAATGGAAAAAAAAATCCTAAAAAATTATTAACCCAAAGGTTGAAGGTTAGCACTATATTACAGAATGAACAGTAGTGGTACTCTATGAGACCCAGTAAAATAAACAAACTTTTAGACAAATCAGATATATGGGTAGTTTTCCCGCAAAACAAGAGAATACTCGCACACTCTTTCAAACAGTGGCCACTCTCACACTCTTACCTAATTGCCTGGTTTGGTAGGTCTGTAATATCCCTTGGTAATAGAATTACTCCATGAATATATTATGCATTTTCATTTAATATTCTGTCACTCCAGTTGTCGCAGATCCAAAATGACCCCAGTCCATCCCCCAGTTAATGAGGTGAATGCCTAATCTGGTGCTTCTCCTATAAGTGTTATTACAAACAGTTAAAACTGTGAAAGTTCTTAAGGGTCACTCTTTAACGGGAAAATACTTCCAGTATTGGGAAACATCTGGTTGCTAAAAATAATGTTCAAATAATAATGATGGTTCTTCTATCGGCCAAACTCTGTGTTAAAAGCGCCGATTCTGCACAGCATAGATATTTAGAGAGGTCTACTCCCCTTGAATTACGACTGTCAGGAGTCGGGATAAAATAAGGTTCACCACTTGTGGCTGGTAAAAATATAAATCTGGGTTTGGTAAGTCCAGTGTTAAAAATGTATTGTCCTCCAATACTCTCTGGCGAGTGCCCGTTCACAAATGAAATTGGTGACGCACAAGCCAAGAAAAGGAGAAAATAACAAATCCAAAGAAGAAAAAGACCGCTGGCCGCCCTTGTGATCAGGTCTACGAAGAATACAAGAAACATTTATATAAAAAATATGCTAATCCTATATCTACACACAGACGGGGACAAGACGATCTCTTCTCCACTCCGTCAGTCCTGATTAAATTTAAAGGGCACACGGTGTTTCCTTACGCCTACCAGTTAGCAGACATCGCTGGAGCTGAGTTCGGTCGGACTGAATTATGTTAATTCGCCCGCCCCTGCTCGCGCCGGCGTTCAGCGTACAATGTTAGTTATTATTTAATCTCTCCATACGCGCTACCTAAACAATGATCGTCTGTCATTAAATAGCTATTACACTTTTCGGCGTCTGTTAGTTCGTCGTATGGTATCAAAAATAATAGACACTATAATTACAAATATGCACAAATGAAATATAACATTGTATTCTATCCTTCATTATCAGTTTACTGTCTATACGGGTGGCGTGATTTAACATTTTAATAGAATATCTGGTAGGAAATTGCTACTCGTTACTTTATTTCACTCGTTCTACTAGCGAGAAAATCTAAGTGAAGAATAAATGTTAAAAGCTAGCACTCTTAAAAACATTAGCACTATTATCCTTTACCAGAATATTCAGAAATGAAATCTCCACGAAAACTAGTAACAAATCCACACAAGGAAATAGTTTAAGGCTGCGCGCTAGATACTTCCGAATTCTGACTGACAACTGACAATGGGGTTAAGAAAACAACAGTATATATATCATTAGGATTCTCTGATCTCGGAATGCGTTAATGTCGCGTTCCGGTTGTTGAGGATTGTTTCATGTCTGCAGCATGGCGCATTCCTCAAACGATTATATCTCCGCGACTGATGTCGATGATTGTTTCATGTCTACAGGCATTTGGATTTGTGCTCGATCCGAATGGCTGTATCATGGAACACCTCAAACGAATAGAGATATATCTCATCGACCGATGTCGATGATTGTTGCATGTGTGCAGGCATTTGAGTTTGGCCAACTCGGATTGCTGCACCGTGGAACATCGCAATTGAATATAGTAACGACAAGTATGCATATCACTATGCATGACGCGTATGTCTTTGTAAGGTCATTCGACGTGTGGGCTTCGGCCCCAACGGCAGCGTGTGGCATGTGTGGCCATAGCCACTATACATTCGACTTGTGGGTTTTGACCCGAACGGCAGCGTGTTTCAGAAGTGTGGCCATTGCCACTTATACTGTGTGGTACAACCACTTTTTAATTGTGTGGCTGGGAAGCCATTTGAGCAGTGTATTTCTTGAACCAAACGTAAGTCGTCGTATGAATAACGCAGTTTGCATAATTATGGCAGATTAGCCCGGCGTGGTATGCCAAAGGAACATTATGTTACTAGCAATAGTGTAAGACTAGTATAGATGGATATTGTACAGCTAGCGGCAAGCGTAAGCCTAGTGTAACGGATATTAAACGACTAGCAGTAGACGTAAGCCTAGCATAATAAGTGTATTGCGAAACTAGCAGGATAGTTAAGTCTAGTGCAAAAGGCTATTGTATAAACTAGCGACGGGAGTAAGTCTAGTTAGCCTCTGAATTTATGCCAAAGGACATTGGCCGTTAAAAGGAACTGACCTCTAACCAGAACTCTAGATAGAGATTGTGAACATGTGCTTATGAAATAATGAGAACTCTTACAGATCGTACATGAATGTGATGTGACTTTTGTTCCCATGTAGTTGGTGTCTGCTCATGGTATGAAATTACTAATTAAATATTTTGAGTCGTCAAAATCACAGTCTTATCAACTATCGTATTCGGAGTTGAGTTAAATGCTATTCATCTTCAACTGATCATGACCAGTGATGATTAATGTCTTAACACGCTGCATCTCACACTGCCAATATAATCAATAAGACAAGAGACTAATACAGGTCAGTCAAGGGTCGAATATTTAATATGAAACATATTCAGCACAGAATGTATCACAAGGGTTAAGCAGACATTATCGATACCAACGAACAGTATTACGGAATCCTACAAAAGTGATAAGAACCCGAGGGACTTTGACTCTATAAACTGAATACGCATATAATAACTTGGTCATCCTCAAATACTAGAAGTCATCGAAGCACCCAGAACATACTGGGATCCCGAGAAGCCCGCAACATACCGGTGTCAGAAAGTGTCTGGATTTCGTGAATACTGGATTCCCCCCTTCAAGTATCGAAGAAAGTCAAACTGATGATGAACGTTATGAAGGCAAAATCATTCATTCAAGCCTAACTGACAACTGAAATGCGCAGGACAGAAAGTGACGTCACTACATCGATGCCGTCAACATTAGCAGACAACATTGCCTGAGAATCCGAATTTTTCTTCCACCACAAGAAACTGATTCAAGCAGATAGAACGGTAATCTTCCACTCGAGAACCTGAACCAGTGGAGAATGTATCTTTTCATCAAATTCATCTGAAGCTGCGACACAGATCGATTGAAGAAACTATGTTCGAAGACCGAGGCAATACTTTCAAACGGTTACCCTGCTGCGAAGGTCAAGGTCTACCATCAATGGACCTCAGCTGTTGAAGACAAGTTTCGGAACTAGGATTAGAATTACATGCATTCATGTATTTCTCAGAGGGACAGCTAAACAGATAAGTTCTTGATTGTGCTTAGGCGCTTGAACATTATCATATTGTCCTTGCATTATCTTTGGTCTACAGTTCATCATCACTTTACTTACTTTTTACTATCATCTGTGTTCCCCCATTCATGTTTATCCGTATATTTCTATACTCGTCGTGTTTAATATTGACTGGAATTTTCCCAGGAAAGCTTCAGTGAATGTTAACTTCTATTAGATTTACATGCTTATTTTGCTGACTGAGGATCTGACTGATTATATTTTTTTCTTTTGAGTCAGGAAATAAATGTTTCTTCAGTTAGTATTATAACCATATTTTGTGTACTTAGCAGTTTCGTCAAGTGAATTACGTCCTCTTTATTTACATAACCTAATTTCAGTACTGTTGACAATTGTTGTCGTGTGTGATCTAAAACTTCTTTGTCTACACGTTCGTTTATGACGACTTGTCTTGTTATATTTTTTGTAATGTAAATTCTTTTCTTTCTTTTACTGATTACTGTTTATAAGTCTCCTTTAGTTACTTTATAAGTGTAAAGTGTTGTTGTATAACTGAAAAATCATTTCATTGTAACTCATTTGATTGTTTTTCACTGTCTTTGTCACATGTTCTCCTAACTTGTTTGTTATTAATTAATATATTCATGTACATATTATAGTGAGTTCTATAGTCCTGGTGTATATTATAGACTATTGAAGGTACTCAGAAACCTATTATCATGTCTACACTACAGGAATTCATTGATATTGGAAAAAGTTATGGAAAATCAGGGGCGGAACTACAAAGTTTTGCAGATACAAAATATGATGAATATTTATCGCGTCTGGAAAGAATGGAACAGCGCGAAATGACTAAACGAGCTGATGAGCTTAGGAGGTTTGAATTAACCCAAGAAAGGGAAATGAAAGAAAAAGAGATGGCTCAGAAGGAAAAAGAAATATCCATGAAATTAGAATTAGAACGATTGACTATAGCTCAACAAGAAAAAGACAGAGAGCAGAAAGATAAGGAAATAGCTCAACGTGATAAAGAATTAGCTCAACAAGAAAAAGACAGAGAATTTGAGAAGGAAAGAATGGCACAACGAGATAAAGAAATGGAATTAAGGAGAATGGAACTTATGCAACTGGATCAAGCACATAAAAATGCCATGGAAATGGAAACATTAAAACTTCATGCAGAAAAAGAAAAAGCTTTAGAATTAGCTAAAGTGCAGTCTGAACAGACTAAGACTGCGGCTGGTACAAATATTTTCTATCCTAAGTTAAAAATGCCACATTTTGACCAAACTCGCGATTGTGTTGACTCTTTTATATCTAGATTCATCATCAAGGTCACAGCTCTGAACATACCCAAGGAAAGATGGAGCAGTCTTTTACTTGATTTTTTGACTGGTGACTCACTTAAATGTTTCATGAGTCTTGATGAAAAGAGCAGAAGCGATTTCGATGTCGTAAAAGAGGTATTACTAAGACGTTTCCAGTTAACTGAGTCTGGATTCAGAGATCGCTTTCATGCGGCTAAACCAAGCAAGGATGCAGATTTTGGTGAATTCATTGCATCTATTAAACATTTCCTTAGCAGATGGATTGATCTGTCTGGTATAAATAAAACATATGAAGGTGTTATAGATCTCATGCTGCGAGATAAAGTTTTATCCGCATGCAGCACTGAATTAGAAGCATTTTTACAGGAAAGACATCCTAATTCTATCAATGAGTATGAAAAACTCGGAAGACAGTATCAGACCGCACATCAGAATAAAGATCTTCATAGATCGACTATTCGAGATCCTATGCCTGTGTGTGCGGCACAACATGATCACAGACCTCGATCGAAGAGCTTTGATGGACGTTGTCGTTCAGATTATTATCAATCCGACAGAGGTTTTTATAACTTCCGTCGTCATCGCTCTCCTTCGAATTCATATCGACGAGGTTATAGAGGATATTCACCTCATGATCGTGGGTATCACAGAGGCAGGGATTATGATGGTTCACATCAAAAAGGATATTATAAACAGAGATCATCTTATGGTAGAGATGCCAGGAAGGATGACTCTACTGATTTTTATTATAGCAATAAAAAGTCAGTCAATAATAACAAAGGTAATGCCAGATCTCCGTCGAGAGACAAAAATAAACAGAGACATGCAAATAGTTGCAGTGTTAAAAAGGAAAAAGGTAATGATGATAATGATCATGCGAACGCATGTATGGTAATGAATGATACATGTTATGAGTGTCAGTCGAAAGACAGATTAAAGTCTACAATTACACTTGATTGTGGCCATTGTATGTCAACAATGTCGGCATGTGTAAATGTCGGTTATCTTACATTTCATCCCGGAATATTGGAGGGTAAGGTAGTAAGAGTTTTGCGGGACACTGGGTCTTCAACCATAGGCATAAAGCACTCGCTTATCGAGCCCTCTGCTTTTACAGGCAAATCAGTTAAGTGTGTCACATTTGGTGGGAATATAGAAACTTTCCCTGTGGCACGAGTATACATTGATACTCCTTTTTACACAGGCACTGTCTATGCCTGCGGCTTGAGAGCACCCATAACTGAAATTATAATAGGAAACATACCAGGAGTTAAAGATTGCACTCCTGAGGAGATTGCAATGTGGGTTGAATCTCACCCACAGGTGGCAAATGCTGTTGTAACGAGAGCACAACAGTTAGCTACGGATACGGCTACACCACCTCTTCCTATAATAGATACAATTATGTCTCAAGTTGGCACTGTTTCACCTTCTGTTTTTGCAGAAAAACAGAAGAGTGACCCAACTTTACAAGGATTGTTTAGCCGAGCAGAACAAAAAACTATTAAATACACAAGAGGGGCTAAACAATGGTTCAAGATAAAGAAATCAATACTCACTAGATATTATGATGATGGCAAAACAATTATACATCAAGTGATAGTACCTAAGGAATACAGACCATTGGTCCTACAAACAGGTCATGACTCCCCTATGGCAGGGCATATGGGGATTAAAAGAACATTGTTTCGTGTTACGTCACAATTTTATTGGCCTGGGGTTAATAAGGATACAAAGTTATACTGCAAATCATGTACAACATGCCAAGGTATAGCACGTAAGGGCAGGTTCCATACGGCACCCTTACAGATTACAGACGTGCCTGAGAGACCTTTCAAAAAAATTGCAGTAGATATAGTGGGTCCGTTATCAATTGTTTCAAATAATGGATTTCGTTATATTTTAACTTGCGTAGATCTTTGCACGCGTTGGCCAGAGGCCATACCGTTGAAAACCATCACAACTGCATCCGTGTCTGATGCATTATTTTCGATATTTTGTCGAATCGGTTTTCCGGAGGATATATTGTCAGATCAAGGATCACAATTTACTTCCAACATCATGAGGGATTTAGAATCCATGTTATCGGTTCACCACTCGTTTTGTAGTGCGTATAGGCCCCAATCAAACGGTGTGTGCGAGCGCTACAATAGCACTCTAAAACAGATGTTATCTAAGATAACTGAAGAATGCCCTCGTGAATGGGACAGGCTTCTGCCGGCGGCCCTGTTTGCTTTTCGTGAAGTGCCCCACGAAAGCACGGGGTGGTCTCCGTTCGAATTGGTTTATGGTTCGAATCCGCGCGGACCAATGATGATACTCAAGGATTTGTTGATTGGAGCATCAATTGATACAGCCACTCGAAACAGCTACGAGTTAGTGATTGATCTCCGACAACGAATCATCGATGCGTGCACTTATGCATCCCAGAGTATAAAATCAGCCACTCAACGATCACGATTATTACATAATCAAAAGAGAATATTAAGATCCTTCAAACCAGGGGAAAAAGTTTGGTTGTTGCTACCTCATAACGATAACAAATTACTGATATCATGGCAAGGTCCATTTGATGTTATCAAACAAGTCACAGATGTTGACTACTCGGTGAACGTTAGAGGGAAAATTAAAACCTTCCATGTCAACATGCTAAAATTAGCGGTTGAAAGACCACAGGAATTAATTCCTGTCATTAACTCTATTGATGATTCGTCACATCATACTGCTTCTTTTGCAGTTGTTCATGAAGAAGATACTACTTCGTCTATCCCTTTACAATTCCAACTACCTTCTTTGCAATCATCGGAATCTTGGAAAGACGTGACTATTTCTTCTTCACTGTCTTCTTCTCAACAAGATCAAGTTCGGGATATTCTCATTTCTTTCAATGATGTTCTCACCGACCTTCCAGGTCAGACATCGCTTATATCCCATGATATTACTCTTACTGATTATAAACCTATCAAACTTAGACCCTATCCTATATCTTTACACCACAAAGATAGGGTAGAGAAAGAATTAAAAGAGATGATACGTTTAGGTGTGATATCTCCTTCGGAATCACCATATGCATTCCCAATGGTGATTGTTAAAAAGAAGGATGATTCTTTACGTATTTGTATTGATTTTAGGCGATTGAACAAAATTACAATCACAGACGGTGAGCCTATGCCACTTTTAGATGATCTTTTGTCTGAATTATCTAATGCTACTTTCTTTAGCAAACTAGATCTCTCTAAAGGCTACTGGCAAATTCCTCTTGCCGAAAATGCCAAACCTTACACAGCTTTCACAACTCCTTTTGGGCTCTACCAATGGAATTATATGTGTTTTGGGTTGGTAAATGCGCCAGCGACGTTTGTGCGCATGATGCGCCGCCTTCTTGGCGATCGTAAAGATGTCATCACGTACATCGATGACATCTGCCTCTTTCATGACTCGTGGGAAGACCATATTGATGGTTTAACTTCCCTTCTACATACGTTACGTATGCATGGTTTGACTGTGCGACCTTCAAAGGTCCAAATTGGTTGTCAGGAAATTTCTTTTCTTGGTCACCGAATAGGTAACCACAAACTGTATCCTGACGACAATACAGTCAAAAGAATTCTTGAGATTTCTACCCCTTCAACTAAGAAACAAGTTAGAAGCCTTTTAGGCCTGATAAACTATTACCATAAGTTCATTCCGCATTTCGCACAACTATCTACACCTTTGTCCGCACTGTTGACCAAAGGTAGTCCTAATAAGGTACGTTGGGACAAAGATTGCGAAAGCGCTTTGGTAACAATTAAGAAATTATTTAGCAATGCACCTATTTTGTTATTACCGAATATACGTATTCCATTCATTCTGCAATCAGATGCCTCGAGCTACTCCATGGGTGGCTGTTTGCTGCAATGTTACAAGGAAACACTCCATCCATGTTTCTATGTGTCGAGGAAACTGACTCCGGCTGAACAAAAGTATGCGACAGGTGAACGTGAGCTCCTGTCCATCGTCTGGTGCCTGGAGAAGCTAGCAAGATACCTCATCGGCACACATTTTTTTATCATGACAGACCATAGTCCTCTTACTTACATAACAGCTAGGACAATGCGTAACGCTAGAATACACCGATGGTACTTGTTGATTCAAGAATTTTCATTTACGATTCTGCCCATTGCTGGATCAGACAATAACTTGGCAGATCATTTATCGCGCAACTTCTCTGAGAAGAAATTGAATTAACTCTTTAGTCACCATGTTGACAAGTGCTATTATTAATGTTATAACATTTAATGTGTCTACTTAATGATTATGATGTTTATATGTAAGTAGTACTAATATTGATATGTTCGGGAGACGAGCGTCTTCTCCATCACTATCATCCGTGCCACAAGTGTCACGTTTGGAAGTGAGGGGGATGATGTTGAGGATTGCTTCATGTCTGCAGCATGGCGCATTCCTCAAACGATTATATCTCCGCGACTGATGTCGATGATTGTTTCATGTCTACAGGCATTTGGATTTGTGCTCGATCCGAATGGCTGTATCATGGAACACCTCAAACGAATAGAGATATATCTCATCGACCGATGTCGATGATTGTTGCATGTGTGCAGGCATTTGAGTTTGGCCAACTCGGATTGCTGCACCGTGGAACATCGCAATTGAATACAGTAACGACAAGTATGCATATCACTATGCATGACGCGTATGTCTTTGTAAGGTCATTCGACGTGTGGGCTTCGGCCCCAACGGCAGCGTGTGGCATGTGTGGCCATAGCCACTATACATTCGACTTGTGGGTTTGACCCGAACGGCAGCGTGTTTCAGAAGTGTGGCCATTGCCACTTATACTGTGTGGTACAACCACTTTTTAATTGTGTGGCTGGGAAGCCATTTGAGCAGTGTATTTCTTGAACCAAACGTAAGTCGTCGTATGAATAACGCAGTTTGCATAATTATGGCAGATTAGCCCGGCGTGGTATGCCAAAGGAACATTATGTTACTAGCAATAGTGTAAGACTAGTATAGATGGATATTGTACAGCTAGCGGCAAGCGTAAGCCTAGTGTAACGGATATTAAACGACTAGCAGTAGACGTAAGCCTAGCATAATAAGTGTATTGCGAAACTAGCAGGATAGTTAAGTCTAGTGCAAAAGGCTATTGTATAAACTAGCGACGGGAGTAGTAAGTCTAGTTAGCCTCTGAATTTATGCCAAAGGACATTGGCCGTTAAAAGGAACTGACCTCTAACCAGAACTCTAGATAGAGATTGTGAACATGTGCTTATGAAATAATGAGAACTCTTACAGATCGTACATGAATGTGATGTGACTTTTGTTCCCATGTAGTTGGTGTCTGCTCATGGTATGAAATTACTAATTAAATATTTTGAGTCGTCAAAATCACAGTCTTATCAACTATCGTATTCGGAGTTGAGTTAAATGCTATTCATCTTCAACTGATCATGACCAGTGATGATTAATGTCTTAACACGCTGCATCTCACACTGCCAATATAATCAATAAGACAAGAGACTAACACAGGTCAGTCAAGGGTCGAATATTTAATATGAAACATATTCAGCACAGAATGTATCACAAGGGTTAAGCAGACATTATCGATACCAACGAACAGTATTACGGAATCCTACAAAAGTGATAAGAACCCGAGGGACTTTGACTCTATAAACTGAATACGCATATAATAACTTGGTCATCCTCAAATACTAGAAGTCATCGAAGCACCCAGAACATACTGGGATCCCGAGAAGCCCGCAACACCGGTGTTACCCAGAATTCAGAAGCTAAGCGTATCAAGATAAAAGACTTACGGTCGGTCGATGAGGTTTCTCGTCGGGAGTTTTCGATCGGCATCAAAAGACTTTCTGTTCGGCTAACGGGTTCCCTTGTAGAATGCCCACTTCTCATGATCACAGAGCCCAGGGGTTTCTAACTTCCCCCGAGTACGAAACTTCAAAAGGGTCTGTGTGTTTTTGTCTCTCCCACGTGCTTGCCTGTCTGAGAACTATTATGATTGACAGATGCTCGCGTGAGGGGACGAGGTAAACATGGTCTGATTTGCTTCCCTGTTATGACTGACAGGTCACGCAGTTTGTAAACATTTCGTTAGCTCGCGTTAGAAGAAAAGAATGCGGGACAAAATGGTACGACGCAGAAATAGACAGTTGGTAAATATGCCTGTTTAGCTAGCAAATCAGAGGGCAGCTATTAGGTTGCAATAAGCTGTCAGATTATACTGTAGACTCTTTTTTCATTACACGTCACAATCAATAAAGTGCATTAATTTGTTTATAACTACAGTTATTGATTAATTAAATTTCGGATGTGTCGGGCCGAAAGGCGCAAATATCGCAGCTTTGCTGTAAACGGCGTAACAAACGTCCTTTTCAGGACGAACGCAGAAGAAGAAGAAGAAGGTTGTTGTCGAATGAGTGATTTGGCCGTTTGGAGAGTTGTTGCTGTGAGTGGTTGTTCTTGTCTTGTTCCCTTCTTTGCTAATTTGTCTGTTCTGTCTGGTGTATTTGAGTGACCAGGGATCCATCACATATCTAATCATTAAAGGTAAGAACATACACCGTGTTATTATAGGTATGAAAATATACTTTGTCTTGGTAAATGTTTATCGGGGTCGGATTGACTCAGAGGCTTGGTGTCCGCCTCTAATTCTAAAGGTACCAGGTTCGCTCCCAGTAGCCTACATGGAATATAATTGATGGAATTTGTTTGTTAGAACCAGTGGTTCATAATTAACCTCTACACCTCACGGTAGAAGTGGAACGACTAAGTAAGTAAGGTTCCTAATTATGTCATACTCTCCCCTTATCTGCTTGGTAGTGAGATCGGATGCCCATGAGATCGGATAAGGGCGAAAAAAATAGGAGACCCGTGTGTAAGTAGCGCACGTTAGAAATCCCTCGGCAGTTGGTAATCTTAATAAAGAGTAGCAAAGTTTAAAAATTAGGAAACCTTCCCAACACAGAAATATTTATAGAGTGTGTGACTCATGTATACACACATTGGGATGCTCGCCGGTGCTACGGAGTTTGTGCTCTGTGCTGAGATCCTCCTTCTGTGATCTAATGGAGGAGATATGAGCACTTATAGAGTGTGCTATGAACATGGTCCTTCAAACCAAACCAACAAACCAAATGTTTATCGCAGCATTTTCTTACCTCAGTGTACAGATCATTCATTTCTATTTTTATTTAATTTTTTTTTAAACGAGAGAAGAGAATTTTTGTTATCACTCTTTATATATATATATATAAAATTGTCCCATTCTTTAATGTCGCTCTCCTTCGCTCTTATTTAAGTAGGTTCTCTGTCTCTCCCTTTCTCTTATTTAAACAAAATTTCTCTCTCTCTCTCTCTCTCTCTCTCTCTTTGTTCAAGCAGACTTTCTCTCTCTCTCTCTCTCTCTCTCTCTCTCTCTCTCTCTCTCTCTCTCTCTCTCTGTTTAAGCAGAATTTCTGTATCTCTCTGTTTTATTTAAGCAGGATCTCTATCCATCTCTCTGTTGTTTTCCTTTATTTAATCAGGATTCCCCCCCCCCCCCATTCTTCTTCTCTCTCGCTCCCTCTCTGTCTCCCGTGTTTAATCAGAAATTCTTCTGCCTTATCTTTATGTCTTTCACCGGTCTCTTACTTATCTCTTCCCAGCATTTTATTTCTTTTTCTGTCGTCAGTATCACCCCCCCCCGTTCCCCACAAAGAGAACGGTTCCCCAAATCAGACATCATTAAGTAAATGGTGTATAGAAGATAGATGCCATCTTGTTAATGCTCCATTGGTGGGTTTCTCTCTATCTAGCATGCGCATCCAGAAATAAACCCGTATATGTCGAGCAAGGCCATAGTTGCCAGTCGCTAGCTGGCCGGGTTTGTTGTCTGGGGCTTGTTAGTTTCCATGATGGCTACCAGATAGCAAGCTTAATTCTCACCGCTACGCTCGGGGCTGCTACCAGCCGTTATCAACACTGGAGGTTTAGTGAAAACTTATTTGGTTACTGTGTGAGCTAGTGCTGGTCTGTTAACTCCCAGTTACGGAATGAGAGAGACAGAGATTGTATGTGTATGTGTGTGTTGCGTGTACTTATTATTAAGTTTATACCAACTCAGAAATAAGAATCTTCAAATCAAGTGTCAAGTCAGTCCTATTGTAAAGGTAAAGGTATTCTCATAACAGATACTGCTGTAGGGGAGTAAAGATACTTCTATACTAGGTCCAGCTTCGAGAGGTGGGGGTGACCAGTGTCCTTCACCGCTGCCTTTACTTTCCCTAAGTCAAGAGCAAAGTCTGGCAGAGGCATCCCTAAAGTACTTGGCACCCGGGGCGGATGTTATCTATGACACCCCCAGCCCCAATAAAGAAACACACTAGTAAGTAACATTTTAATAGTAAGTACTATATTAATAGTATCCGATGGCACCCCCTTCCTGGCTGTCACCCCTTGCACCCCGTTTAGTACGCTACTGGAGTCTGGTGCCCATTGACAGCTGGGTTTTGAGCCCCGTTACTTTTGCCGCGAGAATCAGTGCTCTAACTACTGTGCCAGTCTGACGGTCAGTCTTATTGTATGGCCCTGAAACATGGAGAACAGCAAAAACAACAGCCAAGACGTTACTGACTTTCCTAAGTCGGTGCCAGCCTAGATCAGCAGGGTTGGAAGGTCACGACAAGGTCACCAGTGTGGAACTGATGGCCAGAACCAGACAAGTGCCAATGGAATAAAAGATTAGAAGAAGACACTGACGATGAATAAGTCGAATCTCCAGAATAAGAGAAACACAGTTAGACTGAACAACACATGGAGAAGTCAGCTGGAGGTAGAAGTGAAAGTAATGAGGAAGTCATGGAAATACCTTGAGCTGATGACACGCGTCAGGCGGCCTTGGCATGCGTTTGTTGAAGACGTGCGACATTGTGCAGCCAAAGGATACTGAATGAACGAATGTAACATTTTGTGGACACGGCTGTCAAGAAGGTACATTCTTGTGTGACTCCTTGCTCCATAAAGAGCGAAAAGAAAAATGCAGATAAAAGAGGAAGGTAATCAGCTTTTCAGCACTACTGTATATCTTTTCAGAACTGCATCATAACCCTTCTAACTGATGGATACTGATAGCCGTTTTCAGGGCATACCATTGGTCTGTGCTGCACTTAAGTTGTCAGAGTTCTTAAAATATTTGTAATGGCCGTTGCAATATAACTTCTTCCTCGTTCGCCTTCAGATTTCCACATTAATGACTCTAATAAAGGCAGTAGTCAAGGTTCCTGACATCTCGTTCGCCTTCAGACTTCTACATTAATGACTCTAATAAAGGCAGTAGTCAAGGTTCCTGACATCTCGTTCGCCTTCAGACTTCCACATTAATGACTCTAATAAAGGCAGTAGTCAAGGTTCCTGACATCTCGTTCGCCTTCAGACTTCCACATTAATGACTCTAATAAAGGCAGTAGTCAAGGTTCCTGACATCTCGTTCGCCTTCAGACTTCCACATTAATGACTCTAATAAAGGCAGTAGTCAAGGTTCCTGACATCTCGTTCGCCTTCAGACTTCCACATTAATGACTCTAATAACGGCAGTAGTCAGCTCAAGGTTCCTGACATCTCGTTCGCCTTCAGACTTCTACATTAATGACTCTAATAAAGGCAGTAGTCAAGGTTCCTGACATCTCGTTCGCCTTCAGACTTCTACATTAATGACTCTAATAAAGGCAGTAGTCAAGGTTCCTGACATCTCGTTCGCCTTCAGACTTCCACATTAATGACTCTAATAACGGCAGTAGTCAGCTCAAGGTTCCTGACATCTCCAAACAGTTTTTCATAGAGTGAAGTAGGTTGTTGCCGTATGCTACTCCGTTCATTGCTGTATGCCGGGCAGGACTGCAGCAGGTGTTGGCTGTCATCGGGCCTTTAGCCGCAGGTGCAGAGATCTGTTGCACCAATTCTGTACTTGGTTGAATGGACGCCTCGCCACAGGCAGACAAAAACATAACAAATAATCGGGGTTTATCGTCGTCGTTCGCTCTCATATAACCACATCTTTTTCTCCCATAAAGCTTGGCGGTCTGTCTCAGGCGGCATCTATCATCGCTATACAGTTTATTCCACAAGCAATACTGTCAGTCTGCTTCTCCCATGGAATCAACTTTCTTATAAGACATGTTTTACCATTTTGCATGACTTTCTCACATGGCCACATGTCTGTTTGTCAGAGTCTCAGTTTGTTGAGCAGATGGTATTTGAGTCTGCGGTAGCCGGTCCCCCAGTCTGAGAATTATCACTTGATCTCTTCGTGACAAGGAGTAGTATTCTTCTGAAAGGCAAAGGTTAAACATATTGCTGTTTAGAAGCCCTTCTGTTCGTTATTCCATCATCATGTAAGACAGGGGTTTTCAACCTTTATTTGTTCATGGCTCCCTTCTGAGCCTTTGTGCCCCCCCCCCCCCTTTTTAAGTCGCTGTTAGCTGCAAAAAAAGTACTTTACCATCTTACTGTAGCCCCTTAAAAATATAGCCTACGTTGAAAACCACTGATGTAGGGCAGAGGAAACGAAGAACAAACTGAGAATAGTACACGACATGAAAACATTTGAAATAGAAAATTAAAATTGTTTGTGCTTACAAGATTGTACTGTTGACGCCATTCTGTTTATTCTTCTGTCATTTTCAAGGACGGGGGAAATCAACAATATATCTAAAGCAAGACAGCATGCGAAGTAAAACATTAATTGTGTAAAAAAAGTCTTTAACGAACAATGGTAAACCCGTGCCGTCCCGGGTTTGTGTAAAAGATTAAGAAAAAGCATGGAACCATTGCTGTTCACGCATGTCGTAAGAGACAACTGAGGTGAAGCTAAACATGGAGCTGGCAACACCGTAATGTAAAGTAAATTGCTACACAAACCATTAGTGCAATAGCACTTTAAAGTGCTTTGGTGCAGGCGTGTGTATGTAGGTCAAGGGCAGTGGCGAGCTGATATTATTGAATGAACGAAAGAGAAACAAGAGGATCGTCGACATTCCTCGGGACATGTTTTACTGTTTGGTTGTCTTCCCCTTTAGTAGGCTCGTGCGTACAGGGTAATAATATCTGTTCAAAAGTTAGTTTTATTAGTTTCTCCCACTCCTGCTTTTTTCCTATTTTATTTTTTAAATTATATTTTCTTTGCAGGGGCCTCTTTATCTTAAAAAAAATCTAGGGGCCATAACGATCACTTTTTTTGACATATATATTAATAAAAACATTTATGTGAAAGTTTTTTGTTCTTCTAATTTTACCTTTTAGAAATATCTTAATAGCCTAGGGCCTCCCCAGAGTTCTTAGTCTAGTTCTAGGTCTGAATTAGGCTGCTCATTACTGACAGGAGACCAGGTGTTGATTTTCAGGTAGAGAACTAGCTACTTGAAATTGAAGCATGACATATTCAAGGTGTTACAACAAGAGGGAGTTTTTAAGGTGGGGCAAGGTGTCGTTCTGGAGCCCGCCCCCCCCTGCTGTACTGTATTCTTACAGGAGCAGAGTCATATACCCATTTACAGCTGAGTAGACTAGTGCGTGACGCTACCATGTTTTGAACCCGATACCTTTGCCGCGAGAGGCCAGCGCTATTGTACTCCTCCTCCTTATCATCATCATCAAGTACCATGCCTTGTGGCGTAGGAGATCTGTGGCGAGAGGTTTTATTTGGCTCTTGGATCAGTATAGTACTGACAATTACAGAAATAGAATTTCTGCAGAAAATGGTGAAGTCCCAGTGTCTGAGAGGACTACTGGTATCACAAATTAGTTACGGCTGTGAATGATCTGATCTCGAAACAATAGTAGAGAGGAGACCGACATAAAGTGCCACCTCCGCTGTGTAACTAACTGTGATATTAAAAAAACAAGGAAACAGATTTCGCTTAACAATGATAAAATTGACAAGTCTTCAAATACAATTTCCTTATTATTTATTTTGTATATACACTATCTACTCTTGTGCTGAAGGGTGAATGTTGAAAAAAATGGGATGTAATGGAATTGTAAGTTTACATGTGATTTACAAATATTTATTTTATATATATAAATATTTTACAACAAGTTTTCCAATTATAGGAACAAAAAAAAAATTATATCAGCTGTGCTGTTAATTAAGGATATAACACTTATCAGCTATGCTGTTAATTTTGTCTCTTGCTATGCTAATTCACTTTCTCATCACTGACAGTTTCTATGCTCACAATGCTGACAGAAATGGTACTAATGTGTACTCATCTCTCTTAAGTCTGTTCTTCTTTGTTTGGTTCACACAACAACGGCAGAGTATCGTTCCTTTAGCCCACCCAAGACTGAGGGGGACCAAAGATGTAGAGTCTGGTCAACCTCTATGCTCCTGCGGAGTTCCAGGCAGCGGGATTGACTCGAACATACGATCTCAGTTTTTATGACACGACTGAAACCTGTAACAAAGCAAAAATAGGGGCTAATTTCTGTCCTCAAGCCCACCTATTTCTAATGTGGATGAAATGAGCGTGTGCCTCAGTGTTTGCATGTAGGATGAATGACAACATGGCTCAGTATGATTTAGCAATAGCGAGACAAAACAGGTGTCTACTTACCAAGCATTCTTTCTGATAAACTAATACATGGATACAGTCAATAATATAAATTCAATGCATCAATAATATAAATTCAATACATGAATACATTCAATACATGAATACATCCCATAATATAAATTCAAGACATCCAATAATATGTACATTTAGGTGATACAACCATTTCCTTCCCCCTATAATATACCAGGCCCTCTCTGACGAGTGCTATACAAGCTGGTAACATATATCCTAACAATAACGTTATGTTCTTATGATAGGAGTATATGAGACGAGGACTGTTTGGTGATATATCAGGTTGGAGTTATAGGAGACAATAGATTGGAGTTAGATTGAGCCTACAATAGATTGAGTCCTAACAAGGACTGTTTTAACAAGGACTGTTTTGGTTATATGGCAGTTGGTCTTATCTGAGATAATAGACACGTTATAGGAGACAATAGATTGAGTCCTAACAAGGACTGTTTTGATTATATTTCAGTTGGTCTTATCTGAGACAATAGATTGAAGTATAGGAGACAATAGGTTGAAGTATGAGTCCTATTAGCCTTCGTCTATTCAATCATAATAGGAAATACAATCATTATACTTAATTTCCCCAAGATACAATCAGTAACCTGATAGGTAGTATAAATGACACACAACAAATACCAACATTATAGACCTGCGGAAAGCCTATTTTCCTAAAGGTTATCGTAAACATATTTACCCTCTAAGATTCAAACCGGCCAGATTTTTGACGCGACTTAGCGAAGTAGGCTGCAGGTCGATGCCCTCAGGTAAGCTCTAAATCAAGGTGAAAGCTTCTTCCTCTTCAGTCGGTCGGTATCTCTGGCGTCGTCTCGGTGATGTGTGATTATGCATAAAATCCGCCCGATTATATAGGTAGGTGAATTCTTAAGCAAGGCTTTCGGTTGGTTCCTGGCGGAGCAAGCTGATTGGTTTCCTCCGGTTTCGTCTTTTGCTCGTACAGCCTAATTTTATTCAGTTTTAATCCGCCATCTTGCGTGAACATGATGGCCGTTAATTTATTCTGTCTCAGAGACTGCTGAACGGTGCTCGTTGATTGGTTGAAGCAAATCTGTATTTTGACATAGTGATTAACAAAGTAGTGGGTTACACTCGTTTCACGACATAGCCCCCTCCTTTCCTAGCTGTGACTTGTCATAGCTGACGTGTAAACCCCTGCTGTGGTTAATCCTTTTGCGTCTGTCCTTCCAGAGTACTAGGGTGTCGACTTAAAAAATCAGCTCCTACATTGTCTCTTCCCGGAATGTAATTCACGGTAAAGGAATAAGGCGCCAGAAGCAGACTCCACCTTAACAATCTCGAATTTAGCTTTTTAGATGCAGCCAAGAATGTTAAAGGTTGGTGATCGCTTTGGACAATGAAGTGTGTCCCATACAGATAAGGTGAAAATTTGTTGATGGACCAAATTAGAGCTAAACATTCTCTCTCTATGGTCGAGTAGTTCAACTCAGCTGCATTCAGCTTCCTACTGGCGTAGGTGACTGGTAAAAGTTCCTCCGGCTGGGCTTTTGATTTCTGCAAGAGAGTTGCACCAATCCCTATACTGCTAGCGTCCGTCCTTAATACAAATTCCTGTGTGATATCGGGTAGTGTAAGGATTGGTTTGCTGGTGAGTTTTGCTTTTAGCTCTGTGTAAGCTTTTTCACAATCAGCATTCCATTGGATTTTGTCAGGCTGTCCCTTCTTCGTTAAGTTAGTTAATGGTGCACACAGAGAGTTAAAGTGGGGTATGTACTTCTGATAGAACCCACATAATGACACGAATGATCTCACATCTTTCTTCGTTTGAGGTCTGGGTGCCTTCTTTAACTTCTCTATATTCTTTGGGTCAGGAGACATATGACCTGTAGAAATAGTGTGACCTAAGAATTCCAACTCCTTACAACCGATATAGCACTTGGTTGGACGTGCAGTCAGTCCAGTTTCTCTCAGTCTGTCAAACAACCTGGAGAGCGCTACTATATGCTCTTCAAAGGTGTTTGTAGCAACAAGAATGTCATCCATAAAGTTAGTGATATGAGGATTTTGTAGAGGTTCCAACAATTTCCTCATCATTCTTGAAAAGATAATGGGAGCATTTTTCAGCCCAAAGGGTAGTACATGTGGTGAAGTGGGAAGTTATAAATACTTATAGGGAACTTAGTGTACTGACTGAGATCAGCTGTGAAGGTATCTATATCTATTAAGAGTAGTGTATTATAGATAACCTTACTTGCTACCACATATCTATATATCTCAGTCAGAATTATTCTGGAATAGTGTGATGCTACGTTATGTGTCTAGGGTATGAGTATGGTGAAGTGTAAGTCACAACAACAGACAGATAAACAATTTAATTTAATCCACTACTCTTGACAACACTGTGACACTCACATACATATACCACTCTACAAAGATATCTTAAAAGAGTCACTGATAAACTTTCAAATAACAACATGTATTCATTACTGGCATGAATGAATATGTGTCCTGATTCAACTACAAGGGAACCAGGAATCACAATCAATTTAAATTACAAGTTATGTACAGAATGTATTTAATATGAATATTGTAGTGACATATATTAGTACAAATGTTCTATGTGTGTCAGTTGTGTAGTAGTAAAATGAGGTAATACTGGTTTTGTTTTGTTCAAGCTCTGTTGGTATTTGTCATCATGACTTCAATAGTTTGTCTTTAGGGACCAGTATTGGAGATGTTCACAGTTCCTGATTTTAAGACAAGTAAATTCCCCTCTGAATAGTATTTTTATAAAGTTATTTCAAGATGAGGGGACATAATGTTGAGCTCAGCTGGCCAACTCTGCTTATCTTGAGTGATGGCGGCAGGAAGGACTCCTCTGCTCGAATTCTCCTCTGGGCTCAGGAGACACCTCACTGATAGCTAAAAAGACCAAGGAGTATGCTGTCCGACTCTGGATTCAGCAAATCTCTGACCAGATGCTGCTCAGTACCATCAAGACCACTGTCCCTGAAATCAAGAAGGATGTACCTTCTACTTCATAACTAATTTATATTCTCTTTTACACTGATCACAATACAGCACAAACATTGCGTTCAGAGCGTTAGGCCAACAGTCAGCTTCATCTGAAATACTTTATACCAGCATTACCATCCTTAATGGTCACTACGCCTCTGCACTTCCAGCATTATTTCTTTCTAGTCAATCATCCAGGTGTCAGTGTACTGTTTGGCCATTCCATGCCGTTTTACTTCTCTCCGACACCCTCTGTTCAGGCTGGAGCATTTTAGGCTTTACCTCACGTTTACCACTGAACTACACATATATATACAGGCATAAATCAACAATTCACATTCAATTTTCATTAAAAGATATTAAATGGTTCAAGCTTACCACAATTCATACGAATAACACAGATACGTTGATTAGCAATGAATTCTGGCACAAACTGGCACAAATTTCCTTCTGCTTATCTTCCAGGCTTTTATTGAGCCAAATATAAGCTGGCTTCAACGCACTGATGCTTTATCAAGCTATTTTAAACAAGTGGTCTCGAACTAACGCTCCCAAGTGTGTATATCAGCGAGACTGGCCAATGAGCCACGTTTCGACAAGTGTTTGAAAAAATGTTATCTTTTCCCGTCTCCCCTAACAACCAAGATAGTATTTATAGCCCGACCAATCGTGGTTAGGCTTTCATTTGTTGCGCTCCAATCAATTTGAAGTTTACATGGTAGGCTATTTCTGTAACGTAAATTTTTTTCAAACACGTTAAAAAAAAATCTTATGAGCAGAAATGATTTTATGCTGTCAGGCACCCCCAATATTTTATTTTGGGTATAATTTATTAATTCCTGGACTATTTGCGTAACGTTTTACATATTATTTGTCAGCAAGCCCTAAGGAACCCAAAATTACTAATTTAAAGGAGCTACGTGGCTGCGTTCAAAATATGCAATTTCTTCTACCTCCTGTTTCGAAGATGTGCTGTCTGGGTACTGTTATGTGTTCAAACGTAAACCCATCTAATGTTGTCTTTTCTAATAAGAGTTTGTTATGATTTATAAACCTAACTCTGGGAAAGGGTAGTGTATTTTATCACTGTCCGTCTGAAAAAGTTAGTGCTTGTAGACTTACACGCGTGATGCCAGCATTTGTATATCGCGCGTCGCGTGTTGCATGCGTTCCTGATTTTCAGCCCTCCCCTCTCGCTATCCTTTTGTCCATCTGTTCGTTCGTTTTTGGTAACGTAATATAATTAATGTTAGGATTAATTTAGGTCATTACGCAGTACGTCTCAATGTTTTTCTTAGAAATGCAGCACACGTTTCATTGAAGAAAGCGGGTAATAATACAGTAAGCTTTTACTATCAACGTGAAAGCGTTACAATTTGCAGACGAAGCAGAAAACAAGGGGGATTTCGAGTACATTCTTTGTGACAGCACTGTCATTTTCCCATTGCTCTTCTCTTTATTAATTTTATTTGTTAGGCTTTATATTTACCTAATAATTTATATATGTGGATTAGAATATTTCATGACACCTCCCCTCTTAAAACAGACATTATATGTCAGTCCTTTATTCTATATACACATAGAGAAATTTATTATTATTTCTGGGGTTTACGGTGATTCTCATCACACGGATGGCGGCTTAAAAAATCCGCTCCCAGATTGGTTTTTCCAGATATATATTCAATGCTAAAATTATATGGAGCCAGAAGCAAAGACCATCGGAGTAACCTAGAGTTCTCATGCTTAGCCTGTGCTAAAAACGATAAAGGTTTGTGGTCAGTTTGCAACTTAAATGCCTTCCCATATAGATAAATATTGAATTTCTTTATTGCCCATATTACTGCAAGACATTCTTTTTCGCTAGTTGAGTAGTTGATTTCAGCTTTATTCAACTTTCTGCTAGCATATGCCACTGGGCTTAATTCCCCATCCAATGCATCTGATTTCTGTAGTAAAGTTGCACCTAACCCAATATTACTTGCATCCGTCCTTACTATGAATTCTTGACTTAAGTCAGGTAATTTCAAAATGGGTTTACTTGTGAGCTTTTCCTTCAATTCTTGGTAAGTCATTTCACATTGTGGTGTCCATGTAATGCGATCTGGAAGTCCTTTACGTGTCAATTCCGTTAAAGGTGCACATATGGAATTAAAGTTTTTGATATACTTCTGGTAGAAACCACATAATGAGACAAAGGATCTCACGTCCTTCTTGGTTTGTGGTCTCGGGGCTTTCTGTAGTTTCTCTAAGTTTCTTTGGGTCAGGGGTCATGTTTCCCTGATAAACTGTGTGTCCCAAAAATTCCAATTCTTTACATCCAACGCAACATTTGGTTGGTCGGGCTGTTAAATTTGCCTCCCTAAGTCGATCAAACAGCATGTTCAGAGAGTCAATGTGTTCCTCAAATGTTTCTGTTGCTATAAGGATATCATCCATAAAATTTGTTATACAGGGATTATTCAGAGGATCCAATAATTTTCTCATCATTCTAGAGAAGACACTAGGTGCATTCTTCAATCCAAATGGCAATCTATTAAACTCATAGTGTCCTTCTGAGGTACTAAAAGCTAGGTATGGTCTAACCTCAGGCTTTACTGGAATCTGATAGTATCCTTTACTCAGATCCACTTTTGAGAAATATTTAGCTTTATTTAGCCTGGCAAACAGCTGATTTGTATCCGGCAATGGATCCACCTGTCCTTCTGTAATAGCATTCAGTCTCCTGTAATCTATACAGAGTCTATGTTCTCCAGAGGGCTTCCTTAAGAGTACAACCCCGGAACTATACGAAGACTCACTGTGCGAAATAATTCCTTCCTTCAACAGATAGTCTATCTCTTCCTTCAAAGCTTTTTCCTTAGCAAACGGAATCGAATATGGTTTCATACAGACAGGTGTGGAGTCTATGAGTTTCATATCATATTCCAATAGGTTTGTATGCCCTGGTCGGTCTGTTAACACCTCTGCATGATTATTTAGAACCTGTTGCACTCTCTCTTTCTGAGTTTTCGTTAAATGTGTACTGATTTTCACCTGTGCTGCTGTCTCACAGGGGTGTAATGGATATTCAAATGATGAAAGTGGTTCCTTTTTCATCTCCATGGCGATGGACAAGGTCAACAAGTGTGTCTCTTCCTGATGTTCTCTTTCCAAATATTTCTTCAGGAGATTCACATGATAGATTTTTTCTTTCCCCTTCTTATCTATCTTATAATTTGTTCTAGACACCTTCTCTAAAACTGTATATGGACCCTGCCATCCAATTTGTAACTTATTCTGACTCCCAGGCAAAGAAGCAGTACTTTCTCTCCCACAGCCAAATTTCTGTCTTTCGCCTTCCTGTTATAATAGGCAGCATGTTTCTTCCTGGCTTGTTTCAAATTTTCATTGGCAAGTTTCCAGCCAGTTTTCAACCGAGTGGTCAGCTCATTCACATATTGGTATGAAGATGTAATGTTTTCCTCTGCCTTTTCATCAGTCCACGTTCTTAACAAAGCTACATATGGACCTTTAATTGTGTGGACCTATTTGTCCATGCACCGGTATGGTCTCTTCCACTCGAAGCTTTATAGTGATGATTTTTCCTCCCAGAATTTTCATTCACAAAACGACCGCTACCAATTTTTCTTTTGGGGCTTTCTCCCCTCTTAAAATTCTTGATGAGAGATTTCCTCTCTACATCCTCTTCCTCCAGTTTGTTTAAGTCCGATTGAGGGATTGTCGGCTTATCCTGGGGTAAGACATCTCTTTGCACTCTCCGCATAGTGGCCATTGTAAAACAGTTAAGTGAAGCTTGTCCGTGAAAAGGGGCTTCCCATTCCATTTGGTCCACTTTATCAAATTTATTTTTCCTTTTATTGTTAGGCCTGATTTTGCCCCATGGCGTGTCCAGGTCCTGATCCATGTTCCCACTTGTGGGTGTTCCCTCATGTGCTATGCTACACCTTTCTACAAAATTCTCAATGTCCCATCTTGCTTTGGGCCAATAATAATTGTGAGCCACCTTTTGAATGATGGTACCTATCTTCTCATGGTCCCCATCTGGTTTCACATGTAGGCTCCTTATTAAGTCTGTCCTATATCTTTTTGGAAGAACCAGCTGTCCGTGACCATTGGATCTAGTTCCAGTCTTCCTATACATCAACTTGTTTTTCATGTAAAAATCTCCCTTGCCTGGAGTTGTATGACAAGTTGACAATTTTCTGAAACAAGGCTTGAGCGTTTTGTCCTCAGCCTGTGCCTTCCTCATCTCTTCTGGAGTGGTATCTAACATAATATCCTCCTCCTGTCTTGAGGTCGACCTGACCTGAAGGGTTGCCATATACACAGGTTTCCTTCTGCAACGGTCAGTGTCATGATTGTCCATCTGACAATTCTTACACCACCTTTTTCCTTGGTTGAAAGATTTTCTTTCATCATATTTCCTTTCATCGAATTGTGGGAATTTATTTTTATTTTCATACCGTGGCCTATCAAATTGGTGCTTACCTTTATTTTGATCCCTAGGATCAAATTTATTAAAGTTCTGTGGTGCCCTAAAGTTGTCCACCTGTTTCTTTTTATTACCTGTTACCTCTGCTTGAGCTGCTTGATACCTTTCAGCAACATTTAGCAACTCACCCAGCCTCTCTGCACCTTGTTCCATGAGAAACTTTCTCAGGTCTGGAGCCATGGACTCTCTTAGTTGCTCTATAAGGACCATTTCCTTAAGATCTTGGGTTTTCCCCAGAGAAGTCCATTTCTCCAAGTATGTCTCTATGCGTGCAGAGAACTGGTGATAGGTTTCACCTGACAGTAGTTTAGCATTCCTAAATTTTTTCCTGTAAAACTCTGCATTCTTTTCATACCTTAACAAAAGAGCCTGCTTTAGCATGTCATAATTTTCCTGATCACCTCTGCTCATTTTTGCAAAAACTTCATAAGCTGCCCCACGAAGTCCCTGAGATAACTTTAAGCTCCACCTTTCTCTCTCTAACCCATACGTGGTAGCTAATAGTTCGTACCTATTTATATAGCTCTCAATATCATCGTCTTTCTCAACAAAATGATCTAAATGAAAATTCATAGCTGAGGTTGAGGCTCCTTGAGTAACCGTAGCATCAGAGGCAAAGGGACTGGCACCATTTTCAGGAGCATGGCCTTGAAACTCAAACTCCCTTAGTCGTAACTCATGTTCCCTTTGTAATCTTTTCTCCTCCTTTTCTGCTTCCCTCTCTGCAGCTAATCTCTTCTCTTCTCTTTCTGCAGCTAATTTCTTCTCTTCTCTTTCTGCAGCTTGTCTTCTTCCTCGGCTTCCAATGCTTTAGCCTCTTTGTCAGCCTCAATCTGCAACCTCTTAGTCTCAGCCTCAGCTTGCAACCTCTTAGTCTCAGCCTCAGCTTCAAATTGTAACTTCTTAATTTCCCTGTCAGCCTCTAACTTTCTTTCGGCTTCAAACCTTCTTTCTTCGCGTTCAATAAATTTGTCACATTCCGTCGTGACATAGGCAACCATAACTTGCCCATCTAATCCTAACTCTTTTGCAGTCTGAACCGCAGCAGATCGAAATTTGGCCAGGTCCGCCATTGTCTATTATGTAAATTTATACAATGTCTAACCAACAATTCAATCTCTAATGGACAACACAGGCACCGTGAGCTCAACCTTATTTAATTCCACCCAAGGATACCTTTTAATTCTTATATTCCCTGAAGTGAATTACCCCCAATATTTTTAATAGTTAAAGATTCAAAATCCCAAGAGCGAGACCCCAATATATGTGGTGAAGTGGGATGTTATAAATACTTATAGGGAACTTAGTGTACTGACTGAGATCAGCTGTGAAGGTATCTATATCTATTAAGAGTAGTGTATTATAGATAACCTTACTTGCTACCACATATCTATATATCTCAGTCAGAATTATTCTGGAATAGTGTGATGCTACGTTATGTGTCTAGGGTATGTGTATGGTGAAGTGTAAGTCACAACAACAGACAGATAAACAATTTAATTTAATCCACTACTCTTGACAACACTGTGACACTCACATACATATAACACTCTACAAAGATATCTTAAAAGAGTCACTGATAAACTTTCAAATAACAATATGTATTCATTACTGGCATGAATGAATATGTGTCCTGATTCAACTACAAGGGAACCAGGAATCACAATCAATTTAAATTACAAGTTATGTACAGAATGTATTTAATATGAATATTGTAGTGACATATATTAGTACAAATGTTCTATGTGTGTCAGTTGTGTAGTAGTAAAATGAGGTAATACTGGTTTTGTTTTGTTCAAGCTCTGTTGGTATTTGTCATCATGACTTCAATAGTTTGTCTTTAGGGACCAGTATTGGAGATGTTCACAGTTCCTGATTTTAAGACAAGTAAATTCCCCTCTGAATAGTATTTTTATAAAGTTATTTCAAGATGAGGGGACATAATGTTGAGCTCAGCTGGCCAACTCTGCTTATCTTGAGTGATGGCGGCAGGAAAGGACTCCTCTGCTCGAATTCTCCTCTGGGCTCAGGAGACACCTCACTGATAGCTAAAAAGACCAAGGAGTATGCTGTCCGACTCTGGATTCAGCAAATCTCTGACCAGATGCTGCTCAGTACCATCAAGACCACTGTCCCTGAAATCAAGAAGGATGTACCTTCTACTTCATAACTAATTTATATTCTCTTTTACACTGATCACAATACAGCACAAACATTGCGTTCAGAGCGTTAGGCCAACAGTCAGCTTCATCTGAAATACTTTATACCAGCATTACCATCCTTAATGGTTACTACGCCTCTGCACTTCCAGCATTATTTCTTTCTAGTCAATCATCCAGGTGTCAGTGTACTGTTTGGCCATTCCATGCCGTTTTACTTCTCTCCGACACCCTCTGTTCAGGCTGGAGCATTTTAGGCTTTACCTCACGTTTGCCACTGAACTACACATATATATACAGGCATAAATCAACAATTCACATTCAATTTTCATTAAAAGATATTAAATGGTTCAAGCTTACCACAATTCATACGAATAACACAGATACGTTGATTAGCAATGAATTCTGGCACAAACTGGCACAAATTTCCTTCTGCTTATCTTCCAGGCTTTTATTGAGCCAAATATAAGCTGGCTTCAACGCACTGATGCTTTATCAAGCTATTTTAAACAAGTGGTCTCGAACTAACGCTCCCAAGTGTGTATATCAGCGAGACTGGCCAATGAGCCACGTTTCGACAAGTGTTTGAAAAAATGTTACTTTTCCCGTCTCCCCTAACAACCAAGATAGTATTTATAGCCCGACCAATCGTGGTTAGGCTTTCATTTGTTGCGCTCCAATCAATTTGGAGTTTACATGGTAGGCTATTTCTGTAACGTAAATTTTTTTCAAACACGTTAAAAAAAAATCTTATGAGCAGAAATGATTTTATGCTGTCAGGCACCCCCAATATTTTATTTTGGGTATAATTTATTAATTCCTGGACTATTTGCGTAACGTTTTACATATTATTTGTCAGCAAGCCCTAAGGAACCCAAAATTACTAATTTAAAGGAGCTACGTGGCTGCGTTCAAAATATGCAATTTCTTCTACCTCCTGTTTCGAAGATGTGCTGTCTGGGTACTGTTATGTGTTCAAACGTAAACCCATCTAATGTTGTCTTTTCTAATAAGAGTTTGTTATGATTTATAAACCTAACTCTGGGAAAGGGTAGTGTATTTTATCACTGTCCGTCTGAAAAAGTTAGTGCTTGTAGACTTACACGCGTGATGCCAGCATTTGTATATCGCGCGTCGCGTGTTGCATGCGTTCCTGATTTTCAGCCCTCCCCTCTCGCTATCCTTTTGTCCATCTGTTCGTTCGTTTTGGTAACGTAATATAATTAATGTTAGGATTAATTTAGGTCATTACGCAGTACGTCTCAATGTTTTTCTTAGAAATGCAGCACACGTTTCATTGAAGAAAGCGGGTATAATACAGTAAGCTTTTACTATCAACGTGAAAGCGTTACAATTTGCAGACGAAGCAGAAAACAAGGGGGATTTCGAGTACATTCTTTGTGACAGCACTGTCATTTTCCCATTGCTCTTCTCTTTATTAATTTTATTTGTTAGGCTTTATATTTACCTAATAATTTATATATGTGGATTTGAATATTTCATGACAGTACATTAAACTCGTAGTGTCCGTCTGATGTACTAAATGCCAGCATTTTCCTAACTTCTGGTTTCACTGGTATTTGGTAGTATCCCTTGCTTAGATCTACCTTTGATAAATACCTAGCCTTACTCAATGTAGAGAACAGCTGGTTGGTGTCAGGTAATGGGTCCACCTGAGATTCTGTGATCGCATTAAGCTTGTAGTAAATACATAACCTGTGTTCACCACTAGGCTTCCTTAATAGCACCACACTTGAGCTATAGGGAGATTCAGACTTTGAAATAATTTTCTCTTTTAAGAGATAGTCAATCTCATCCTTGAGTGCTTGTGCTTGCTATTGTTCAGTCCATGTCCGCAGCAATGCTTCCAGTGGACTGTGTATGGGGACGGCAATACAACAACGTTGCCGGACCCACACTTATTTCTATTGTAAGGGGCAGTATACCGAAGTGGGGCCTGTCTCCATCAACTGTTTGGTACAGCCCTGGTTCCTACCTCCTTTGGTTCGGGTTTGTTTCTGCAGCTTTTTAAATACTGGTTGCTGACTAACCAAATTTTCCAAAGGATACAGGCCATGGTGTTCCGACAAATATCTAGTCGGGGTGGGATGTCTCTCGTCCCCTCTTTGTACAATACGGAGAGTTGCCATGGTTACTGGTGTAACAGTAGACTTGTTGTGATTTCGTTTTCTCGTTATCACTGCTTCTACCTGTTGTTTTCTATGTGTATCTTCTTTGTGGGCCTACGTCCGCAACAATGCTTCCCTAGGTCCTGTAACTGGTCTACGCTTCTGAATGAGGTTACCTGGTTACATTCTGAACAGGATTTCATATACCGACTTATGTCTTCAATTATTCCTGGCCAGTAATATCGCAATGCTATATTTTGACCAGTGGCCCCTTTTCCTCTGTGACCACTGCCTGATGTAGCATGCTCTTGCTCCATAATTTCCTCCCTATAGAATTTTGGCACTACCAGCTGTCCATGCCCTTTAGGTCCTTTTCCAGCTTGTCTGTAGAGTAGGCCATTTTCCATATAGTAGTCTCCTTTCTCTGGAGGGTTATGGGCCTTTGGCAATTTGCCAAAACAAGGCTTCAATGTGCTGTCTGCTGTTTGAGCCTTTTTCATCTTTGTACGATGAATGTTTATTGGATCTCCCTCCTCCTTTTTGGTGCTCGACCTGGTATGGTTTGCTGCCATGACAACAGGTTTTATTGGGTCACCCAAAAAGACATATTTACATCCTATTACCAGCGGGTATATAGGATCATCACTCACTGCTGCTCTTATCACTCCTTCCACATAGCGAGTTCTCACGTTGATCCTTGCTATGGGAAGTGTCATGGTGCCAGTTCCCTGCATTGCCCCTTGTATGTCCACTGTTTCTGTGGTAAGTTGGTCAGGGTGCACTAGGGTTGCACTCACGACTGAGTCGAATTCCAAACCTGAATCATATAAGCACTGAATTTTAGTGCCATTACATGTCACTTCCTCACAGACAGGGGGATGATGGAGGTCATTCTGACTACCTGCCAGTTCCTTCCTTCCCTTGTTCCCTGTTGTGAGACACGCAGCGTAATAAGGAGGGTTGTTCCTTCTGCAGTCCGCAGTATTGTGGTTACTCATTAGACAAGTTTTACACCACTTTCCTTCCTTCCGGTAAGGTGTCTTATCCGATCTTAGAGGGTTTTTTGTCCTTTTGGTCAAATCTTTGTTTGTTCCTTGTGGTATGGTCTTTTTGTTCATATTTGGTATAGTTTTGTGATGATGTGAAGTTTTCATCCTGCTTTTTCCTATTTCCTAATACTTCTGCCTGAGCTGCTTGATATCTCTCAGCAACAGTTACAATATCTCCCAATCTCTCTGCTCCTTGTTCCATGATAAACTTCCTCATTTCTTGAGGCATGGACTCTTTCACTTGCTCCATCATTATAATTTCTTTCAGATCCTGACACTTTCCTAAACTACTCCATTTTTCCAAATAGGTTTCCAATCTAGCAGAGAATTGGTGATAGTTTTCTCCTGGAAGAAGTTTAGCTGTTCGGAATTTCTTTCTATATGATTCTGAGTTTTTTTCATATCTCACAAGCAGTGCCTGCTTCAGGATTTCATAATCTTCCTGGTCATCTCTTGAGAGCTTCAAATATACATCGTAGGCAACACCTCTCAATCCCTGAGATAGTTTAAGACTCCACTTTTCTTTCACTAAGCCATAGGTAGTGGCTAGTCTTTCGTATCTATCCAGGTACGACTCAATGGCGTCTTCTTTCTCAACAAATGGGTCCAGATGAAAATTCATGGCCCCACTTGAGGTGCTCTGGCTGGAGCTACTCTCAGAGTGAGGTGAGCTACCACCATTATTGCCAGTATTTGCCTGAATTTCAAGCTCTTTTAATCTCAACTGATGGTCTCTCTCTGCTTGTAATTTCCTTTCCTCAGCTTCAATTTTCTTTGCCTCATTTTCAGCCTCCATTTCTTGGCTTCAATTTCCAGTCTTTTGTCTTCTCTCTTAGCTTCCAGTCTTTTGTCTTCTCTCTCAGCTTCCAGTCTTTTGGCTTCTCTTTCAGCTTCCAGTCTTTTGGCTTCTCTTTCAGCTTCCAGTATTTTGGCTTCTGTCTCTAATTGCAACTTTCTTTCTTCCCTATCCATGTGTTTGTCCACTTCTGTTGTGACATACTGAGTAAGAGCATCACCTGTCATGTTTAATTCCTTACCCATCTGCATGATCGCAGTCCTGAACTTCACTAGATCAGCCATGGCGTTACTTAGATAGGGTATGTAAATTTACTATAAACCAATTATTGTAATTAAACTTAATTAATTTAAATGAACAAATAATTTCCGTGCAACCTTGTGAGCATCAACTATTTACTGAGTACTAAATGGTACTCCTCCTAAGAAAAACAATAAAAAATCCAATTATAGAATTTTTTTTCAAAAAAAAAAAATTGTTTTTTATGTTATCTATGGGTGGCACAAGATAGAGTGTAGATAGATGAATAGACTAAGTATGGCTCAAGATATACAGAAATATCCCAGGAACGAGCCCCCAGTGTGGCGAGAGGTTTTATTTGGCTCTTGGATCAGTATAGTACTGACAATTACAGAAATAGAATTTCTGCAGAAAATGGTGAAGTCCCAGTGTCTGAGAGGACTACTGGTATCACAAATTAGTTACGGCTGTGAATGATCTGATCTCGAAACAATAGTAGAGAGGAGACCGACATAAAGTGCCACCTCCGCTGTGTAACTAACTGTGATATTAAAAAAAAAAAACAAGGAAACAGATTTTACTTAACAATGATAAAATTGACAAGTCGTTCAAAATACAATTTCCTTATATTTTATTTAGTATATACACTATCTACTCTTGTGCTGAAGGGTGAATGTTGAAAAAAAATGAACGTAATGAATTTGTAAGTTTACATATATTTTACAAATATTTATATTTATATATATAAATATTTTACAACAAGTTTTCCAATTATAGGAACACAAAAATTATATCAGCTGTGCTGTTAATTAAGGATATAACACTTATCAGCTATGCTGTTAATTTTGTCTCTTGCTATGCTAATTCACTTTCTCATCACTGACAGTTTCTATGCTCACAATGCTGACAGAAATGGTACTAATGTGTACTCATCTCTCTTAAGTCTGTTCTTCTTTGTTTGGTTCACACAACAACGGCAGAGTATCGTTCCTTTAGCCCACCCAAGACTGAGGGGGACCAAAGATGTAGAGTCTGGTCAACCTCTATGCTCCTGCGGAGTTCCAGGCAGCGGGATTGACTCGAACATACGATCTCAGTTTTTATGACACGACTGAAACCTGTAACAAAGCAAAAATAGGGGCTAATTTCTGTCCTCAAGCCCACCTATTTCTAATGTGGATGAAATGAGCGTGTGCCTCAGTGTTTGCATGTAGGATGAATGACAACATGGCTCAGTATGATTTAGCAATAGCGAGACAAGACAGGTGTCTACTTGCAAAGCATTCTTTCTGATAAACTAATACATGGATACAGTCAATAATATAAATTCAATGCATCAATAATATAAATTCAATACATGAATACATTCAATACATGAATACATCCCATAATATAAATTCAAGACATCCAATAATATGTACATTTAGGTGATACAACCATTTCCTTCCCCCTATAATATACCAGGCCCTCTCTGACGAGTGCTATACAAGCTGGTAACATATATCCTAACAATAACGTTATGTTCTTATGATAGGAGTATATGAGACGAGGACTGTTTGGTGATATATCAGGTTGGAGTTATAGGAGACAATAGATTGGAGTTAGATGCGACAATAGATTGAGTCCTAACAAGGACTGTTTTGGTTATATGGCAGTTGGTCTTATCTGAGATAATAGACACGTTATAGGAGACAATAGGTTGAGTCCTAACAAGGACTGTTTTGGTTATATGGCAGTTGGTCTTATCTGAGATAATAGACTGAAGTATAGGAGACAATAGATTGAGTCCTAACAAGGACTGTTTTGGTTATATTTCAGTTGGTCTTATCTGAGACAATAGATTGAAGTATAGGAGACAATAGGTTGAAGTATGAGTCCTATTAGCCTTCGTCTATTCAATCATAATAGGAAATACAATCATTATACTTAATTTCCCCAAGATACAATCAGTAACCTGATAGGTAGTATAAATGACACACAACAAATACCAACATTATAGACCTGCGGAAAGCCTATTTTCCTAAAGGTTATCGTAAACATATTTACCCTCTAAGATTCAAACCGGCCAGATTTTTGACGCGACTTAGCGAAGTAGGCTGCAGGTCGATGCCCTCAGGTAAGCTCTAAATCAAGGTGACAGCTTCTTCCTCTTCAGTCGGTCGGTATCTCTGGCGTCGTCTCGGTGATGTGTGATTATGCATAAAATCCGCCCGATTATATAGGTAGGTGAATTCTTAAGCAAGGCTTTCGGTTGGTTCCTGGCGGAGCAAGCTGATTGGTTTCCTCCGGTTTCGTCTTTTGCTCGTACAGCCTAATTTTATTCAGTTTTAATCCGCCATCTTGCGTGAACATGATGGCCGTTAATTTATTCTGTCTCAGAGACTGCTGAACGGTGCTCGTTGATTGGTTGAAGCAAATCTGTATCTCGACATAGTGATTAACAAAGTAGTGGGTTACACTCGTTTCACGACAAGATCATGTGTCCACTGTAGCGTTTTTACACAAACATAATACACTTATGTTTTTAATATAATATGGTAGTCATTATTTTAAACATTCATGTTGAATTACAGGTGGGCGCTCAGTGTGCTGTTTTTGCAAAGAAAAAAAAAAAGAAGGAAGAATGTAGACATGGAATAATGGAAAAACGGATATTTAAGAAATGAAATCAATGTAAACATAAAATTAGTTCGTACTTTAAACTCCGGAACAATCCACATTTTAATGGTTCTTTTAAAATTTTAATTGAACAAATTTAAATACATTTTTGCGCACCCTACCCCTTTCCCCCGGACAGTTGTCGGTGCGACCCTGTTTACAACAAAGATAACAACAAAAATGGCGAGTATTCGTATGTTCGTATGTATATGCAAAAGTGGATTTAAATAAAAGTTGGTGTCCAGGAATGCTGGCACCACGAGAGAAGCAAACTGACGGCACGACCTTCTCCAGTAACTATGGTGATTAAAAAAAACCTGAAACAGACCGACGCTTTCACGAGAAATGCTTGTGGTTAAATGACAGCTCTTAGGGAAACAAGAATTTCACCGTCAGACTTTTAGATTCCCCTAGCTGCTAAACAAAACCGAAGCCTGACTCTGTTGCGCTTTTGTTTTGAGTGATTACAGGATTCATGTCTGTTTATCTCTACTGTATTTTTTGCTTCTGTCACTGATGTGAAGTTCAAATGTAGCGGTCTTCCGGTGTGCAGTGAAATCAATAGCCACGCCCGTATTCTAGAACAGCCAAGTTGACACTCACCCACGCTAACAGGCACACACACACACACACACACGCACGCACACACCATACATACCACCGCAGACACGGGAACCTGTTCATTGTTGTGCTGTTGTAGCAAACCTTCTAGCTTAGGGTTTCTTAACTTTTTTGTTATTGTTGCGTCATGGACCCCTTTGATTGTCTGATGAAGGCAAAGAGCCCCTTTCTTGGAAAATGTTACATAAAAGAATAATGAAAAATGTTACATTTTAAATTTTAGGTTATGTTCACAGACCCCCTAGAATCTATTCACAAATCCCTCAAGGGGTACATGGAGCAAAGGTTAAGAATCCCTGATCTAGTGGTGTAGCAAAGTTAGATTTTGCTGGGGAGGTTATGATGGTATCCTAAAAAGAATGAAATCCGTGTATGTATTAACCGTGTGAGGTCAAGCACATGTAGGCCCCTGACTATAAATGATGATGATGAATTATGTGCAGGGAACCTAACGCTACCTCTCTAGATCTCACACGGTCACTATTTTGGCTCTAGTGTGTGGTGTATGATGTACCTAGTGTCTAGGGGAGAAATGAAATGTTGGTACACAAGACAAAAACACTTTAAGTTTCTATGAGGAAGTGAATAAAACCTGTGGTTAAGTTTTTCTTTAAATTTGCTACTTTTTTGTACAATTTATTTTGCCTGTCCAGTCATATCGTTTGGACAGGTCTTTAAAAATGAGGACGAACAGGAAACACGGGAGGCTTACTAATATACTCTAATACAATAATATTCAAACATAATCATGACAACATACATTAGTTAGATACATTTCAACGTGAGGACTCAACAATGTCTGCTCCCGGCACGTCCTTCACTTTTTCCCAATAGCAGTATCTAACTTTGATAATGGGATTAAACATATTAAATTCATAAAGCATTCTTACCACAAATCAAGAAATATAAACAAATGACGCTGACTTTGCAAAGAAATGGCCTCAGTTTCTTCTGCTCCGTCCAGACTGTGAAATACTTATTTAATTTACTTTTAAATTTATCACAGCTGTTCTCAGCGTATCTGAATAAAAAATACTGTTCAACTGGCAATGAATAGTGAAAGCTTTTTGCTAATATTTAGTAGCACTGGCCAATCGAAAGCTTGCGACTACCAGAATTCAAATGCAGTTTTTGAAAAACAAAAATAATTCCAAACATACTCTGCGTCTGGTAGTTGATTGGCCAGTCTGCTTTAGTTATGCCAATACAAAACGATGTTAGTTTTTGGTAACAATTTTCCTACCGCTCCCCTCTCCTCCTATACTCTTGTTACCCAAGCGAATTTGAATTTACCTCAATGCCTCCCTTCTAAGCCGGTGTCCCCACTAACGTTATGAAAAAAAACAAGCAGGAACAACAGTCTGTCTGGTCGTGCGTCCGTAGACATTTAGTATTTTCTCAATAACTTGGCAAATACTGGGACTGTTATATTATTTAAAACACATTCTTGCTCAGTGGACTCTAAGCTATATTACCATATGATTTTTATGATCAGTTTCATTATGGTTTTAGATTTTCAATTTTGTCACCGGTCATCGTCAAATAAAAATTTTACACAAGACGGCCATCTTCCCCTCTCGCTAGCATGTATTTTTCAAATAAATAACTTGTTTTTGTGACGTCAGAAACATTACCGCGAGGAGGCAATAAAATTGTCTGCGTGTTTGCTTCTGTTGGCTTTGCTCCAGCGTATATATATGCATGGCGGACTGTCAAGCGAAGCGGGATGTTGGCGTGGCGGGTTAAGAATTGGCGTTAATAATTTGTATTGTATCGTGTAACACTACCAAAAAATGTAAGGATTACTACTAAATTTTGCGTTAAAGTTGACAGAATACGTTAATTCAGATAGTTATTTTGCGGCACACTTCCGCAAAATCGTTAATTATAAGTCTTGGCTGCAGAATGTATGCAGCAGATCTGGCAAAATGTTAAATATTGGTAGTACGTTTTCGAAACCGAAACTAAAACGCGTGTTAGATTTTTACCGTGGGATTGTTCTATAGGCTTTAGCACTGCACAAAAGGCAGCGTTGCTGGCATGTGAGAGCATCACCATCAGACACAATAGGGCGGGTTTATTTATTATCATTTTATGACTAAAATCTTAGTGAAATTTGCGATTATTCTCGCAGATTTTACTACAAGTGGAAAGAGATAAATATTTCAAAAGTTAAAAAAAAAAGAAAAAGATAAAGGTAGTCCCATAACAGATACTGCTAAGTGTTAGAGACTTAACAATACTAAGTCTAGCATAGAAAGGTGAGGAGACCAGTTCCCTTCCTCGCTACCTTTTCCATCCCTAACTCTAGAGCGGAGTCAGGTTTGCAGCTGGGTAGACTGGACCATGACGATACTGTGATTCGAACCCGGTACAGCTCTTTCAAAAGTTACACGACATATACAGACAACGTGACGGGGTAACGATTATAGATAGACCATCTATACTGGGACAAAGAATATTTCAACATTACGACAACAAGACCTTCGTTAGGGACAGACTAATACAAAACAGAAGAGACAGAAAGTGATCACTAAGATTAATACATTTTTAAAAATTGAATAAAAGTGATACGACACGAAATTTGAACGTCGCTACCACCGAAATACAATCCAGACAATGTGGAAACAATAAATATTTCGAAATTTACACAACATACTTAGACAAGAGAGAAGACAGAAATAGTAGATACTGTTGGAACAAAGAGTGAAAATATAAAACAAAAAGATATAAACACCCGTGTGTTACCAGGGGCCTGAAAGGGGAGCATTTGAACCTACCAAGCAGTATCGTAACAGGAAACTTAGGAGGTTCGGGAATGGGGCCGGCCAACCCATCTTTAGAAACGTAAATCCACTAAAACTGCAACAACGATATGCCCAAGTCAACTTAAGAAAATAGTTCACCTCAACGAGGAAGGCATGGAAAGAGCTTGAGTTAATAGTACAGACAGCTTTGCCACTCCTAGGTGGATTCACCTAGATCTAGGTTTTTTGGTCCCGTCTAGGTGTCGTTTTCCTTCCTTACATGAAGAACACCACCTAGATTAACTTTCAGCTTTCGATTTTTCGCCGCAAAAATAGCAAAAAAATCGCCCAAAGTCGCCCAACCTAGGTGTTTTTAAAGGTACCATCTAGGGTTTTTCCCCATAATTTTGAGTGGCAACACTGGGTACAGGACATTAGAACTTGACATACGTTTGTTGAAGGCCTATGTTCCTTTTGGAGCTGAAAGGTCATGAATGACGCGGCACATGAAAGTGAAGATATTTGTAAAAGCTTGATTAATTAAACACTATTTTACTTGAAAGATACTTGTATTGTCTGCACTAGTTAACTATTCAACAACATTCTTACTTTTCAGTATTACTAAAAAAAAATTTTGGAGGAAAAAAAAAAAGGGGGGGGGGGAATTTGTGACGTTACACAAAAGGGGGGGGGGGGGGGTCTAGGTTTTTGTGACAATGGGGTAGGGGGTGTTAAAATGACCAAAAATGACGTCATATGTAGACAACCCCTAAGTCCTGAGTTTAGACGCTGGCGTTGGATGGGACACACATTTTAAAAACACATGTTTATAGCAAACACGGAAGTCCTTGTTCTGGACTGTCCAGGGTAAGAGAGGTATGTCAGTCATTGTTCTCTAGCTCCCTAAGGAGCATATGCCTTCAACAAAAGAGGTATAGGGAGACATAAAAACACATAGAGAAGGGAACTGAAGACAATACATAAATAAATCCCGTAGCTAGGCGATGGCACAGTTCAGGTGATCCCTGGTTCTATTCCCTAGTTAGCCTAACACTTCTGTTCTTCTGAGTTCAGTTTGTAGTCATGCTAAATCTGCAGGCCTGTCGCCAGGACGAAGTCAACAGTCTTTTCCAGGTCAGCACGGCAGCCCCATAGCTTCTGCTGGAGCTCAGCACCCCTTACAGGTCATCAGGGGTTGGACAGTTTTGGAGAATGTGAGCAGGGGTCTGGATTCCAGTTCTACATGGACATTCATATGTGTGGGATATCCTGAGACGATAGAGATGTTACTTAACTGTTATCTCATGTTCTACTTCTTGTCTTTCTGACGACTGTTTGTCACATACCCATTTTCGTTTATTATTTTTGTTAGGGATGAAGACGGCAAGAAAGCAAAAAGAAGCCTCAATACTTTCCATCTTCGATGTCTATGCCACATCCTTGGTATTTGTGACAAAACGTCTGAACATGCTCTTTTGTGTGATCTCTCACACCTTCAGCCCTGCGGCAGTATCCTTTCTTTTTCTTCATTTTTCTCAGTCATCGCTTTTATTTGGCATAAATCATGACTTTTCATTCGTTATTTTCACTATTTTACTCTTTATGCTGGACTTAGCATGGTGAAGTCTCTAACATGCCACTCCCCTGTGGCAGTATTTGCTACGGGAGTAATTCGTATTTTATTGTTTACCACTCCTCAGACGTATTATCGTAACAATACCCAGTCGTCAGACCGGTCACCCGCTTATCTCTTTGAATCCGTCTGACCACCAGTGGAAACGTGTCGGTCCAACGTCTGACCCCATTGGAAAGCTGTTGATCATGTTGACACAAGCTTGTATTGTGCGTACGATGAAAGAAGACAACACTGTCTGACCAGACATCTGTCTGGCGGAGGCATGCAGATAAAGGGGATAATTAGATAATCTGTCGGGCTAGATATCTGGGCGGAAGTCATTACGCCAGAAAACACACGGTCACAATATTGTGATAGACAGAGGTGCGCCGGAAGTCTTACGTTTCCAGAATAAGGAGGTTTCGTCCATATTAAAAATTTGCTGAGGCAAATAACCTCCCTCTACAATTAGTTTATCTAGGGTTTCGACAAAATCTTCTGCTGCCTTAGCATCAACACTCGCAGACTCATCACTCACATTATGCAGCGAAAAACGTTGTTTGAAGCACTTGAACCACCCAGAACAAGCACTAAACTCGATATTGTAGTATTGTCCTGCTTTTTTTAAAAGCATTTCGAACAAGATTCGTGCCTTAGCAGTGATCCTCAACGTGTTGAGAGGGATTCGCTTCTGTGTTTGGTCCTCAATCCAGGTCATTAGCAATTTTTCCATATCTGATATAGGTCCCTCTCGCATTTTCGTAAGCTTTGTAGCTTTCAGTGGAGCCGATCCTTTAACAGCTTGGAGAATTTTTTCTTTCTTCTTAAGGATCGTCGTGACTGTCGAGTGCGACATGCCCAAATCACGAGCTATAGCATTCACTGGTTTTCCACCTTCGTGATGTTTAATTACCTTTTGTTTTACTTCCATATCGATACTTATCCTTTGTCTCTTACTGCTGCTTTCACTCGAACTGGTTTTGCTGCGTTTGGGAGCCATGATGCACTTCACGGTAATGTATTTTCGAAAGCTCACATTAAAACAACGATAGTAAGTACAGTACTGTACATATAGAGGCCAGTAACATAGGCGTTTATTATGACTATCAAGACATATGTACTGTATTGTAGGTTATATATGTGCTGTACCATTATGCGCCTGGTATCGCAATCGCTTTGTACTGTATACAAGAGACATGAGATACACGTGTTGTGTGCGGGAAGCTGTTGCTTTCGCTACGTCCGGTTTTGTCCGCTTCGTCCTGTTCTCCGATCGGCATTTCTGAACTCTATTATAACCTTATGGGACCACGGACGTATATGCGGTCGGACGTTGTCCGAACGGACGTCATGCGGCGCATGACTGTATATATATATATATATATATATATATATATATATATATATATATATATATATATATATAGAGAGAGAGAGAGAGAGAGAGAGAAAGAGAGCCATTACTTATAAGAGGGCATTGGTTGGATTACTCCAACTGGGGGCTTGACGGACCAGAACCATTGTATAAACCCTTCACAAAAGGCGACGGGCCAGATAATAAGTTAACAAATTTGTTCAGCCCTTAAGTAGCATTTGTTCTTGACTTCTGGGAATATCTTGTGAAGGCTCCCCTGAGGTAGAAACGCCATTCATCTTCTATCCACATCTTTGCCAAGAGTAATCTTGCGCGAAGATAGATACCTTGGACGACCAACTTTTAGATACACTTGCGTTGTGACCATTAGTGGACCACTACTGCAAATCAAGGGGAGGCAATCTGTGACATTATTTCTTGGCAGGACAAAGTGACTAATGTCGGGGCGCTGTCACGTGCTAGCCTTCAAAGGATGTATAATTTGCTAGTTAGCGCAGATTACGCACGGCAAAAGAACAGCCGGCGACCGCAGCTGAGGTCCAATGTAAGATGTGTGTAAGAGACATATGTAGGCAGTGGACATAAATGCAGCAACCTGGGATGATGAAGTTGCCGATCGCTCCAAGTGACGATGCTCCCTACGGGTGCCACATCAGGTTGGGCGAAAAGAAACTCTCACAACAACCAGAAGAGAAAATAACACGCTGAAAGGAACACCATGACAAAAGCAGCTGAGGGCTGTCACCTCAGGGTGGCATCCCCGTAGTCAAGTTATGACTGAATGGGGCTACTACTATACTAAAGAATGCATGGGCAAATCTTAAGCGAGTTGCGCAGTGCAGAAAGTCCTGACATAAACTAGTTGAACGCCTATTCTCCTTTAGGAGTTGAATGGTCATGATGCTGAAGAACTGAGTGTTATATTCTTTTTTTTTTTTAAAGTCATCATCATCATCCTCGTCATCATCATTAATACCTTTCAGATTCCCGTGAAGCACAGGTCCTCGGGACGAACATGCCACCCCCCCCCCACCTCATCTCCTGGTCCAGTTCCATCCGTTCGAGGTCATTCAATGTCATCTTGATCCCATTTATGTCTGTCCCCAGTTCTCTTCTCCACGTGTGGTTTTTTTGTGTTTGCCTTATTTCTTTCTAAGCATAAAACACATAAAGGTAGTCTCATAGCAGATTCTGCCGTAGGGGGGTGAAGTATTAGAGACTTCACTATACTAGGTCCAGCATCGAGAGGTGGGGTGATCAGTTCCCTGCCTCGCTGCCTTTTCCTTCCCTAACTGAAGATCAACGTCAGGTACTTATTTACAGTTGGGTAGACTGGGACGTGCCGATACCGTGAATCTAACCCGGCACCTTTGCCACGAGAGACCAGCGCTCTAACCATTCCATCGTCATCTCATGTTACCATCACCGTAATGTCGGCATGTCGATGAGTCCTATCACATGAACATTGAGCCGTAGCCAGTTCGCAGCAACAAATACTTACAGACGTCATTCTGTTTTCTTTTCATCCAAGGCCAGCTAGGTATTCAAATAGAATAAATGATAATAAAACAAACGTTTAGAGATAGAGGTAATTTTCCAGCCCGGCTTACTGCGCCTTTGGAAATGCCGAATGTAGGCCAGCTTGAGGAAAGGTCATGGAGTGCTGTATTCACCGTATACATAAAACACCTGGATCCGGCCGAAACCAGGCCTGTGTTTATATTTAGTTGTGCCGTTTTGTAAACGCGGTAAACAACGCTTCTGTGCGCTACTGTCTCGATAACTCTCAGACGTTACACACTTCAGGATACACCGCGTACCCCTTATCTGTTACACAATCACGTGATGAGACAGTAGCACGTGCAAAAGATACACATACAGGACGAAAGTGAATTGGAACTGTGTTTTGCTCTGGCAGGCAGATTGTTATCGGCACTTTGAAAGACAACACCCATAGATACGACGAGAGAAATGTATATAACTGCATGTCATCCAGGTGTGTTATGACCATCTAGCTTGCTCTTATCTTGTGTGTATCGTCATTGTCCCTTGCACTGCTTAACGAACATAAGCCACCCCCGCAGTTTGTCCCTGAAGGAAGCCATCACCAAGCATTCACATGCTCTTGCACCGATGCTTTTTTTGTGTGTGGCAACTTCTTATACATGATGAGGTTGCCCGCCTCATACACAACCTCATATTAGTTGCCTTATACATGATGAGGTTGCTCGCCTCATACACAACCTCATATTAGTTGCCTTATACATGATGAGGTTGCTCGCCTCATACACAACCTCATATTAGTTGCCTTATACATGATGAGGTTGCCCGCCTCATACACAACCTCATATTAGTTGCCTTATACATGATGAGGTTGCCCACCTCATACACAACCTCATATTAGTTGCCTTATACATGATGAGGTTGCCCGCCTCATACACAACCTCATATTAGTCGCTTTATACATGATGAGGTTGCTCGCCCCATACACAACCTCATATTAGTTGCCTTATACATGATGAGGTTGCTCGCCTCATACACAACCTCATATTAGTTGCCTTATACATGATGAGGTTGCTCGCCTCATACACAACCTCATATTAGTTGCCTTATACATGATGAGGTTGCCCGCCTCATACACAACCTCATATTAGTTGCCTTATACATGATGAGGTTGCCCGCCTCATACACAACCTCATATTAGTTGCCTTATACAACCATTGCCAGAGTGTGCAGTTGTCCTATTCTGTCATTGTCTCTTCACTGACCCCCCCCCCCCCCCAAGAAAAAAAAACTGCACGGGGCGTACTGTTTCCGATGATAAAGCGGGGTTTCCGATATAGAGCCGTTGGCAAATGCCTTTGACGTGTTTCTTCTTCAGCTTCGTTTCTAAAGGCAGAATGCTGCTTATCTTCTGAACGCAGAAAAAGTTCTGACTGTTTGAGCTGTCATTGTTGGTGCGTCCTGTCTAGAGATAGACACAGAACGAGGGAGTTGTAAACCAGAGATGGTGGAGAGATATATATCAAAAGATGTTGAGAACATATATTTAGTGCGTTAAAAGTCTTGGAGGTGGAAGTATGGTGACGAGTGTTCCCTTACCTCCCGGTCTCACGTTCCATCACTGAAACAAAGCATAAATTGCATTACAGGTGACATTAATTACTTGTATGTAAAGCTGTGTGACGCAATTTTTATAGCGTGGTATAAATGAATAAATGTCACATAACAAATTTCATACTTAAAAGAAAAAAAACAAACTTAATTTGTGCCTCCTTTTGGTAAGGCGCGCCTCATTAAACCTAGACACTGGGTCCGTCGGCTATATTAGGGCGCATAATCAAATATTAAAGACGTTGCAGTCAGGATATTACATTTAACATGGTTCTCTAGGTGCCATACCCAGCGTTGTTACAAAAGGGTAAAGATAGTCCCGTGGCATTAACTGTCGCAGTGGAGTGTTAGAGGCTTCACTGTACTAGATCCACCCTTTTATGAGGTCGGGTGACCAGTCCTACTCCTCGCTGCCTCATCCTTACCTAACGGAAGTGTAGAGTCAGATACTCATTGACCGCTGGGTAGACTGGAACGGGTACTACCAGGTTTCGGTGCCCAACGTTGTAGAAGATCATAAGAATTTTCTATCCCCAATGCTATTTATTATTATTCAAATACCACGATGGTCATTCTATGCAGGATGATCTCCCTTTGTCCTTATCACAGGTTGCCACCCCTTGCTCTGCAGTGATGGTCCAACAATGGCCAAAATATAGCGTATCTAATGTGGGTCTTCAGAGGTATCTAATTTCGCACAAGATTACTCTTGGCATAGATGCAGATGGATGATGATGCTTCTACCTTGAGGTAGTGTTCACAAGATATTTCAGAAGTCAAGAACAATTGTGGCCGGGGCAGGTGTTCCTTAGGACTGGAACGGCACCATATTACCAATCTGTGGCAGTGCCGGTATATGCAGTATTTTGAGTTTACTTTACAGAGAGCAGATGTTTAACTGGCCTAATCACCAGAGATTTAGATTTCTCTCTTAAATTTGTGTTACCAGGTTCGATTTTCTTCTCTTAGGTGTTGATGTAGCGAATTTAATTGAAATGGATAGATTTCTTATCTAAATCTCAAAACTGTAGTAATTCACCTTTTCAACAGCGTTCGATTTCATGCAAAACTTTTAATATCTTTCAGCATGAAACTTAAAATTTCAACAAAGTCTGGAATTCAGAACATTTTTACAATAATAAGCATAATAAAGTTTTAACATCTCATCAGATGCTTTCATCGATGCAAAAATCCCTTTTTGCATCTTTGTCTCATAGGCCTACTCAATTGTCAAATATGGCGAACCTTCTCATTCCACCGTGTTCCTTCCTTTAAGTTACTGTCTTATTTTGGGTTCGACGACATTTACCCATCTCTTCAGATTTGTCCTTGATTTCTTTATCATCATAAGCATTCCTTGAGTTAAATGCTTTCCAACACAAGAATATTTTCTACTCTACATGGTTTGAGGTGTAAGACATTTTTTTTTGCAAATTGACTCAAATCCTCGAACCTAGTTCTGCTGCGACTAGGGTTGGGAGCTCTATTCAAAATACATATTGAATGATTGACACTACTTACGCCAGTAAGAAATATAAAACCACTCAATGTCCTGAAATACACATTTTATAATAAATGTTGAAGTTTGATTTCCTCAAACTAAGAAATATGTAGAGCTGGACCAGATACGACCTCTTGAGTTGCGCTCTTTCATTCTACTGCCAAATGGCGTCGTTGTTCCACTTTCCCCGGGGTAAATCTGAGCTATCCGATTGGTCAGGGGAAATCACCCAATTATTAGAAATGGCGTGTAGAAGCGACTCTACCCTAAATATGTGACACTATTTATTATTTTCTGTTTCTCATAAAATATAAAATTATGGGGTGGTCTGTGCTTCCTCTGTCTTGTAAGAATATAGTCTGTTTCCAAAGGAACAACTATGTACACGGCCACATATAGATCCCGGGGCTCCGCAAATGTATCCCGTAGGGAGACATTTGAGTACTATCAATAACAAAAATCCATCCCCAAAAATTTCTAAGTTCAAAAAAATTTTTCAGAAAAATTTAAAGTTCAAAAATTTTTCTAAGTCCAAAAATTTTTTCCAAAAAATTTAATTTAATTCCTATACTGGGGTCCTATGTCTATATGAGGTCGTCTGCTATGTAAAAAAAACTAGTAGTGGACATCAACTTCAAAAAGTGTAACTTATTCATCACATCATAATATTTTTCACCAAATTTACAAATTGGCAACACTGCCCAACAAAATCTGCAAAACACTCATAAGGTCATCACTAAAAAAATGTGACGAGTGGCAACACTGGGGAATGAACAATAAACTATCTTATTTGCAGAACTTGGCTGGATTATCATAATCTATTACATTTCATTCAAAAATATAGTTGATTACATTCTCTTGGATGTGGTAGGGGTGTTATCTCTTTTCTGTACTGTTATTTGCTCCATATTAAAAGCCTGCAAGTACTAAAAAAAATCTTTTTTTTTTTTTTTTTTTTTTTTTTTTTTTTGGCGTACTTATTTATTCTATTTCCCAAGTACTCTGCAATATTCCAAGAAATGTCCAAAATCTCTAATTCCTATGGTAATGGCAATCCACTTTCATAGAATAGCCAATGTTTTCATGGGTACTCATCATCTTCTTCTTCTTTTTTTTTTTTTCTAGTGAATGAGCCACTTGCTCATTATTACATGTAGAAAATATCTCTAAACATAATATGCATATTTATCAGACGATAATACAACCAGCATCATTTTTATAAGTAATCATTTTTCACAATAAAAGCATTAAAACCTCATGGCTTATCCTTATTTATTTATCTGAATGTTTCCTTGTTATTGACATTTTCCAAATGGTAAGTGTATAAACTCGTTCTAAGTCCGTCACTGTAGAAAATGTTCTATATTACATTTTTTTTTCTTCTTCAAAATATGTGATGTTTGTCTCTAATATCCGTACGTCTGGTGGTGATCCTGTCCATTAGTCAGTTATTTCTAATCATTCCTTCTTTTCTGTCAACACAGTATTTTTTTTCTGTGAACTCTGTCCTAGAAATATTATTTTATATATATATTTATTCTTCAAAGATCTTCTTTGACATACCATACATCAATTTTCAAACATCACATTATTCAGCAACCAACAGACGAATATGTTACTATCATATTATGAAATATAAGGGAAAAGGAAAATATAGTTTCCAAATCATCATGAATTTTCTACATTGGGTTCCGTATTACTTTATTTTCTCTTTTAAGACAACTGCTTATACTCTTGACAATATGTATCCATGTTGTCACTCTCGAGGCATCCTTGTATACAATTTATATTTGTCTCCTTTTTTTTTTTTCATAACACCAATGTATCATTTATGGTGTTCCAATATCATTGTATCTATTCTTGTCCTCCTGTTATCTTGAGAATTCATCCTTATTAACTCCCTATGTACCTTATCTAGCAATACGTTTATGCAAAACACATCAAACAATTATTTATGGAACTATCAACTGAGATGTAAGAACTTTTGACAATATGAGATGAAAAAAAAATTTTGGGGTCATCACTCAAAAAAAAAAAATGTGACATAGAAAGGAAGAAAATAATCAATTGATCGTGAGGAATCTACAATATTCTCGTAAGACAAAGTTCCTGGCACTCTGACTACTATTTATCCATATTATTTCTGGTTATCCTTGCATACAGTGTACCATTTCCATTTTCTTTATAAGTCCAATTCCTCGCTCATGGTGCTCCAATATTTAAAATGTGGATCCTTCCTATTCCTCTTATTCTGTACTGGAAATATATCCTTATTAATTGTCCATGTACTATATCTGCGAATATTTATCATCAATATATCAACTAATCATTTATAGAACCATTAACATAAATGTCTAGACTTTACCAAAACATGAACAAAAACATGTCTTTTTACATATGTGCAAAATTTCGACACCAACTCTGCCTTCGCTGGTTGAGGGTTAGTCAGAGTTATGTGGTGCCTGTAACATCCGCTGACTACAGCCAGATGGGTGACTTATGGTACTTATAATTCAAAAATCTCATCCGTCAGTTATCTTAAGTGTGGGGCGGGGGTCTATTTCCTGGTGTCCTTGACAAAGTTTGTTGCATTTCCAATCTAGGTATTCTCTTTTTTTTTTTTTTTTTTTTTTTTTTGTCATAATATCTCCATGATATATCTGTGACATGTCTGTCCTTGGGATAACGTTATTTTCTTATCCAATATCCTCGGGGTGAGCAAATCTCAGTGTGTCCACTTCCATCAATCATTTCTTTATTTTCTCTCCTGTAATTCTGGGTATGTTATGAGTATAGTACATTGTCAATTTATTCCAACTATCTTACAACATTCTGTAATTCGTGATAAGGAATAGTCATTTGTTATACAACAATGTTCATATTACAAAGGCAATAAGCAAAAATCAAAGAGATATCTTCTCCAAAATGCGGATGCATCTCTATTTCCTTTACCTCTGGGCGTAGCAATTATTCAGTCATTATTTTTTTTTTCTCCATTATTTAATCTCCATTTTGTGTCCTTAGTACCTGTGGTTCCATGGGATTATCATACTTCATTTATGTCTCTTGTCTACTGATAATCCTTCAATAATGACTTCAAATATGGTCCTCATATGTGCAACAATCATCTGCTCTGATTTGTTCCATGTCCATGGTATTCATCAAATATTCTATTATATCCTTGTCTTATCTCGTATCCACGAAAGACTAAGATTATTGTTCCTCCAATGTTAATGTGGGGGATTTTGTGCATAAACATTTCAACAAAATCTCAGCTGTGACAACATAAAGTTTCACCTTAATATAAAATGTCATCTTCATCATACATAACCTGTTGCTTCTTCATCTCATGTGTCATTAGTGGTTATCATGCGGTAATGGGGTATTTCATTTGCTAGGTCAGCATGTGCAAATGCTATTTCTTTAACATGGGCAAAGGCATCATCAACAAATAGGTGCAATTTGTTCAATCTGGGGTTAGCATATACTAATGCTCTCAAGGGATTGTTCATTTGCAGAAAATCAGCATGCGCAAATGTCATTGGCGTACTTGTGATATCAACAAAATATTGTTGGAATATCAGGGATCAAGCTGGTGGGGGTATGAGTGGCATAGGGTGATTTATTTATTTTCTTCTTCATCTGCTAACCTCAGGGCAGTCAATGTTTTACAATATTGTCTTATCATCATCAAAATGTGTGTGGGTGGCATATAAACATATAGCATCTTATATAAAAAAAAAACATTCTAATTGTTTTTTTTTCTTTTATGTCTTTTCTGTTTTCTTGGAATTCCTTTTTTTTCTTTTCTTGTTTTACATTTCATTTTCTTTTTTTCCATTTCTTTTTTTTTTTTTTTTTGTGATTTCTTTTCTGTTTGTATCACAAGTACTAAAGAATGATAAAAATCAATTCACTAAACACTAGATATTCTAATAGTAAATCCTAACCAATAGGGTTGCAAGTAATAGTTTAGGTTAGAATAGAAGGAATGTTGTAGCAGTGTCTGTTGTCAATAAGTGGCGAGGAAAGGGTACATCAAGGATCTCCTGATTACAACATGATTGTAATTCCAAGGAATGAATATGATTGGGATTTAAAAGATCACAAGTCTAGAATGTCGTCTCAATATAGTGGAGAGGAAAAATAGTAAGTTAAAGATGTTGTAACAGTGGAGTGAAGAAAATCTTACTATAGAGAGTCAAGGTTGGGATATGGAATCTCTTTAGGAGAATGTTTAAAATTCTTGACAGTACTAATATACATCTGGGTCTAAAATAATAATGTACATTTGAAAATAAATAATCCTGTGGAGAAAAATAGCATAACCTACAATACTAGTTTTGGGTATGAATTATGTGCTGTTAAGAGATGTCATAGTAGGAACAGTATGATTGATCAAGGTGGCAGATATCAAGGAGTTTAGCATAATATAGATCAAAGAAATATTAGTATGAGGTAAGAAAAAAAAAACTACTGGTGTAAAGTGTCTGCATGAAAATGCTGGTGAATGGAGCGTGGAATATGATCAGTTACAAAAGTGGAGATGAATGTTACAACAGAATAGTGTGACACATGTGTTATAGGTAAAGTTGTGTAACATTCTAAATATTAAGAAAATGTATGTAACTAAATAAGGGTGTCTGTAAACTCGTAACACCGTGTGTTATCAATTGTTTTAACATTTTTATTTCACAATTATGCTATCTAAAGAAAATCCTCCGTGGGCTGGTCTTGATTTCTTTCTGGGCATCAGTATTCTAAGGCTGGAAAAAATAACTTTCTCAGTGAGGCTTTGACATCTTAGTCTGTAAGCAAGTCATTTGAACTGTCAAAAACTGAAAATAGAGTACATGGGGAGAGTTAGTACATTGTTAAAAAGGTTTTTTTTCACATATGCGTTGACCGTGTTCGGATTTGCGAACACATAAAACACCTGGGCGTGTTTTTCAGAACAGCTTCGCTAGTTCCTTCACCATCTCTAACCTTGCAATGTCCCGACTGCTTAGGCGAGCATCATACTGAGTAGCAGTGGTGACGGGTGTGATAGGCGACGACACTGCATTTGCTGATTGTTGGGACACCGAGGACATTGACGAATGCGGTGATGGCTTAACATCATTTGATTGCGGTGATGGTTTTACTGTGGTTAGGGTTTGTATGGCTGGAACATCTGTTGGTTTTGAGGCAGGTATATGTTTCGCCTTGATTTTTCTTCTGACCTGGTTGTGCTGAACGTTAGCACTGGTTACAATGGGCACAGTAATTTGCACACTGTTGTTTTTGACTAGTTGAGATGAGGCTAACACTTCTCGGCTTGGTTTTGGAACATGATTGCGTTTCTTCAGAATCTTTCGTCTGATATAGTTGTGCTGTATACGCGGAATTTTGTTGCTAGGGATTGAGTCATCAGATTCTGTTTTATAGGCGCGTTTGACGCTGGAGCTGACTGGTACAAATAATGTACTATCCGCATCACTGGTTTCAATGGAACTAGCTGTATCAATGTCTGTTTCTTGTTGGTATAATTCTACCATTTTTCTGTCATTATGTTCGTTGGGGTCTGACAAAGCTGTGCTGGGGTTGACACTGTCTTCTCTCATGTCTTGTTCTGTTTCGTCTCCATAAAGATCGCTGGTATATGGTTCAACAATCTGCTTGGGTATAGTTTCTTCAGGATCTGATTGTTTTGAACGAGCAATCTTGTTCTTGTGGTATAGCAGTGTTTGGTTTTCACTAGTGTTAAAACTAGAACTGCCTGAACTGGGGGTGTGATAGGTATCAGCTGACGATTTATCACTGCGGGAGTAAGTTTGAGTGTGGATATAAGGTGTTTTCGTGTTGTCATCGTGTGACGTCTGAGGCATGATTTCTTCATTTCTAATGCGCAGGTCTCTGTCTTGTAGTCTATTACGTAATTCAAGTGGTGGGATATCTTCTTCGCTTTCGGACGAGTCTCGTTGTTGTCTTGCTCGATGTATTTCATCTGTGGGTGGTCTGGGTATGTGGTCGTCTTGGTAAAATTCAGAGTCTGTCGTCTCTGACTCTGATATGTCAGACGAATCTGTGCTGGATGGATTATAATTTAGGGTGGCTTTTCTGACTGGTCTTGTATTTGTCGTCAGAGGCGGAATGGGCCGGTGATTATCAATTTTTATTTGTTTTACGTGAGCTTTTGTTTGGTGTTGTTTCTCTTCATTCCAAATAATGAAGTTTACAGGCGTAGTTTGTTTCATGATTTTGTAGCCATCTAACCATCGGTCATCGAATTTTGAACTGCGTACATGTTTCTTGTAGTATACTCTGTCTCCTATTTTGTACGTTGGTAGCTTGGCTGATTTATCATGTTGTTTCTGTTTCTTGTGAAATGCCTTCTGCGTATTTCGTTGTGCAATCTGGTGAGCTTTATACTTTTCTTGAAGGATTATTTCGATGGGGTCTTCTCCCATGTATTTTCTTTGTGGGCGAAGTAGGTTGTCTAACGGAAAGTTTGGTTCTCTTCCGTATAGCATGAGAAAGGGTGACATTCCTGTGGTATCGTTCACGTTTACTCGGATGGCTTCAAGAGCTTGGTTAATGTATAGGTCCCAGTATTGGTGGTTCCCCTTGATATATTTGCTAATAATATCATGTAGGGTGGCGTGCATGCGTTCATTTCTGCCATTTGCATTTGGGCAATAATAAGTGGTTGTAGTATGCTCAATATTCAGCTGGTGTAAGGTGGCTTTAAATGGGTTACCGATAAACTGTTTACCGTTGTCTGAAATGATTCTTTTTGGACAGCCATGCCTGGGAATGAATTCTTGTAAAAAAATTTGCGTGATGGACTGCGATGTGGCATCACTGAGTGGGTAACTTTCTGGCCAAACAGAGTATTGGTCAACTATGTGCAGGAGGTATTTGTTGCCTGATTGGGTGAGTGGGTAAGGACCTGATAAGTCAATGCTCACTGTTTGCATGGGGTAATGGGAAGGTTGCATTTCTTGAAGGGGAATTAAATGTGGCTTCATGTTTCTCAATTTACATGTTCTACAGGTGGCTACATATTCTGTAATGTCCTTGTAGAAAGTTTGCCAATAATACCTTTTCTTTATGACATCAATTGTTTTGTCTCTTCCCATGTGCCCGTTGTTATCATGAAACTGTAGCAATACTTCTGGGACTAGATGTGCTGGAATGACTTTTCTTAGTGTCCCTTCTTGTTTCTGATCAATATAGTATAGAGCTCCATCCGTTGGGTGTACTGTAAAATCTTTACTTTTTGTTGGGTTTTCTTTCACGTATGTGAGCAGCTTGACAATTTCTGCATCTTTCGCTTGTTCTACTCTCATGTCAAACATATCTTGGCTTTCTTCTTCTACTTGAGTGGCAGAATCTGAGGTACTTCTTCGACTTGATGAAGTAATTTCATTAATTTCTTTAGCATTATCGTCAATCTCTGAGGATGTGCCATCATTTTTGACTCTATTTGTTTTCACTTCAGTTTCATCATCATATTTAATCCTGGATAAGAGGTCTGCACAGGTGTTCATTTCGCCTGGGATATGTTCGATAGTGGTGTCGTAGGACTGTAAATTCATTGCCCATGTCTGTAACTTCTTTGGCTGTTCTTGTGTTTTGGTGAGCCAGTTAACCAAAGGTTGATGATCAGTTCTTATAATGAGTTTAGTTCCTCTGACGTAAAAGTCAAACTTTTGTACTGCATAGTGAATAGCATATGCTTCTTTCTCAGTGGTGGTCCACCGTTTTTGTGACTTTGACAATGCGTGGGATAGGAATGCAATGGGTTTCTCATTTGGAATGTTTGGTAGGATGGGTGTTTCATCTTCTAGTACAGGTTGGACCAAACAAGCACCAATTGCGTTATCTGAGGCATCGGCGTATAGTATCATGGGCTGAGAAATATCTGGATGTCCAAGCAGTGGGATGGTGGTTAGGGCATTTTTAAGATACTCAAAGGATCTCTGGCAGTCTTCTGTCCATTTGAAACGTGCATACTTGCGGGTAAGGGCTATCAAAGGCTCTGCTGCTCTGGAGAAATTGATGATGTGGCGCCTATAGTACCCTATTGTACCAATAAATGAGCGTGTTTGTCTCACCGTCTTGGGGCTAGGCATTTCTCTTATGGCTTTGACTTTATCTTCATCAGGTCTGACGCCATGTCTATTGATGACAAAGCCTAAATATTTTGTTTCTGTCTTTAGAAACTCACACTTCGACAGTTTTAACTTTATTTGGTGATGCCTGAGTCTATCAAACACTGTTTCAACCTTGCGGAGGTGGTCTTCCATCGTGCCTGCGGTATGTATCAGGATATCGTCTATGTATGCCAGGGCAAATGGATGTAGACCCTTTAACACTTCATCCATGAGTGACATATATGTTGCTGGAGATCCTTTTAGACCAAATGGCATAACATTCCAAAAAAAGCTTCCCATATGTGAACAGAATGTGGATTTCTGTTTTGCCTCAGGTGTCATGGGGATGCACCAAAAGCCTGACCTTGCATCAAGTGTGGTAAAGTATGTAGACTTTCCTAACGTCGCAAGTAGATCGTCTATCCTGGGGAGGGGGTAGGAAATGACTTTTGTGATTTTGTTAAGGGCACGGTAGTCGCAGCAAAAGCGACTGGAGCCGTCTTTCTTTGTTACGATCACTATGGGTGAGGACCATTGGGAACGGGATCTTTCGATGATTCCTGCCTGTAGCATTTCATTTATAGACCTTTCCACGAGTTCTCTGTTTTTCAAGGGCGTATGATAGGGTTTCATATGTATTGGCTCCTCTGTGGTTGTTTGAATGTCCATTTTGACAGTGTTAGTTCTGCCTAATTCCATGTCATTGAGTGCGAATACATCTTGGTGCTTTTCTACAAACGTTTTCAAACGTTGCTTATTATCTTCTGTGGCATTCAGGGTTGCAAGTAACTGAGCTATTCTCTCTCTGTATTTATGATCTGCTATGATATCTCTGGTCTGTCTTGATGCCTCCGTTTCATTCCCATAATTTTGGGACATTTTTCTTGCATCTTGTGAAAATCTCTGCTCCTGGTATGTGGCTTTCTTTTGCGTAGTTCTTTGCCGTTCATTGGGCTGTGCTTGGTACTGTCTCCTCTGCCATGTACTGTGTGCATTTCCATTTGTCACTGCATTTACTGTATATTCATTTCTTATTATATTTCTGGGGTAGTCGTTGTTGTGCCATTTTTTCTGATTATTTCTGCCGTAACTGCGCTTATCCGCGTACGTTACTGTATTTCTTCTGTTTGTGCTATAGGGCTGTCTTCTTTCCCTGGGCGAAAATTTTTCATTCTTTCTGTTTCCAACTTTGCTGCTATAGTATCCTCCTGTGGTATAGTCATATAAGAATTCTTCCTTTTCTTCGGAAATTTCAATTGGTTTTGGGACTTTATCATATCCACCTGTTTTTGAGTTATATTGATACTCCATGGGGCATGTATCACTGTCTTGTCGCTTTGGATATCCTCCTGGCAAGACAATTTCTGTTTCTCTGTTACTCTGTGATATACAGCACTTCATCTTTTCTCTTGGTGTGCTGGGGCGCAAGAATGAGTAATTATAGTCATTTTCATACTGTGGCCTTTCTCTTCTTATGTATGGACTGGTTCGTTTCTGCCATCTGGGTAGGGTATGCTGTGGTGTAACATAACTGTGACTGATGTTACTGCCTTTTTCTGCATAAGCCTTATAACTGTTTACTTTCCGTGTACTATGGTTATTTGTACTGCGATTTCGTGCATTATGTCCAGTGGGAGTGGTTGAGACAATTTGTGGATGGTCTCTATTGGTTTTGGTTTGTCTTATTGTTGACGTATCCACTTGCGCTACAACTGTGCCTCTTTTTATAGTGGTAGTTTTTCCTGACATATTCAATATCATGATGGGGAAATCTCTGGACTTCGAGACTTCAGCGATTCCCTCTGTAATTTGCAACAATGGGTCATCAATAATGCTTTCTTCTGCTAGGGGCTGTACTTGAATTGATTGCCCTGTGTTATGTACTCAGAATTTTTTACTCTGCCTTTTGCTATGACCAGGGAGTTTGGAGCCACCGTTATGGGAGCTGTAATCCTTACCAAAGACGCTATGTGGATATCGTCCTGGAGATCTATGTATGTATTGTTGACTTTGATTTTGTGGAGGTCATAGTATATTCGAACTTTGTGTTTGTTAAAAAAATCTCTCCCTAGGATAAGATTTCTAGACATTCCTTTAGTAATGACAAATGGGTGTTCAAAATTTGTTTCGCCTAAGGAAAATTTTAGCCATGCTGTCCCAACTGAATTTAGTCTTTGTCCCGTGACTGAAGCTAGGTGTGTTTTGGACGGTTGAAATCGTACTAAGTGTTGGATCCTCTTGAACAGCTGGAACCTAATAAGGCTGATGGATGCTCCTGTATCTACCAGTGCCCTATATTGTTGGCCCTGTATAGACATGATGCAGGAACTGGGGTCCGGATGTATTTTAGTTCCATCATGCAACATTTCTCATATTGTATTTTACTGGATGGGCCCACTTGACAATTTCTGTTCTGTGTTGTTTCTTTTGTTTTGGACCAGTTTCTGTGATTGTTGCCCTCACTAACGGTCCTGTTTAGTGAGTGGCGCGGCCGTTTCCCTGACGCATGAGGGGTTGAGGTGCGCCTCTGGTATACTGATTTCTGGTGTAATCACGTGGGGGTGGTGCGGGTTGTTGTGGTTGGTAACCTCCTCTTCTGAATGGTGCGTGATTGTAATTTGCTCTACAGGACTTGTAACCATGTCCGAGCCTACCGCATGTGAAGCATCCGTTTGTATTGACATTATTGACGTCGTTTTGCCTCTGTGTGGGGGGTCTATAATTGCGGGGCCTATCATCTCGTTGTCGTGGGCGAGTCCATTGCCTCCTGGTATGGTCAACTTCCATAGGCTCATGCTCATCATAGTCCCTATATTCTGGTCGGGGTTCCCTACCTGCTCTTTGTTGGAACCTTCGGTGAAGATTTTTTCTCCTGTATTGCTGCTTGGATTGTTTCAGCAATAGTCTTGGTGTCTTTTCTAATAAGATGCCTTCTGATATTTTCCGCTCTAAGGCCATCGGCAAATATCCCCACTAACTGTATTTCTACATCAGGTGTGGTAGGGATTTCTCCGCAAAATGCCTCTTCTGCCATATTGAGGAATCGATCTCCAAAAAGTTGTACCGATTCATCTCTTTCCTGTTTCATGCTTCTAAGGACTGACCAAGCATGCATTTTGTCTATGATTTCCCCATATCTCTGGGTGAGCTCTTTTTTTAGGGACTCGTAGGTTTCTGTGGGGTACTGCTGGGACCTCCTTCTTAAAAAATCAGTCACGTACGAATCAGAACCTAACAGAGCGATTTTCTTTTTCTCTTCATCCGTTGTTGCCTCTGCTAGTGCCGCAAATTTTTCCATGTCGGACAACCATCTTCTGAATTTTTTCTTGTTTCCATCGAACGGCTGAACAATGGATCTAACCTGTGTGAATTTCGCGTAGTTGTCATTTTTCTGTAGGGTTTCAGTAATTTGCCGTAGCGCTATTATTGTTGGTCCTTCCATATTTTGTCTGTCCTGGGGCTGCAGTGGTTGTGTATTTACGGGTTGGTTCTGTGGTTGTTGTTGTTGTTGTTCCACACCAAGCTGTTGAAAATTATATAGTAAATCGTCCATGGTCTATTATCGCTAGTTATTCGCTTTATCAAAGAGAAGTGGTCACGGGCACCATATTACCACCATGTGGCCGGGGCAGGTGTTCCTTAGGACTGGAACGGCACCATATTACCAATCTGTGGCAGTGCCGGTATATGCAGTATTTTCAGTTTACTTTACAGAGAGCAGATGTTTAACTGGCCTAATCACCAGAGATTTAGATTTCTCTCTTAAATTTGTGTTACCAGGTTCGATTTTCTTCTCTTAGGTGTTGATGTAGCGAATTTAATTGAAATGGATAGATTTCTTATCTAAATCTCAAAACTGTAGTAATTCACCTTTTCAACAGCGTTCGATTTCATGCAAAACTTTTAATATCTTTCAGCATGAAACTTAAAATTTCAACAAAGTCTGGAATTCAGAACATTTTTACAATAATAAGCATAATAAAGTTTTAACATCTCATCAGATGCTTTCATCGATGCAAAAATCCCTTTTTGCATCTTTGTCTCATAGGCCTACTCAATTGTCAAATATGGCGAACCTTCTCATTCCACCGTGTTCCTTCCTTTAAGTTACTGTCTTATTTTGGGTTCGACGACATTTACCCATCTCTTCAGATTTGTCCTTGATTTCTTTATCATCATAAGCATTCCTTGAGTTAAATGCTTTCCAACACAAGAATATTTTCTACTCTACATGGTTTGAGGTGTAAGACATTTTTTGCAAATTGACTCAAATCCTCGAACCTAGTTCTGCTGCGACTAGGGTTGGGAGCTCTATTCAAAATACATATTGAATGATTGACACTACTTACGCCAGTAAGAAATATAAAACCACTCAATGTCCTGAAATACACATTTTATAATAAGTGTTGAAGTTTGATTTCCTCAAACTAAGAAATATGTAGAGCTGGACCAGATACGACCTCTTGAGTTGCGCTCTTTCATTCTACTGCCAAATGGCGTCGTTGTTCCACTTTCCCCGGGGTAAATCTGAGCTATCCGATTGGTCAGGGGAAATCACCCAATTATTAGAAATGGCGTGTAGAAGCGACTCTACCCTAAATATGTGACACTATTTATTATTTTCTGTTTCTCATAAAATATAAAATTATGGGGTGGTCTGTGCTTCCTCTGTCTTGTAAGAATATAGTCTGTTTCCAAAGGAACAACTATGTACACGGCCACACAATGCTGAATGTGTCTTAGCAATGTTAACTTTTATCTGCCTGCTGACTTTTGTGAAGAGGTATTATATAATTTAATTTAGCTCGTACAAGCCCCCAACTGAATTAACAGTAAAATTTTTCTTATTAGCTCGATACTGATTCATACGTGTGCACTTCTGTCTGCAATAACCGTATCAACTAGGGTTTTGTAAAATAACATATAACAAATTTAATGATACATTATTTTAACATAAGTAGAATGAATATGGGTGATAGATGTGCTGTAGAATAAAGTTTGTCATCATTGAGGTTAAGGTGGGAGTTGATTATGGTTGCAGAGTGTGACTATTGCCTCCCCTGCTTTGCAGTAGTGGTACAACAGTGGCCACAACTCAAGAGTATCTAATATGGGCTTCAAAGATGTCTACCTTCGCACAAGATTACCCTTGGCAGAGATGTAAATAAAAGTCACAAAACGCTTCTATCTCCAGGGAGTCTTCACAAGATATTCAGAATAAGCGAGAAAAATACTGCTTTGGTTGAGAATGTTAACTCTGTAATTCTGCCGACGCTTTTGTGAAGGATTTAAGCACTTATTAATTTCAGCTCGTTCAAGCCCCCACCCCTGATTTACTCAGTGGAATTCTATTATTCTAGTATAGCTCTGTTTAGAGTTTGTGTAGTAACTTGACTGAGACAAACATACAGTAACTTTAAAATGACAAAATTTAATAATCACTTAAGTTTTAACAGTTGAAAATAATTTGAATAGTTATGGATCAAGAAAAGTTATCTTCACGGTCGTTATGGATTGTGAAATGTTACAAGAAGTTCAAGTGGCAGCATAGTGTTGAACTTAGCTGCCAATGATGGTTCTATTCCTTCTTACGGGTTGTTTCTTTTCACACTGCTCACGCTCGTCTCTGATCAAAGTAGTCGGGTGTAGCTCGTTTCCAAGAAATGTCAAGGAGAGTCTACCAAGTGGGTCCTTCGTCTTAAAGCTTAGGCCACTGTTCCCTTCTTGTTCCAGAGATAGTACTTTCTGCTGGTACCACCAATAAGCCAATCCTGGCTCCCAGACATTTTGCTCAGATGAATAAAAGAGACTTGAATCGGCCTTTTACACGCGTCTGGGGAGTCGTTAATGTAATAAGTTCCCTCTCTGATTTCGTGTGTGGTCCTTCAGTTTCCTCAGTCCCGGTTTCCTTATTTAATATGAAAGAGATTTCCTTTGCTATATTGTAAGTCCTGATAAATACTCCAATAAAAGGTGTCCGGTATGTTAAGAAGGAATTCTGAATTCTAATTCTTCACTGTAGCAAGGTCTGTTATCTTGGCGAGCGATTTCTCAAGTGAAATAGCTTGAGAAAATGATCTGATTATATTTACTCCCTTCCCGTGCGTATGTTATGTGCGCCTCACAGGATCAGCCAATCTGATTTGAATATGTTGCACGACTCAGCTAATGCAAAATTTCAAACATTACTTTTCTGAAAATGGGCAGTAAACGTCCTGTTGCCCTGTGTACCAACTTACAAACAAGTCGATAAACTCATATGAAAACGTGTTCCTAATGTAACCATCATTACTTTTATCAGAAAGTAATCTCTTATCTGTGTCTGCCCACCAGTTGTCTCCCCGTATTCCAAGCTTTGGTGATGCGCGTACCCGCGTCTTATCATTGATTAAGCACTGCGCTGAGGCGATTTACGTGTTAATCTATATAATAATATCGCTGCGCCCACGATAGCCGATATGGTTAGGTCGCTGCCGCTCCTTGCAATGCAGAGGGGAATGGATAACAACTAGACAAGTCTACTTATCCATGAGAATGTTGTAAGAAGGAAAATACATAATATCTGCTACACATAGCAGAAAAAGAAAGAAAGAAAGTATGACAAATGAAAGAAAATAATAAAATCAGTACCACAAATGTACCGATAATGCCGGAGTGAATTAAAGACCGAGAGGGGTCGCCCCGTTCTGTTACACAGAGTTTGAAGAATGCTGGCCTTCTACAAATATGACTTGCCAAATCTCTTAATGCGGCTACTGCTGTGTTCGTCAATCCGTTTCCTGTGACGAGGGCACGTCCCGAGCGATGTTGCAGGGGGTAACTCTCCTGGCGTCAGTGTTAGTATCTCAATAGGCCCGTCGAAAGTAGCCGTCTAGTGTCAACAACAAGCGTCTGAATCACAGATTCGTAGCGTTGAACCGTACCATAAATGGTCTTGCAGACTCGTACCACAGTCAAATCTTGTAGCCTCGTACCACAATCAGATCTTGAAGTCTCGTACCACAATCTTTAGAAGAAACAAAAGGAGCAAACGCCTCTGCTGAGTCTTTGTTTTTCTGATATTAATCAGCTGTCTTTCCCGCTGTCCGTGCACCAGTTTTTTGTCTCTCAGAAAATGTATCTTCCCTGAGTATGCATCAGAACTCAGGGAATATGATGAGAAATCACCATTAAATTTTAAGTTAATTTAATGAAAAAGGTGTGTCTGGACAGCGGCGAATGCAATGGCTTGTGCCAGAAAGAACATGGTTAAGTTAATTACATATAACTTAGAAAATGATAATATGAACTATGCACATGTTGATGAAATCATCACTCACTCCCTGCTGCATTCGGAGTCTGAGGGTTACCTCTGCTTTTGGTTCCCTGTAAGAACTAGCATGAAGCAATCACCAGCGCTTGCTGTGGTGGTGTATGAATATACTATTTTCATATATTGAGGTTGCCAGCCTCATATGGACTTTTACAACCACTAGGGAGCCGCGCTAGCGTAGTGGTTACAACACCGCTCTGGCGACCGGGTGATACAGGATCAAACCCGGGCGACGGCATTTGAGGATTTTTCGTCGACCGGGATTTGGACTGGATTAACTCGAGACCTGGCGAGGACATTTGAAGGAGTGTCGTCGACCAGGGACTGGCGGCTCCTGAGCCGACCCAGCTGCAATGGGTACCTCCGAAATCGGCGAGTATTTGCCTGAATGGCGAGGGACACCTGTCTCTGTACAAGAAATAAAGGGATACTCACGTAAAATCAATGTCAGGTTAGACATAAATGATAACCTGAGATTTCGCCTCGAGTATTAGCGGGCGTACGCAAAAAAAAAAAAAAAAAAAAAAAAAAAAAAAAAAAAAAAAAAAAAAAAAACAAAAACAACCACTAGCAAGTACAAACATTTCAAATTGTAAAATATATGTTACAGCTTACCCCAATTTGTGAAAAGCAATCTCCGGGCACAGTTTTAGAATAGACACGGCAACTTGCTTAGATGCCTCGAACACTTGGTCTTAGGTAATTTTAGAATTCCTCTTATGACTGGTGCTCCGATTTCTAGGTCTCCAGTTTGTGTATTTAGAAGGTCGGGTCTTCTTCTTGAGTTTCGAAGATGCCCAAATACTCTGTCTGGTCCTTTCGTATGGAATTTAATTCCTATTCTCTTCTGGCTCTCTCTTTTGGGAGTTGCTACTTTGACGTTTAGCACTGCAGTCTTTATCTTCCTCCGAATTTGCTAGGTTATATTTCATTTTTCCTCCAAACCTCCCCATGGCGTTTTCCGACAAAACTTCCAATCAGAACGAACGTCCATTTCCTGCTCTCAGTTCATCCCTGAGCTGGAACGTCGTGGGTAGGGTTTGTAAATATTATTTTCGCCCTCAGAATGTAAGATATTCTAAGAATGTCATGTCATACAGTGAAACATATCGCTATGTTCTTTCCGTTATACACATCTCTTATACACACTGGCGAACCCATCTGCGAAATTATCCCTCAAATCTTAACACCACTAATCTGTGTCCCCATACTGGCTTTAATCTATAATTATCATTACCAAAAAGGGTGGAAATGCTTACGCAACTCTCACCTGCCTTGATTTAAGTCACCGGGCAGATAAATTGGCGACACATCACTGACCAAAGACACTCTTTCCAAACAAACAATCTATTCTTCCTTTGTAGGCTGACTCAGTATTGTCGCGATAAGCATTCACCACCGCATGTGTTTAATCTCTACGTCTGGGAAGGGCGTGTAAAGTCAACAGTCAATTTCACGTTGACCGTATGAAGTCAAATCTGGTTAACAACTTAAGCGATTAAAATTGATCCTCCAGGGTGGTCAGTTAACCGTGAAATAACACTATCGCAGTATAAATAGAGGTCAACCGATGATTGAGGCGTGGGTAAGGGGGGGGGGGGGATCACAGAAATAGAGAAAGAGAAAGAAGAGGAATAAAAGGACACAACCAAAATACCGTCACAGTCCTCTGCCTCTTCTTTCGTCAGCCGATGTTGCACGTTGTTACAGTGTATTACAAATTGTCCTCGAAGACACGGGAAACAACTATTAAAGAGAGAACATGGAGATGGAAAGGACACATCCTTTCAGAAAACAGCAAAATTATACGACCAAACAAGCCCTTGACTAGAATCGTGGATAACGTTGAAAAAGGCGGCGACACGACAGAAATAGGCCGTGAGTCTATACTCCACATGGAACGATAAGGAGTGATAGCCTGACTTGTTGCCTCCAGCGATCTCCTGATTTCTGTTTTTTATGATACCGAAAATTATTAATAGTAATACATCTTTAAACAACAGACAATTATTTTCTTCAATAACATTAGAAAATTTTTCAATTACGTGACAGAAGAAAATTAATTATTTTTAGAACATTATTTATATTTTAATAAGTGTGAAGACATTCTTAAATAAGCATCTTCAACTCAAATGTGAAGTCAGTCCTATTGTATGGCTCTGAGACACGGAGAACAACAAAGACAACAACCAAAAAGCTACAGACTTTCATAAATGGGTGCTTGCGTAGAATAGAGGGATTAAAATGGTATGACAAGGTTACCAACGTGGAACTGATGACAAGAACTAGACAAGTGCCAGTGGAACAAGAGATGAGAAGAAGACGATGGCGATGGATAGGACACACACTGAGGAAACCTGTTGATAGCATTACAAGGCACTCCTTGTTCTGGAACCCCCAGGGCAAGAGAGGCAGAGGTAGACCAAGAAGCACATGGAGAAGAGAGCTGGAAACAGAGGTGAAAATGATGAGGAGAACATGGAAAGAACTTGAGATGATGGCACGTGACAGGAGGACTTGGCATGTGTTTGTTGAAGGCCTATGCTCCTTTGGGAGTGGAGGGTTATGAAGAAGAAGTGAAGACATTAGAAGCAGCTAATTAATAAATGTCATTATTGTTATTAATACAAGTCCATCCGGGTTCTGGAATCCCCAGGGTAAAGAGAAGTCGAGGGAGACGGAAAAACACGCAGAAAACTGGAGTCAGAAATGAGATAAAGAAAACATGGAAAGGTCATGAACGGATGTCACAGGACACTCAGGTTTTGCATGAATTTGTTGAAGACCTATTCACCTTAGGGAGGTGAAGGGTGATGAATGAACGAAGTTCGGAAAGTGAATCGTTATTAGTGTTTCTGATTTTCCCCGACTGTAAGTTTCCCGGGAGTCCGGAAGACTTTTGAATATTTCCCGGGATTTCCATGGACCAGGGAATATATCATTTTTCGGAGTTTTTGTGGTATTGACTTGTGTTTTATGATTGCTTTGATTTATTTTATTAAATTCCAGATTTAGTTCATCTGCTTTGGCCATTTCCATAGACAAGTTATCATCATTTACGTTTGATTCTTCTGGTCCAGCATCGTCGTTTGTTTTCGTTGTCGATGACGAGATGTCGACGAACAATGACCTGCCAAAGAACATAAAGTAGTCTTTGAACAGAAGGGTAGATTTTATTATCTTTTTATGCTCTCTAGATTGTGAAGGTGCAACAGTGGGGTAATAATTTTCTTCTCTTGTCCGTTCTTTGAGGTTTTTTTTAGAAGAGTTTAGAACGTATTTGTTCTGCCACATGGTTATTTCAGAACCGATTTTTTTCCCTTTCCAATTAGAATTAGAAATCAGAAAAAAAGATAGGAAATTAATGAGCGCAACTTTTGTACCCGAACTTCTTCTTCTTCGTACACTCTCAGACGTCCACTTGAATGTTCTCAAAGAAAGCAGTAGTCAGTTTGAGGCTATTTGAATCCCCGCAAAGCTTTTCCACGAAAGGAGCTGGCGTCGGCCATATGCGCTTTCTCTGTACCGCATATAAGGGGCAACTTTGAAGCAGATGTTCAGCAGTCATTTTATCAGTGCGACAGTTACACTGATCGGTAGTTCCTATCTTTAGCTTGTTGAATAGATGGTATCTCAATCTGTTGTGGCCAGTGCGGAGTCTGAAGATTACCACTTGTTCTCTTCTGTTGAGATGTGAACTTTCTTTTGCCATTCTGTCAGCTTCTTTTCCATTCTGTCAGCTTCTTCATTGCCGGTGATGTTACAATGAGATGGGATCCATTGGATCACAACACTTTTGAATCGTTGACAAAGTTTGTGGAGCACTATTCTGAGGTCATCAAGGTCTGTATTATTTTGGTTTTTCAACGTTGCAATTACTGACTGTGCATCGGTAAAGAAAGCAACTTTTCTCTCTGTGCTTTCTTCTGTCAATATAACCTCTGCTGCAGTTTTCAAGGCCTCTGCCTCTGCTCTGAAGTTACTTGAGAATTGTCCTGTTGCCACTGTCAGCCTTTTTTCTGCACCACTGCTTAAGGTCAGAAAGACACCCCCACCTCCATTTTCGGTTGCATTTGTTGCTGATCCATCTGTGTATGCTTGGGTCCAGGTGTTGCGTGGGTAATGTTTCTCTATGTATTTTGTCGCTATGGATTTTCTATCTGTTGCAGTTTGGCTCTTTTTTCTTTCAATTCCAGGAATGTTTTCTATCATTTCAGGGAAACGATTTTGTTTCCAAACTGGAAGCTTGTGTGCAGTGTAGATGGGTTTAATAGTGGATATTTTATTTATGGAAACTGCTCTCATCTGTGGTTTGGTACATTCTACAAAGTTGCTTCGTTTGAGTCTTTGCCTTCTAAGAGCATTCATTCTATGGCACATTGGGTGATCTGTAAGTCTTATGAATTTTTCGGCCTGTTGCTGAGCCCTGCAGTCTCTTCTATCCTCCATTGGCTGAAGGCATGTAATCTTTTCGAGTTCTTTTATAGGTGTTAACTTCATGCCTCCCGTTATAATTCTCATTGCTTGGTTTTGGAGTCTTTTAATTTTATCAAAGTTTGTCTTAGCTGCTGTTGCCCATGCTGCCATGCCATATTCAAGGATTGGCCTCACTTGCCCTGTGTACAACATCTTCAGCACTTTCTCATCTGCACCCCAAGTTGTTCCAGCAAGTTTTTTCATAATTGTCATTCTTTGTCTTGCTCTCATTCGATTTCTGTAAACCTGTTTTTTACAAGTCAGACGGCGATCAAAAGTAATGCCTAGGTAGTTTGGATTTTCATTTAAATGAAGATTTTCTCCGTTTAGCACTAGTTTGAAGCTCTGAGGTCTAGTTGAGAGGGAAAATACCGTATACGTTCTTTTCTCTTCATTTATCTTCATGAGCCATGTTTTGGCCCACTCTTCCAGTGATGTTAGTGCTTGCTGCATCAGAATGTTTGCAGTAGTGATACGCTCTTCAGAGATCCACAAGGCTAAGTCATCTGCAAAAGATGCATTGTGTGCTATTTGTTGAATATTTTCAGTTATGTCATTTATGTATGTGTCGTGTGAAATTCTAATCCACATATATAAATTAAAAAGTAAATGTAAAGCCTAACAAATAACTTCAATAAAAGGAAAGAAGAATGGTAAAGAACAGTGCTGTCACAATGACTGTAGTCGAAATCCCCCTTGTTTTCTACTTCGTCTGCAAATTGTAACGTTTCACGTTGATAGTAAAAGCCTACTGCATCACTACACGCTTCTTCAATAAAACGTGTACTGCATTTCTAAGAAAACCTTGAGCTAGGCACCCTGCGTAATGACCTAAATTAATACTTCCATTAATTTCATTTTATACACGGCGTGATGAAAAGACAGATGAACTTAGTGTGACAGCGCCATCTTGAGGTCTGTCGTTCTAGACGCTGGCCCCATCTGGGCAGTCATGTTGTCTATGTGGTTTAGTGCCTTTTGATCACGTTATCTTCAAGCAGATTTATTACAAGGCCATAATAAGCCTACGAATTAGTTGTGTTTTTGCTCTAGTTGTGTAAATCTGTGTGGCGCAGATTAATGCGCGTAAGCGCGCAGTAAATTGAGTGATTAGGCCAGGGCTTATAAAAAGGGGTAGCAAGCGGCGAAACCGGTCTATGTTTGAGAGAGCCGCCCAGTGAGAACAGACTAAGGAGACACACAAGAGCCAAGCTGTAAATGCCTTGAGCACGTGAGTTAATTTAAATTAGCATTAGTTTTCTAGGATTCTGAAATTATATCGATGTGGCTATTTTAATGTTTAATGGGACAGATAGGTAGATAGATGTGAGAGTTTAAGAGCGATTATTTCATTCTTCAGAAAGGCTATTCCACTGGAAATTTAGATAAGATTAACGATCGCAAGATAGTAGCCTCGTGGTGATAAAAGGCGGCGATAGCGAGTCTGATTAAAATTTTTGCTCCGCGTGGTAAACCTATAATATGTTATGCCGAGCGACACGTTGTGTATTTAGTCCCAGTTTGGCTTAAGTCGAGAATAATTATATTGTATTCTTTATGTAAGAGTAATTTAGTGTATTTCACGTTTATTGATAATTCTACTGTATATTTAATGGGTTACTGTGAGGTGAGAATATGTATTTAGATTTCTGGAGAGCGCGAGGCCACTCCTTTGTTGAGACAGGTGTTTCTCTGTTTGCTCCTGGTGGAGCATGGAAACACCAATGCGGCTGGTGTCCACCACAAGCCAACAGAAGCATTTTTATGCTATTACAGTGGTTGTTCCTGTAATAATGTGTTTCATGCGATGAGATTCCCAGCCGCACGAGTCGTCACATACGACATGCTTCAGAATGCAGTAACGAATATTGAGATAGACCAGTTGTGAGGTGGTGGTTAATTCTCATTATTGAGATTATTTGTTGTACATGTATTGAAGAATATTATTTTATGTCCAGTTGATTATTATTGTTGTGTGAACAATGGTTTGTGAGAGCACGTGGGCGTACCAGATGTATATTTCTCTTCTCCGCTCCTGAGGGAGCATGGGGCCACCGGTGTGGTTTACCTCAGCATGGAGCATTCAGATGCTTTTGCAGTAGTGGTTTCGGTAGCAACCTATGTTACCCGGTGCGATTGCCAGCCTCATGCACAACACCATACTAGTCGCATTGGGCGACACGCATGAGTGTGTGAGATAGTTGATGATGTCAGGTGGGCGCATGTTTTCTGTATGGTAAGTGTTATTATCCATGCTATTGATGTTCACTTAGACGTTGTTTTATTTATTATTTTTCAGACAGTCTATGAACACTGACTGGGTGTTTGTTGGATTGTTTGTTTGGTGTTCGGTAGAATTAAATGTTGATCTGCTTAAGGCTTTGGGTTGCTTGAATTGTTAAGTCTGCTGCTGAGAGGGTTGCAAGCAACCAATAATTGCAACCCCTGTCAAACGATCCTTTATAAATTTTCTTAGTGCACGGGCTTTGGGTGTGAGGTACCCCTAGCGCCCCTGTCACATTAGGATAGAGAGAAGGGAGGGCTGAAAGCAGGAACGCATGCAACGCTAACACGCGTCTCGCGATATACAATTAATGCCACCCTCCCCAAGCGAAAGGCCAGAAGCAATACTTTTTTTCAGATGGACAGTGATAAAAAACACTACCCATACGAGAGTTAGGTTTAAAAACTTACAAAACGCTTATTAGGAAACATGACATTCTACTGTTTTATGTCTAAAATCCTGACATTAGTCTGACAGTACAGCAGGACAGGTGGCGGTTCTAAACATAAAAAAATAAAAAAACAAATACACGACTATCCTAGAAAATACATATTTTGAACGCAGCCACTTAGCTCCCTTAAATTTGTATATTTGGGTTCCTTAGGACTTGCTGACAAATAATATGTTAAGTGTTACGCAAATAGTCTAGGAATTAACAAATTATAGCCAAAAGAAATAGTGAGGGTGTCAGACAACCCCAAAATCAGAATCGCTCAGTGGCAGATTTTGACACCACCATTGGACGGGAAATAGGTCCCCATGTTAAATCCTATTTGATTGGAGCGCAGTAAATGTAAGGCGAAACACGATTAGTCGGACTACAAATACTAATTTTTTGTTGTTAGGGGAAACAGTAGTAGAGGTACTTTTTTGAAAAGCTGTGTAAACATGGCTCGATTGGTTAGACCCGCCAATATAGTCAATTAGAAGCGTCAGTTCAGCACCACATTTTCAAATAAACTTTCTAAAGCAACAGTGCGTTGAGATTCAGCTTATATTTTTCTAAATAAAAGCCTGAGACAGCGGCAGGTCGGATTTTGTGCCATATTCATTGCCAGTCAACGTAATTGTGTATTATTTCCATGAATTGTGGTAAGCTTGAAATATTTGATATCTTTTTAATGAAAATTGAATGTAAATTGATAATTTATGTCTGTATATGTGTGTGGTTCAGTAGCGAACATGAGGCACGGCCTATATAGTGCTCCAACCTGAACAGAAGGTGTCGGAGAAAAGTAAAACTGCATGGAATTGCCAAACAGTACACTGACACCTATCTTATTGACTAGTGTAGCGAAAGGTTTTCCTAGTATGATAGTAGTGGTAGAGCAGAAGTAGAATCTCTCTCCAGAAAGTATGAAGTTCCAGTGCCCGAGAAGTACACTGGTATCACAAGTGAGTTACAGCTGTGAATACTCTGAGCTGGACAATAGATTTAGGCTTCAGAAGTATAAGATGCTACTTCGCTATCGTAACCCTATGTGATATTATAATTAAATTAGAAAAAGTAACTCAAAATTTAACAGTTAAAAATTTAACAAGTCAAATGAGTACAATTATCCAATTTATTATGTACATCTATATATTCTTGTAATGATAAATGGGTGTTGGAAGATGGTAAAATGTATGATTATTTACAGTTACAAATTAAAATAACTAATAGAAAAAGTCTTGGATTTATCTTCCACTGAATTTATAAAACAAGTTTGTCACATTATCTCTTGCCATCTAGTTTTCATCATTAGAAAGTCGTTTTAGAACTGCTCACAGGATTTGTTGGATGGAAATATATAAACTCAACTTTATCCACGTCTGCTCGAGGTTCCTCCGACACACTGGAGTACGGAAGACTTTCCTTCAGCCCGCCCTATAACTACGGGGGACTAAGGTGTTGAAGTTTGGTTGACCTCTAGGCTTCAGTGAGCTGGATCAACTTCTTCAAGTCTTTAGTTTCTCGATCAGGAATGATCATAAACATTGATCATAAAAACCTGGAACAAGAAGTAATAGGTGTCCATTGTTCTAACAATCTCACCACCCTCTGCTGTTCATGATGCGACCATGTCTTCAGTGTTTGTATGTAAATGAATGAATCATGGTAGTATATTACAGAGATAGCATGATAAGATAATGTATAAGGTGCAGAATTAACAATATACATGAATAAATCACATGTTATGATACATGGGTACGATATAACCTTTGCCTTCCACTTATGGATGTCAAGTCACTTATGTACTTGCTGGTATGTCGTAAGCTTCCAGGCAAGAATTAGCCATAATATATTTGGCTAACCAATTAATGGTTATGCTTCCTGACAATGCCGGTGAAGGTTATCTCTGGTTAGCGTCATTCCCTTTTTTATTATATCTGCTACAATCAATCAGAAACTAAAATCTGAAATAAAATGATATTAGTAATACATATATTTTTAATAAACTTACATACCCTCTTAGGATTAATAAGCTCACGGTGAGACTGTATTGGCTTAACTTAATCTGCCCTGCATGCAGCGTGAAAATAGAACTTTTCTTGCAGAGGCTGTCCTCCAGTTTCTCACTCTGGCTTCTGGATTTGGTGTGTGATTTACAATGCGCCGCTCTGTCCTTATATTTCAGTCTCTCGCGCGTACGAGAAAGCAGCTCCCAAATTCCCCAAAAGATTTTAGTTTCATCTCCTGTTTTGAAGCTATTTGAAACAATCTGTGCTTTTCCTGTACTCGTTTTTCTCTTCTGTCACTCACACACTTATCTCCTTCCTTCCTTCCTATATATCATTTCCTTTTCCCCATATGGGGCTTTCATTACATATAAGTTTTATACAATTCCGTTGAGGCTTGTTAGTGTAATAAATTTTTAAAGATTATTAGCTAACTTTTAGCCGATGTGATGAAGGTGAAAAATATTAATTATCTTTAAAACTATTTATATTTGAATAATATCCTTTTGGATATAATTCCTAGCCTATCTCCTTTGTTGAGTTATATTTATTTAATATTATTCCAACCATGCGTTCTCCTGTAGTGAATAATTTAATGTCCAGTAAATGCAAACTTTTAAAGTCGGCCATACATTCCTATATAGCTATTTCCTCATTCTTCAGTAATACTGTATGGCTTTTAACCGTAAGTCACATTTCCGCTGTCTACCAACTTCAAAGAAAGACCGCAGCGCTGACCTTGCGCTGGTGTGTGTGGGTGTCGCGTGGGCGTGTCGCGCTACAACCAAGCAAGTGTTTACCAAATCTCGCTACAGAGCCCTCTTCTTTAAAACAGTGCCTGCACGGTTAACTTTTTGGTAACACATGCTGCAGTTCCTCCTTAATTTTCTGTTTCTCTATATCTTGACACTTTCCTAAGCTAATCCATTTTGTCAGATAAGTTTCCAATCTGGCAGAAAACTGGTGATAGTTTTCTCCTGGAAGTAGCTTAGCAGTTCGGAATCTCTTTCTATAAGATTCAGAATTCTTTTCGTACCTGACCAGTAAAGCTTGTTTTAAGATTTCATAATCTTCCTGGTCTTCTTTTGAGAGTTTTAAATAAACATCGTATGAAACTCCCCTCAACCCCTGAGATAGCTTAAGGCTCCATTTTTCCTTTTCCAATCCATAGGTAGAGGCCAGTCTCTCATATCTATCCAGGTACGACTCAATGGCGTCCTCTTTTTCAATAAATGGATCCAGGTGGAAACTCATGGCTCCATTTGCCGCGCTATGGTTGGAGCTACTCTCAGAGTGAGGTGAGCTAGCACCATGATTGCTAGCTGCTCCCTGGAGTTCAAGTTCCTTTAAACTTAACTCATGCGCTCTTTGTAACCTTCTTTCTTCAGCTTCCAAAATTAGTCTCTTTTCTTCTCTTTCCAGTCTTTTGGCTTCTCTCTCTGCTTCTAATTTCTTAGCTTCAGTCTCAACTTCCATTCTTTTAGTCTCTCTTTCTGCCTCTAATTTCTTAGCTTCAGCCTCAACTTCCATTCTTTTGGTCTCTCTTTCTGCCTCTAATTTCTTAGCTTCAGCCTCAACTTCCATTCTTTTGGTCTCTCTATCTAAATATTTATCCACTTCAGTTGTGATATATCGAATTAGAGCATCTCCTGTCATACCCAAGTCTTTTCCTTCCTGCATAATCGCAGCTCTAAACTTCACCAATTCAGCCATGATGCTTACTTACCAGAGGGTATATAATTTTTATCTTCACTAACAAACTAACTTAATTAAAATCAATTAATTACTTTGAACAAGACAAATCCTTAAAACCTTGTGAGCGTTTCCTATTTACTTCGTACTCAATGGTACTACTATTACAAACAAATTTCTAAGTTTTTAGAATTTTTTCCAAAAAAAAAAAAAATTTATTTTTACAAACTATTTGTGGCTCAAGATAGAAGAATACATAGATAGTGGCCCAGGATACAAAATAATATCCCGCGAAAGAGCCCCCAATGTAGCGAAAGGTTTTCCTAGTATGATAGTAGTGGTAGAGCAGAAGTAGAATCTCTCTCCAGAAAGTATGAAGTTCCAGTGCCCGAGAAGTACACTGGTATCACAAGTGAGTTACAGCTGTGAATACTCTGAGCTGGACAATAGATTTAGGCTTCAGAAGTATAAGATGCTACTTCGCTATCGTAACCCTATGTGATATTATAATTAAATTAGAAAAAGTAACTCAAAATTTAACAGTTAAAAATTTAACAAGTCAAATGAGTACAATTATCCAATTTATTGTGTACATCTATATATTCTTGTAATGATAAATGGGTGTTGGAAGATGGTAAAATGTATGATTATTTACAGTTACAAATTAAAATAACTAATAGAAAAAGTCTTGGATTTATCTTCCACTGAATTTATAAAACAAGTTTGTCACATTATCTCTTGCCATCTAGTTTTCATCATTAGAAAGTCGTTTTAGAACTGCTCACAGGATTTGTTGGATGGAAATATATAAACTCAACTTTATCCACGTCTGCTCGAGGTTCCTCCGACACACTGGAGTACGGAAGACTTTCCTTCAGCCCGCCCTATAACTACGGGGGACTAAGGTGTTGAAGTTTGGTTGACCTCTAGGCTTCAGTGAGCTGGATCAACTTCTTCAAGTCTTTAGTTTCTCGATCAGGAATGATCATAAACATTGATCATAAAAACCTGGAACAAGAAGTAATAGGTGGCCATTGTTCTAACAATCTCACCACCCTCTGCTGTTCATGATGCGACCATGTCTTCAGTGTTTGTATGTAAATGAATGAATCATGGTAGTATATTACAGAGATAGCATGATAAGATAATGTATAAGGTGCAGAATTAACAATATACATGAATAAATCACATGTTATGATACATGGGTACGATATAACCTTTGCCTTCCACTTATGGATGTCAAGTCACTTATGTACTTGCTGGTATGTCGTAAGCTTCCAGGCAAGAATTAGCCATAATATATTTGGCTAACCAATTAATGGTTATGCTTCCTGACAATGCCGGTGAAGGTTATCTCTGGTTAGCGTCATTCCCTTTTTTATTATATCTGCTACAATCAATCAGAAATAAAATCTGAAATAAAATGATATTAGTAATACATATATTTTTAATAAACTTACATACCCTCTTAGGATTAATAAGCTCACGGTGAGACTGTATTGGCTTAACTTAATCTGCCCTGCATGCAGCGTGAAAATAGAACTTTTCTTGCAGAGGCTGTCCTCCAGTTTCTCACTCTGGCTTCTGGATTTGGTGTGTGATTTACAATGCGCCGCTCTGTCCTTATATTTCAGTCTCTCGCGCGTACGAGAAAGCAGCTCCCAAATTCCCCAAAAGATTTTAGTTTCATCTCCTGTTTTGAAGCTATTTGAAACAATCTGTGCTTTTCCTGTACTCGTTTTTCTCTTCTGTCACTCACACACTTATCTCCTTCCTTCCTTCCTATATATCATTTCCTTTTCCCCATATGGGGCTTTCATTACATATAAGTTTTATACAATTCCGTTGAGGCTTGTTAGTGTAATAAATTTTTAAAGATTATTAGCTAACTTTTAGCCGATGTGATGAAGGTGAAAAATATTAATTATCTTTAAAACTATTTATATTTGAATAATATCCTTTTGGATATAATTCCTAGCCTATCTCCTTTGTTGAGTTATATTTATTTAATATTATTCCAACCATGCGTTCTCCTGTAGTGAATAATTTAATGTCCAGTAAATGCAAACTTTTAAAGTCGGCCATACATTCCTATATAGCTATTTCCTCATTCTTCAGTAATACTGTATGGCTTTTAACCGTAAGTCACATTTCCGCTGTCTACCAACTTCAAAGAAAGACCGCAGCGCTGACCTTGCGCTGGTGTGTGTGGGTGTCGCGTGGGCGTGTCGCGCTACAACCAAGCAAGTGTTTACCAAATCTCGCTACAACTAGAAAGAACTAATGCTGGAATTGCAGAGGCGTAGTAACCATTAGGGAGGAGTATACTGGTGTAAATTGTTTCAGATGAAAATAGCAGTTGGCCTACCGCTCTGAACTCAGTGTTTGTTATGTATTATGTTCAGTCTGGAAATAGATTATAAATTAGTTCTGAAATAGGAGGTACAACCTTCTTGTTTCAGGGACCGTGGTCCTATGTTATTGAAGCAGCACCTGGTCTGAGCTTTGCTGAATCTAGAGGCTGACAGCTTACTCCTGGGTCCAGGTAGCGACCAGTGAGGTGTCTCCAGAACACAGGGAAGCTATCGAGCAGAGGAGACTTTTCCTGCCGCCATCACGAAAGATAAGCTTCTGTGGCCAGAGGAGCTCAACATTATGTGTCCCCCTCAAAACTTGACATTATAGTAAAACAGAGGGGCAATACATTGTTTAAATTGATAGGAACGGTGAAGTTTCCCCATACCATTTCCAAGATAAACAAACACTTGAAGTCATGATGACAAATAACAACATAGCTTGAAAAACAAAACCAGTATTACCTCATAGTACTACTACACAACTGACACACATAGGATAATACTAATACAATATGTCACTACACGGTTCATATTTATAAATTATGTACATATACATTGTGATTACATTTGATTGTGATTCCTGGTTCACTGTGTAGTTGAATCAGGATATATATTAGTGAAAGTAATTAATACATATATATTTGAACTTTTACCACTGACTCAATTAAGATAGTCTTATAGAGTGTTAAATGTGTGTGAGTGTCACGGTGTTGTCAAGTGTGGTGGAATAAATTAAATTGTTTATCTGTCTGTTGTTGTTGTGACTTACACTACATCATTTACATAACCCTAGACATTTAACGTAGTCATCACAATATTCCAGAATAATTCTGACTGAGGTATAAATGTGGTAGCAAGTAAAGTTATCTGTAAAACACTACACCTATTAGATACAGATACCTTCACAGCTGATCTCAGTCAGTACACTAAGTCCCCTATAAATATTTATAACATCCCACTTTACCACAGTATGCAAGCAATAACGTACCCGAACTGACATGAACAGCGTCGATTAACAGCGAATAGTTTCTTGTTTTAATTTGATTCATTCATGCGCCAAATAAAATCCAAGTATAAATAACCGAGAAAAGATGTGTGATTCGTAAATCTGATTATACGATTTTCATAAATAAAAATAATTTTCAAAATTTGTCTGGTCCCGTCCATTTTTTTTACCGGGAATCGACTTATAACATTTTTTATTTTTTTACTTTCCTCGGAATTTCATCCCGGGAACTCCCAAACCAGAAACCTCAATCGTTATCTTTTATTCGAACTACGTTATCTTTTATTCGAACTACGTATCATTAAAAAAGCGCATGTAAATTACACCGTTCTCTTGAGAAATTTGTTTTTTTAAACGGCTTTCTTCTTTGTCTTATCATTAGCACTTTCAACGAGGGGCGAAGAAAGGTCGTTTGTTTATAATGGGCCATACACTGAGGAAATCAGAAGGCAGTCCTTGTTCTGGGATACCTAGGGTCAGAGAAATAACGGGGGGGGGGGGGGGCTAAAAGCCCTTGACGAAAGGAATTGGAGACAGGCGCGAAAAGGATAAAAAGGAAGCGTTGATTGTATGGAACAGGACATGAACAAATGACGTAGATGTGTTGAAGGCAAATGCTGCATTGGAAGCTGAGGAATATTGATGATAATGATGATGATTATTACTTTGAAATGGTGTGTGGTGTTCAATGGGCATTCTAGGAATTATCGTGTGGCGGAGTGCATTATCAACATTTTCTTCTTCTTAAAGCACGTTACTTTCTTGATCCATCTTATCCACATTCTCGGTGTTCCTAACTTCTTACTATCCGCGTATCAGGTATGTCAGGTATGTCAGGTATGTCAGATATGTCAGGTATGTCAGGTATGTCAGAATTGTGATCTTGAATGTCCACACTTATTTCTTTTATAGGTTTCTGGCAAACCTTAGCTTCGACTATTTAACTTCCTGTGCTATTTCTAATTTTATCTCCCTTTTTAAAAGAGTAACCTCAGTCATAGAATTTTACGAGTTATATTATCTGCCCATGCAGAATTTAACGAGATATAATTTTCAGCACCTACGATTTATTTAGTGTCTGGAATGTCTCGAGTTAATCTTTTTAGCCTAAGATTAACATTTTCCGTCCTTATATAAATCTTTCTTATTAATCATTAAGATGGTATTCGGTTTCAACCTGAAACCTGCTTCTGGGATGACATTCGGCAAAAAACAGCATAACAACAGACAGATAGATGCATCCTATTTACGTGTTTTAATAGTTAAGGAGCACAGATCCAATTGCAGTTGACCTCTGTACATAAGGCTTACAGGAAAGCATTCTATGTAGCACAAACCCATGTGTTACCAGGGCCCGAGAGGGGAACAAAGAACAAAAACATTGTAACATACCATGAATGTCCTAAGGGCGACTGAGGAAGGCTGGGCTTGGGACCGGCTACCTCTTTAGAAACTTTAAGCAACATAAAGTTCAGCTTCTATATGCATTAATTAACTAAAGAAAATAATTTGTGATCTGTCGGAATCGATAAAATGTTAACTAGGTTCAAAATGCTTCTGTTATTATTACCTTTGACAACTCGGAAATAAATCAGTCCTATCGACCTGGCAACAAGGTGTTTTACATTTGGGCATCTTCTTCTTCTTCTTCTTCTTCTTCTTCCATCCTTAGCCGCCAACCGGCAAAGCAGTATGTGGCCAGTACGCCTAGTGGCGTCTTAGGGCAACAACAAATTGATCAATCTATCGCTGTTTCCACCACGCCTAGTGGCGTCTTTGTGGAACAAAAACAGACCAAACAATCTATCGCTGTTTCCGTAATCAGATTGGTTGGCAAGCAGGTGATCAGCCCACTGTGCGAAGTTTTTACGGGATGGGGTAAACAGCCCCATGCCCAAACCCTCCTTAGTCGCTTTTTACGACATGCGTGGTAGGGTGCAGTGTTACTATTCTTTGCTCCCCTTTCGGGCCCCGGCAACACACGGGTGACATTTGGGCATGCACCCTAATTATAACCGACGGACCTTGCATCTAGGTTGAATGAGGCGCGTCTCGTCAGAATGTAAAAGAACTCTCTTGTCGGAAAGATTTATTAGTGTGTTGCCTTGTTGAGAGTAATCTGTGGTCTCACCTTTCTTGTGGTGCTAGTTGTTAGGTCCGGGTTAGGTGAAGACCTGAGTTTTATTCTTGCTGGTATTGAGGACACACTAGGTAACGTGTTCATTATGTGTTAACATAATGGAATCTTTAGATTGGTTTGGAGTTGGTTTTAATGACCATCTCCATTGCACACGAACTACTCCATCAGTGCTCCGATCTCCTGCCTTAGATCACACAAGGAGAATCTCAGTACAGTGCACGAACCCCGTAGCACTGCGAGGATCCCAATGTATGTATACAGAAATCACTTACTTACTTATTCGTTCCCCTTCTACCGTGAGGTGTAGAGGTTCAGAAATCACACATTCTATAAATATTTTTGTGGTGGGTAGGTTTCGCTAATTTTGTAAATGTTGCCAGTATGGCCTACGTTTTACGATTTCCAATTGCCGAGGGATTTTTAATGCGCGCAACTTGCACATGGGACCTCCTATTTTGCACCCTTATCCGAGAAGGCCAGGCACCCAATCTCACTACCCATGAGATCAGGGGCTAGTAGTATGACATCATTAGGGCCCACTGGTTCTGAAAAAAAAAATAAAAAATTCGATAAAATATATTCCTTGTACTGGGAACCAAACCCGGTACCTTGAGAATTTGAGGCGGGCGCCATACCTCGTAGCCACCTGAATCTTTAGATACTCTTGCTAAACGGTGATCAGTTAACATATTGTTGTAGCTGTTAGTAATTTTGATGCTGTTTTCATTCATCACCTTTTAACTCCCCAAGAAGCAAAGGCCTTCTATAAACTTACGTTAAGTCTTCCAATCCCGTACCAGCAGCTCAAGGTCTTTCTCATGCCCTTCATGTCTGTTTCCAGCTCTCTTCTCCAAGTGTTCCTTGGTCTTCCTCTATCTCTGTTACCCTGGGGATTCCAGAGCTAGGATTGTCTGGCAATGCTGCACGAGGTTTCCTCAGTGTGTGTCCTATCCATCTCCATCATCTTCTTCTCATATCTTGTTCCACTAGCGTTTGTCTGGTTCTTGTCATCATTGTTGTTTTAGTGAGTTTTTATTAAAATGTTGGATATTGTTTTTAAAAGGTAGATTACCGTTGTCGACGCATGTTTCTTGTCATGTGAGGAACTAGTTCGTGTTTTATTTTTTAAACTCTTTTATTGCTGTTATTAATGCGTAGTTATTAACTTGTTGGTATTGTCCTTAACGGTTTCACCGTTTGAGGATTTGTTGACAACACCAACACGTGTTTGGTAGCACGTTATGTACTTGTTTGTCCTTTAACTTATTTGGTACTTTATTATTGAGTGTTTTTAAAGTTAGCTATTGTTATTAATATCACTTACTAGATCACATGTGCAAATGCATTAGTTCCCGCTTATGAAGATCACGTTGTCAAGGTTGCCCGGCCAAAATAAGTAAAGTAGTCCCTAACTTTCCCGTTTTTCCCCTGTTAGTCCGTACTATTGTCGGATTTTTAAAGTATTGACTATCGATCTGCCGCTTGGTCTGTCTCATGCCCTAAAAAGCAGATGATCTTCAGTTCAAAACCCGTAGTTGCAGCTGATTATCAAGATATGGCCGAACCACTTTATTTGCTGTCCATATATTTCACCGCGCGTCCGATTGACAGAATCGCTAGAGAGCTTGCGTCTCGCGGAAAAGTTAGCCGGGTTCCAGGATCAAAATCTGGTAACGTCACGCTTAAGTCTGCCCAGCTGTAAATGAATACCTGACTCTGATCATCATTTGGGGAAGGCTAAGGCAGCGAGGAAGGGAACTGATCACCCCCAACTCATAAAACTAAACATAATAAAGTCTGTTACATTTTACTCCCCTGCGACGGTATCTGGTATGCGACTACTTTTACCTTTTATATATTTGATGCAGAAAACGTCGGGTAGCACCTTTGATGATCCTGTTTAATACACCTGTTTAATATACCTGTTCGACAACTGGCAGATGGCAAAATAATAGCAAGCGACCGCAGCTGAGGTTCAAATATGTGTGCATTAGATACACCAAGGCACGTGACATAACTCCAGCAACCTGGGAGGATGAAGTTGCCCATCGCAACAAGTGGTGATGCTCCTTTGGTGCCATCTCAGATTGGGCTAAAAGAAGCTCACAACAAACAGAAGAGTAAAGAACACGCAAAAAGAACAGGGCTAAAAGAAGCTCACAACAAACAGAAGAGTAAAGAACACGCAAAAAGAACAGGGCTAAAAGAAGCTCACAACAAACATAAGAGTAAAGAACACGCAAAAAGAACAGGGCTAAAAGAAGCTCACAACAAACATAAGAGTAAAGAACACGCAAAAAGAACAGGGCTAAAAGAAGCTCACAACAAACAGAAGAGTAAAGAACACGCAAAAAGAACAGGGCTAAAAGAAGCTCACAACAAACAGAAGAGTAAAGAACACGCAAAAAGAACAGGGCTAAAAGAAGCTCACAACAAACAGAAGAGTAAAGAACACGCAAAAAGAACACTAGTTATGACTGAAGGAAGCTACTACTACTACCACCACCTGTTGGATGATCAGATACGACGTGTTACATCCGGCGTAGGAACAAGTCAACATATTTTAAATATTTAAAATATATCTCATAGTTCTAGTCCGTCATCTTGCATTATCAGCATTCATACATTAAAAATGTTGTTGGATAAATTGTTAACCTGGGTTGTCATTCAGTAACTGTGTCGAGTATCACTGGCTGCATGTGTCAACATTATGGACTTAAGATACAGCGATTATGTAAATTTAGTGGCTGTAAATGTCGGGTTCATGGGCGTTAATAAAATTTGTGGCATGTTAAACAGTACATAAATTACAGTACATACAGATGAACACATGTGTAGATTGTTTTCAGAGTACCAGCAAAGTTTTTATCGATATCGTTGTTACACGGGGAAGGGGGGGGGGGGGGGGGGCCCGCGGCAGTTATTTATTGGGCTACTTCAGACAGTGGGAGATAATCTATTTTCTACGGACAAACAGCACATGGCAAAAGAACAGCCGGGTGACTCACAGATATTCCAAGATGTGTGCGTTGACCGTATAAGTCCAGCGTCCTGGGAGGACGTGGAGATGCTCCCTACGATGTTGCCTCAGACTGAGTGAAGAGAGGCTTTTATAACAAGTAGAAGAGAAAAAAATACGTCGAAAGGAAAAATCAGGGAAAACTCAGTTGAGGGTTATCACTCGCTCTTCTTCCCCATAGTCAGTTATGACTTGATGACGCTTTTACTACAACTACTACTTTTTCCCATTCCAGCTGTGCTTGTAGGTTGCATATGAGGGTACATCTGTTTTAAAATTATTGCACTCAGTTTAAAAGCAGTGTAAAACGTCACACGCCAGGTCTTCGAATGTCGAAGGTCCTTTCCTTATGGAACCACTAAGTGCAAGCACTGTTTGCATGGTGTGCCTTGACACAAGGCACAATACACCATATAATTAATCAGAGCCAGACCTAGGGACTTTTCAAGGTAGTGCGAGGTCACTTGATGGCGCCCACTTTGGTTTAAGCAAATACTTAATTACTGTGAAATTTTCGGCTTCAATTTTCTTGATCTTTAAGAATTTTAATGTTTTATTACCGTTTAACACATTTCGGTGCCTCCTTCAAGCCGACGCTCGTTGCAGCCGCACCGCTCACACCTCCAAGAACTGTCCTTGCATGCAATGGTATAGTCAACTGTATGTTAAAATATTACGAAGGAATTTCACCCGTATGTCTACAATTTTACAAATCCAGTACCATAATTCCCGCCGTAAGTATGTCGCTCGGGCACATCGTGCACACCGTCATTTTCGCACTTTTCTATTTTCGAGAGAGTACATTAACTTTCAACCACCGCTAAGGGGTGCAACTGTGGTTGAAAGTTAGACAATAATTGTATTGTTTCCCTTATATGTACTATCCCGAAAATAGAAAAGTGCGCAAATGACGGTGTGCATGAACAGTTTGATTATGGAAAGAAGCCAACAACACAATTGATAAACAGTACATGAACTGGAGACAGGAAAGTGCGGAAATGCAGATTAAATCAACAGACAATCAAGATACTCTTCTGTCCAGTTTCATTCGGGAAACGGACTTAACTCATCATTTTCTTTAAAAAACATTAAAATGTACGTTTTTGATTGTTTCTTCAAGACAAAATTTTGTATTGCAGACTAATGGATCAAAATGATAAGATGGCTGCAATTAAAAACCTATCAATTTTGACGGGTTGTTGCTAGTATTAAGATAAGTTATCATCATCCACCAATCCATCACAAAATAATTAGGGAGCGTTGTCTTACGGCTGCAGCGAATGTTTACATATTGACCACACCTGCCTGCTTAAATATTATAATGTACCACGATATTTTGAAGGGCACTTAAATGTGCCGTCAAGTAAAACAGGTGGCGCAGAACTGGCATAGAACATCTTAGTTTCAAACACATAGAAGGCAGAGAAATCCTAGTTACATAAATGTCACGTAGGGTTTATATTCATTTAATTTCCTACATTTTCTTCCTATTCGTTCACCCAAATTCTCTCTTTTATTATCTCTGTATTTCATTTTTCCTGTATATTTTTCATCCATTCGTTTTGCGAATATTATTTTCATATAATTCGCAAACTTTACCTGTTTCTTTCTCAAAACTGAGAATCGCGCTAGGACGATATTACGTAGATGTCAGGGCTGCAGGGCGTCATAAGGCGTGATAAGTCGGTTCGCTGAACACAGGACGTAGCAAATCGTCTACATTCTCACCGAGCGCGCGAGCTTCTTCTCGGCATTAGTCCCGGTGAGGTGTGATACTTTACATCTGCACCGGTTAGTATCCAGACATTTGGCTGGAAAATCCCAAACTGACACGGCGCTCACTTGGGCAATGGAGTCAGGCTGTCTGGGATTTGAAACTGACACGCGTACATCGTGGTCAGTAGGTGACAGCTACGACACGCGTTAAGCGGACGTAAATGTTGGGAGTAGGGGAGATAATTTCGCTTGGCGAAATAAGTTTCGGCCCTTTGTCTGATTTTAAGATATTGGCCAAGTTTGAAACTTTAATTTCATTCTCGCTCATAGACTCCACAGTAGATAGGTCGCTCGAAAAAACAGAATAGCTGTTAGCGAAGGTCTCAGTTTGTTTCGGCAATTTGTCGAACTTCTAGACTTCCAGAAATATTTTCAGCATTTTTATTCTTAAGTTGTGCGACTACCTGTAATTCTGTGGTTGAGGTAATTAATATGATAGATATATAGATTTTGTGAGTGTTAAAGTGTTAAATCGCTTAATTCATTTTTAACCTATTTCTTTAGCGCAGAAGAGAGATAAAGTGGTAGGCTATTATATTTTCTAGGGAAGCATTCAGTGGAAAGCAGACTAAAAATTATAATTTCTAGCTTATAACGGCAATTGTAGCTATTTATGAAATTTAATTTAACTGCTAATACTCAGTCGAGTGTATTTTTCTAAACTAACGTATAAACTCTAGAATCGAGCCTCATGAATGATGACGGGATACGCACGTGTTCCTAATTTATGAGGAATGCTGATTTTTAAATATAACTTACGTCACGGGAAGTTTAAATGATAAGCAAAGCTCTCTGCTTGCAAGTTTAAATGTAAGTTTTAACCAGTACAGATTCTGTTTATTATATTATATGTGTTATTTTTCCTCCACACAGTGAAAGTTTTGGGGTGACCCTAACTTTACCAGCACCTAGTAGTAGTTTCCATACTTGTGAAGAAATAGACAGTCCTTATTTTGAACCACGTGGGTTTTCTCAAGTAACACTGATCTGACGGTGCAAGTTAGACAGAAATACTAATATCCCTATAACGGGTTTTCAAAGACTGTAATGATAAATACTGGACCTTGGAGCCAGCACTTAATTTCTTCTAGAAACTCTATATAATTTGCTGCCTGGTGGCGTGAATATTTACAATCATTTCCCGACTAGATTATATCTTGTGGACAAATCTGTGGTGTGACTAAAGTGAATCCTATACTGAGGGAAGGCACCGACCTGACATTCATCATTTTTTTTAGAAACCTACGCTATTGACACTGTGCTCTGTTAACTCCCGCGCCTGGAATAATTGTTAGGTGACTTAATCAGACATTTGAACAAATTTGCATACCCAAGTAGTCGTTCCCGGAGACTCCAAGTTAAACAGGTCTTTTGGAACTGGGGACTTCTTGGCAGTAGACTGCATTTTTTGAGTCTGTGTGAAAATCTAAAATCAATGTGTTCCAAGAGGCAGCAAGCAAAGTCGTGAGTACTAGTGTGAGAAGCCATGGCGGAATGAATGAGTGTACGCTGGTTTGAGTGATATTTTTCACTATTATATCTTTGACACCCTGTTGCTGTCCTATTTGTTTTTTTCAATCTGCATAATTTGTTGCTAAGGCTAGAGTTCTTGTGTTTTGTCTTAGGTTAAATCAGATTTTTTTTTTTTCAAACTCTGTGCATATAATTACGAGATAAAACAAAGAAAAACTCTTAGACTCAAACCCTATGTATCTGTGACTCTGGCGCCATCATCTGTTCTCTTAACGGGGCCGGGCTAAACCTAGAGTTAACACTATAACGGGGCTATCATCCTTGCAACATTTCCTTGATTTTTTTATGACTATGTGTATATGTATTTTCCTTGATGTACTTTCTTTGATGTTGTGAGCCGATTTTTCCTGATAATAAAATCGCTCTTGAACTTAATAATCGTGTTTGGTCAGCTCGTTCTAGATAATATATATATCATTGTTATAGTTTTCCCACGTCTGTGTGTTTACCTGTCGTCACGTGTATGTGCGTGCCTGTGAGTGATAGAAATATACGTAATATGTATATTGGTGTAGTCTGTCTGACGCTGTAACAACTGTTGTAGAAGATAGGTGAGAGAGAGAAGAATTCTTTTCGCTTTCAGAGACAGCCACTATATCAAATCTATCATCTCACGTGTGTGGAAATTCTATTACCTTTCACTAACTCTCACTGAGTCTATCACCTATTCAAACCTATTCAGAAGGGACCAAACCTAGTCTTAATTCTCCTATCGGAAATCTACGACAAATGGGTTCTCGTCCGACGGATTTTTGAACTTAGAATAGGAAGACGAGTACGACAAATGGGGACTCGTTTCCGGTCTTTGAACTTAGAATAGGAAGACGAGTACGACAAACGTGGACTCGTCTATCTGGATTTTGTATTTAAGATTCTTATTCTGTAATAGAGTAAGAGTGTGATGTCTTGTGAGTTGTTATATTTAAAAAAAAAAAAAAAAAAATTACCCCCTAGACTAGCGATCTGTTTACGGGCGTGCTGACCACACAAACTAATAAGTTTTTTTTTCCACAGCATCTTTGAATAATATACATTTTGGTTACAGGTTGATTTTGTCGGGATATATGTTAACTGCTGATTGTAATACTAAATGCTGGTAAAGTGGTGAGTGTATAACATTCACTGGGTACTGAGGCAGAACGGCGTTTGAACTAAGTTAAGGAGTGTGTTTCGGACTTTTTTGTCCAGATTAATTCCCTCCCTTACCCGATCTGACTTCAGGTGCGAACTTATAGTGGATTTTTAAAAATTAAGGGATTATTTTTCTCTTTAATTTTTGCAATATTCTTTTGCTTTTCCACTGTAGCAACTTATTTTTCAGTTGTAATCTTAACTACCATTTATTTGGCGTAGTCGTGTTTTGCATTGAGTGCTTTATTGCCGATAATAGCAGCGATAGTTAGATTTTACTTTGGAGGAGGTATCCCAGGGTTAAGGATATCATCTTTTGAATTTTTGGTTTTTTTTTTCTCGTAAGTGGTAGGAACCAGGTTATTCTTTTTCCTATTTTCTATCTCCACGTGTCTCAGTCACTGACATAATATGGCCGAGAGAGCAAAGCTTAGACAACTCCTCAGGGACGAAGCGAGAGAGGAGGGACTGGAAGGAGAGGAAGCGAAAGCTTTTGTCAGGGACGAACTTGAGAGATATGATGCGGAGAGGAAAGCAGCTGAAGCTAAAGAGGAAAAAGAAGCAGCGGAGAGGAAAGAAGCGGAAGACCGGCTATTACAGCAGAAGAAGATGGACGAGGAAATGGAAATTCGCAGGATGCAGCATGAGGAAAGAGAGAAGGAGAAGCAGAGACAACATGAGGAAAGAGAGAAGGAAAGACAGCAGGAGGAAAGAGAGAAGGAGAGACAGCATTTGGAAAGAGAAAATGAGCAACGACGACAGCATGAGTTGGCTCTTAAGGCTCTAGAAGTCCAAAGTCTTGGCGCTGCCTCTACCTCCAGCAATGGAGAGTCTTCTCCTCATTCTTCCTTAACTGACCCTGCTAACACTCAATCTCTTCAACTAAATGCTATGTCTTTCACTCTTGAATCTTTTCCTTGTCCAAATGAGAAGATTGACACATGGTTAGAAAAATTTGAGAAAATTGCAACTCTGTACGGGTTAGAGAGGTCGCGTTGGAATATGAAACTTTCCCAGGCCCTAAAAGGTTCTGCTTATGATGTTTATTCTAAGCTGGAAAGTAGCCAACAAGACGACTACGATGTGTTGAAGAAAGCGTTACTGGAGCGCTTTGAAATGAACGCTCGCAAGTTTTTGCAACTGTTTCGCAACAGCCGGAAAGAGAATTCTGAAACTTTTCACCAGTTCTCATCTCGTCTTAAGGGATATCTAACAAAGTGCCTTGAGCTTTCGCAGCTCCCCTCTACCTATGAAGGTCTTGAGGAACTTGTTCTAACTGAACAAATAAAGAACACTTTGTCTGCTGATACCCGGAGATTTCTCGCTGAGCAGGGGGCAGAAAAACTTGAAGACATTTTGGAAAAGTCTGAGCGTTATCACAATGCGCTGGCTGAACTACCGGCCACAAAGCGGAAACCGACAGAGGAGCATTTTCGAAAACATAACCTAGAGCAATCTTCTCAGGCTTCTAACCAAAACAACCACAGAGAAACTGGACCTCAAAACCCCCCTCCTGAAAAATCCAAGTTCTACAAGAACAAGTACCCCAACCACCCCAAACAGTCTGATCAACCCGACCGACCTACATGGCAGCGTAGCCAGAAAGGACAAGGGGCAAAGGGAGAACCCCTGAGCACGGGACATATGATCAGACCGAGCACACCGAGCCTAAACGCATCGGATGCTTATTGACAGTCTCGCAAGGCGGAATTATTGACAGTGATTCCCAACCTGTTGGGGATAGACCCTCAACGCGAGGTACTGTTACTTTGAACGGTTCTCAAACTTCTTGCTTATTTGACACGGGGCTTTCTTATGATTGCATTGTTGCCAGAAACCTGGTCAAACCCGGTCAAGAGACAGGAGAGACCGTCAAACTTTGTGGAGTTCGTAAGAGTGATGCACCTACAGCGCTTCCCATCGCATTGGTGGAGATACACTCTGACTTTGTCAGAGGTGTGATCAAAGCGGCTGTTATGGATGATCCCATCTACCCAGTCATACTTGGCGGGAGATACGTGTGTATTGGGAAACCGGAAGAGCCGATTGTGGCAGCAGTAACTACAAGAGGGCAAACCAAAAAGGAACGGGAGCCTGCGCCAAATTTGTTACCTATGGAACTTAAAGAAGCGCAATACAAGGACCCTACTTTGGCACCCTGCTTTAGGAAACTGCCCATGGCTAAGGAACCCAAACAGCACGGGGACATTTTTTCTGAGGATGGCGTACTTTATCGGAGAACGGGCAAGCCTGACCAAGGTTACAACCAGCTCCTAGTACCGAAACAGTACAGAAGCCAAATCCTAGAAATGGGGCACTCTCTTCCCTTTAGCGGACATATGGGACAGAACGCCACAAACCAACGTATAACCACTCATTATTGGTGGCCAGGAGTAAATACTGATATTATCAGATATGTCAAATCCTGTGCCCAGTGCCAACGTGTGCCACCCAAGCAACGGGCACCCCCAGTTTCTTTGGGTGAAATGCCAATAGTGGGTACACCATTCGAACGGGTTGTGATCGACATTTTAGGGCCTTTCGAAAGGACTAAAAGAAGGAACAGGTTCATCCTGACCTTAGTCGATACATGCACTTTATGGGCAGAAGCTATCCCGCTAACATGCGCAGATGCCAAGCATGTCGCAGAAGCCCTCGTGCAGATTTTCACTCGGTTGGGATTCCCGCAGCAAGTGTTGACGGATAATGGATCTCCATACCGAAACCTGTTGATGGATGAGATCGTTAAGATCTTGAGGACCCAGCACATCCACACTAAGCCATATACTCCGGCCGGAAATGGGCTCGTGGAACGTGCTAATGGAAACCTCACCATGATGCTAAGTAAGCTGGCACAAGTGAAACCTGAAGATTGGGATCTCTGTATTCCTGCAGCATTATTTGGCTACAGAGAATCTCCTCATACTTCCACAGGATTTCCGCCAGCTACACTCTTATTTGGCAGACCCATTAAGGGCCCGCTTGAAGCCTTACTTCAGTCTCTGACAGACGAGAAGGCGGATGAGACAGTCGTCTCAGCAAGTAAATATGTGTCGGTTTTAAAGGAAAGGTTGAAACTAGGGTGGGACCTAGCAACGACTAACTTTAAGCGAGCTCGCACAAAGCACGCTAACCGATACAGGAAAGTCGCGGAAGAGAGAGAACTGGAAGCAGGAGAGAAAGTTTTGGTGTTGCTCCCTACCGAGAACAACCAACTGAAGATCGGATGGCAAGGGCCGTTTACCGTCCTGAAAAAGATTTCTAAGGCTAACTACCAGATCTCTATTGAAGGAAAGGAGAAGGTTTTCCATTTAAATCTCTTAAAGAGATACTTGGAAAAACCAGTGCCAACCTCCGACCATCTCCTGACGATCGCCAAAACTGACGAAGATGATGATAGTGGCAGGGATATTCCACCGCTATCACAGGAAATCTTTCAAAAATGTCAGAAGCGGCGACGCTCTTTCAAGCGCGCATGGGAGACATTCCGGGGGAAGGAAACTTTGAGGAGTGGACTTGAGTAGGAATTGGACAGAGATGGAGGGGGAAGATGAGAGGGAAGAGGACAGACACCCCGAAGCTACGGTTATAGGAAATTAAACTCCATAACGTAGACATGGAGTGCTTCCATATCTTAAAGGGGGGAGGCTCTGTCACGTAGGGTTTATATTCATTTAATTTCCTACATTTTCTTCCTATTCGTTCACCCAAATTCTCTCTTTTATTATCTCTGTATTTCATTTTTCCTGTATATTTTTCATCCATTCGTTTTGCGAATATTATTTTCATATAATTCGCAAACTTTACCTGTTTCTTTCTCAAAACTGAGAATCGCGCTAGGACGATATTACGTAGATGTCAGGGCTGCAGGGCGTCATAAGGCGTGATAAGTCGGTTCGCTGAACACAGGACGTAGCAAATCGTCTACATTCTCACCGAGCGCGCGAGCTTCTTCTCGGCATTAGTCCCGGTGAGGTGTGATACTTTACATCTGCACCGGTTAGTATCCAGACATTTGGCTGGAAAATCCCAAACTGACACGGCGCTCACTTGGGCAATGGAGTCAGGCTGTCTGGGATTTGAAACTGACACGCGTACATCGTGGTCAGTAGGTGACAGCTACGACACGCGTTAAGCGGACGTAAATGTTGGGAGTAGGGGAGATAATTTCGCTTGGCGAAATAAGTTTCGGCCCTTTGTCTGATTTTAAGATATTGGCCAAGTTTGAAACTTTAATTTCATTCTCGCTCATAGACTCCACAGTAGATAGGTCGCTCGAAAAAAACAGAATAGCTGTTAGCGAAGGTCTCAGTTTGTTTCGGCAATTTGTCGAACTTCTAGACTTCCAGAAATATTTTCAGCATTTTTATTCTTAAGTTGTGCGACTACCTGTAATTCTGTGGTTGAGGTAATTAATATGATAGATATATAGATTTTGTGAGTGTTAAAGTGTTAAATCGCTTAATTCATTTTTAACCTATTTCTTTAGCGCAGAAGAGAGATAAAGTGGTAGGCTATTATATTTTCTAGGGAAGCATTCAGTGGAAAGCAGACTAAAAATTATAATTTCTAGCTTATAACGGCAATTGTAGCTATTTATGAAATTTAATTTAACTGCTAATACTCAGTCGAGTGTATTTTTCTAAACTAACGTATAAACTCTAGAATCGAGCCTCATGAATGATGACGGGATACGCACGTGTTCCTAATTTATGAGGAATGCTGATTTTTAAATATAACTTACGTCACGGGAAGTTTAAATGATAAGCAAAGCTCTCTGCTTGCAAGTTTAAATGTAAGTTTTAACCAGTACAGATTCTGTTTATTATATTATATGTGTTATTTTTCCTCCACACAGTGAAAGTTTTGGGGTGACCCTAACTTTACCAGCACCTAGTAGTAGTTTCCATACTTGTGAAGAAATAGACAGTCCTTATTTTGAACCACGTGGGTTTTCTCAAGTAACACTGATCTGACGGTGCAAGTTAGACAGAAATACTAATATCCCTATAACGGGTTTTCAAAGACTGTAATGATAAATACTGGACCTTGGAGCCAGCACTTAATTTCTTCTAGAAACTCTATATAATTTGCTGCCTGGTGGCGTGAATATTTACAATCATTTCCCGACTAGATTATATCTTGTGGACAAATCTGTGGTGTGACTAAAGTGAATCCTATACTGAGGGAAGGCACCGACCTGACATTCATCATTTTTTTTAGAAACCTACGCTATTGACACTGTGCTCTGTTAACTCCCGCGCCTGGAATAATTGTTAGGTGACTTAATCAGACATTTGAACAAATTTGCATACCCAAGTAGTCGTTCCCGGAGACTCCAAGTTAAACAGGTCTTTTGGAACTGGGGACTTCTTGGCAGTAGACTGCATTTTTTGAGTCTGTGTGAAAATCTAAAATCAATGTGTTCCAAGAGGCAGCAAGCAAAGTCGTGAGTACTAGTGTGAGAAGCCATGGCGGAATGAATGAGTGTACGCTGGTTTGAGTGATATTTTTCACTATTATATCTTTGACACCCTGTTGCTGTCCTATTTGTTTTTTTCAATCTGCATAATTTGTTGCTAAGGCTAGAGTTCTTGTGTTTTGTCTTAGGTTAAATCAGATTTTTTCAAACTCTGTGCATATAATTACGAGATAAAACAAAGAAAAACTCTTAGACTCAAACCCTATGTATCTGTGACTCTGGCGCCATCATCTGTTCTCTTAACGGGGCCGGGCTAAACCTAGAGTTAACACTATAACGGGGCTATCATCCTTGCAACATTTCCTTGATTTTTTTATGACTATGTGTATTTGTATTTTCCTTGATGTACTTTCTTTGATGTTGTGAGCCGATTTTTCCTGATAATAAAATCGCTCTTGAACTTAATAATCGTGTTTGGTCAGCTCGTTCTAGATAATATATATATCATTGTTATAGTTTTCCCACGTCTGTGTGTTTACCTGTCGTCACGTGTATGTGCGTGCCTGTGAGTGATAGAAATATACGTAATATGTATATTGGTGTAGTCTGTCTGACGCTGTAACAACTGTTGTAGAAGATAGGTGAGAGAGAGAAGAATTCTCTACGCCTCCCTTCCTTCAGCCTTAAACCACGCGAGGGAAAAGGTTATGGTCTTCTTGTGAATGTAAAAGCTTAGCGCCTGTTGTGAAGCTGTCACCGGGCTCGGGGGAGGTTTCAGAGCTTCCTGCATGAAACGCAAACATTGGACCTCCAAGGATGAAAGGTGTGGGTAAGACCAGGGCATTGCACAGTGTTGACTGTATTCTGTCTGTTCAGTTTCGAGCACACTACAATTTATTTTCTTGATTGTTTACCTGACACATTAGACTGAACGTTGAAAAAAAAAGATGATTTGTATGCTGGTTTGTGATGGTACAGTTTTAGTGAACAAATAATTGTTTAGTTTTAGTGAACAGATCGTTGTGTAGTTATAGTGAACAAATCATTGTTTAGTTCTGGTAAACTAATTATTGTGTAGTTCTAGTGAACAAATAATTGTTTAGTTCTACAGTACAGGTCATTGTGTAGTTCTAGTGAACAATTCATTGTTTAGTTCTAGTAAACTAATTATTTAGTTCTGGTGAACAAATTATTGGTAGTTCTAGTGAACAAATCATTGTTTAGTTCTAATGAACAAATCATTGTGTAGTTTTCCTGAACAAATCCCTGTTTAGTTTTAGTGAAGAAATCATTATTTAGTTTTAGTGAACAGATCATTGTTTAGTTCTATTGACCAAAGTTCAAGTGAACAAATCGTTGTTTAATTCTAGTGAACAGATCATTGTTTTGTTGAAGTGAACAGATCATAGTTTAATTCTAGTGAACAGATCATAGTTTAGCTCTAGTGAACAGATCATTGTTTAGTTCTAGTGAACAGATCATTGTTTAGCTCTATTAAACAGATCACTGTTTAGTTTTGTGAACAGATCATTGTTTAGTTCTAGAGAACAGATCATAGTTTAGTTCTAGTGAACAGATCATAGTTTAGTTCTAGTGAACAGATCATAGTTTAGTTCTAGTGAACATGTCAAAGTTTAGTTCTAGAGAACAGATCATAGTTTAGTTCTAGTGAACAGATCATAGTTAAGTTCTATTGAACAGGTCATTGTTTAGTTCTAGTAAACAAATCATTGTTTAGTTCTAGCGAACAGATCATTGTTTAGTTCTAATGAACAGATCATTGTTTAGTTCTAGTGAATAGATCATTGTTTAGTTCTAGTGAACAGATCATTGTTTAATTCTAGTGAACAGATCATTGTTTAGTTCTATTGACCAAAGTTCAAGTGATCAAATCGTTGTTTAATTCTAGTGAACCGATCATAATTTAGTTATAGTGAACAGATCATAGTTTAGCTCTAGTGAACAGATCATTGTTTAGTTCTAGTGAACAGATCATTGTTTAGTTCTAGTAAACAGATCATTGTTTAGTTCTAGTGAACAGATCATTGTTTAGTTCTAGTGAACAGATCATAGTTTAGTTCTAGTGAACACATCAAAGTTTAGTTCTAGAGAACAGATCAGAGTTTAGTTCTAGAGAACAGATCATAGTTTAGTTATAGTGAACATATCATAGTTAAGTTCTATTGAACAAGTCGTTGTTTAGTTCTAGTGAACAGATCATTGTTTAGTTCTAGTGAACAGATCATAGTTTAGTTCTAATGAACAGATCATTGTTTAGTTCTAGTGAACACATCAAAGTTTAGTTCTAGAGAACAGATCATAGTTTAGTTCTAGTGAACAGATCATAGTTTAGTTCTAGTGAACAGATCATAGTTTAGTTCTAGGGAACACATGAAAGTTTAGTTCCAGAGAACAGATCATAGTTTAGTTCTAGTGAACAGATCATAGTTTAGTTCTAGTGAACAGGTCATTGTTTAGTTCTAGTGAACACATCAAAGTTTAGTTCTAGTGAACACATCAAAGTTTAGTTCTAGAGAACAGATCATAGTTTAGTTCTAGTGAACAGATTATAGTTTAGTTCTAGTGAACATATTAAAGTTTAGTTCTAGGGAACAGATCATAGTTTAGTTCTAGTGAACAGATCATATTTTAGTTCTAGTGAACACATCAAAGTTTAGTTCTAGAGAACAGATCATAGTTTAGTTCTAGTGAACAGATCATAGTTACGTTCTAGTGAACAGATCATAGTTAAGTTCTGTTGAACAGGTCATTGTTTAGTTCTAGTGAACAGATCATTGTTTAGTTCTAATGAACAGATCATTGTTTAGTTCTAGTGAACATATCATTGTTTAGTTCTAGTGAACAGATCATTGTTTAGTTCTAGTGAACAGATCATTGTTTAGTTCTAGTGAACAGATCATAGTTTAGTTCTATTGACCAAAGTTCAAGTGATCAAATCGTTGTTTAATTCTAGTGAACCGATCATAATTTAGTTATAGTGAACAGATCATTGTTTAGTTCTAGTGAACAGATCATTGTTTAGTTCTAGTAAACAGATCATTGTTTAGTTCTAGTGAACAGATCATTGTTTAGTTCTAGTGAACGGATCATAGTTTAGTTCTAGTGAACACATCAAAGTTTAGTTCTAGAGAACAGATCAGAGTTTAGTTCTAGAGAACAGATCATAGTTTAGTTATAGTGAACAGATCATAGTTAAGTTCTATTGAACAAGTCGTTGTTTAGTTCTAGTGAACAGATCATTGTTTAGTTCTAGTGAACAGATCATACTTTAGTTCTAATGAACAGATCATTGTTTAGTTCTAGTGAACAGATCATAGGTTAGTTCTAGTGAACAGATCATAGTTTAGTTCTAGTGAACAGATCATTGTTTGGTTCTAGTGAATATATAAATTAAAAAAATAAAACGGTATGAAATCAGTTTTACAAGTTAACGGTACACAGGAAACAAGGGACATTTCGGGTATTACCCTTCGTCAGCCACATTTACGAACAGACTATTTGGTAGTTCTAGTGAACAGATCATTATTTAGTCTAGGGAACAGATCATTATTTAGCCTAGTGAACAGATCATCGTTTAGATCTAGTTAACAGATCATGTTTTAGTCTAGTTAACAGATTATTTGTTAGTTCTAGTGAACAGATCATTATTTCATCTAGTGAACAGATCTTCGTTTAGATCTAGTTAACAGATCATTGTTTAGTGTAGTGAACAGATCATTGTTTAAGCTAGTTAACATATCATCGTGTAGTGCTAATAAACAGATCATTGTATAATTCTAGTGAAGAAATCTTGTTTAATTCTAGTCAACAAGTGATTACGTAGTTTTTACAACGCTGGTTTTACTAGTCAGGAACTTTTGGTGAATAGTTAGCGCACAGTTGAAGATCACAGGTGAGTAGATAGTAGTCAGTGAAAATTTGTAGTTGATAAACTGTGCTAGTCTTGATTACTTGGTAAACAGATTTATGAGTAGTTAAATGTGTTATTTCTGTAAGTCATTTATTAATCACTGAATGGAATATTTCGGCCATGTGACACAAGTAAAGGGGAAAACAACTTTAAGGGGCGTCTCTATTGCTGTTACCATATGCGATAAAAAGCAGAAAATGAATGTTCTATGCATTCAGTTTATAGATAAAAAGTGGATGCCCAGGTATCATTAATCAGCAAATCATATATGTCACAAAAATATAAATGTGTGAACGATATGAAAAATTTCTGATTAAGGATAACTGGACATCCACTTTTATTGTACGCAGTAGAATGTATGGAATATTTATTTTCTGCTTTTTTTTTTCTGGTAACAGGAGCCACGGTAGCATAGTGGTTAGTGCACTGGCTTCCTAGCTCAGTGGTCTATGGTTCGATACCCAGATGAAGTGGGATTTTTGTAGGCCGCAAACGGCTCCTGGGTCCACCCAGCCCCAAATGGGTACCAGAGCAACGCTGGGAAGGTTAAGGCGGCCGGCGTGATGCTGACCACATCATCCCTAGTGTGCCGATGGTCAAGATAATATGGGCCTAACACCATATTCCCAATATGCCTCAATGGGAGTGTAACGGGATCCTTTACCTTTACTTTTAACAGTAAAAGTGGTCCCTAAAACTTGCTTTTTTACTTGACTTGTTTTATAGTATTAAGTCATAACAGAATACCGTATACATTTTCCCGAACCGTTGTCACCTTTGTCGAGTGAAATTTAGTTCGTGAATAAAATATGCGATATTACGTTTAAAATTCTAACGTAAAGCGCACAGAAAAGTTGGTTATTACTAGAGATAAGTTCATAATAAAAGACTCATTGACCTAATTGTTTGAAGAAGCACACTGATTTATTTGTCACATCGCCATTCACCACGCGAAGCTCGCCCCTTCAAATACAAAACACAATTTATATTCGCTGTTCATTATTTCCCTTATTTAAAAACCCTCACTGTAATGAAGTTATTTCCACCTTATTTTAAATTTTATTTTGGTTATTATATAAAATCGGCTTTGGCAGTATTGGTCACAACTTTATAGATTAAAATGTACTGCAAAGTTTAAGCTGTCTACAGTGGAACATGGAAATTTTGAGCGCCAATAATTTGAAACGCAACAAATAAACAAAGCTCATGTGATATTAAATAAAAATGGTTAAAAAAGGACGTAATACCTTGCTGAAAATTATTATGGAAGGACAAGTTGAAGGTAAGCGTGCAACAGAAATACAGCGCTATAAGTGGGATGGCAATGACAGCAGATGGACAGGAAGTAGGTTATCGGAGTGTACCATCACGGCAAGAGACAAAGACCGTTGGAGATGCATTGCAGTCGACCTTCCTTGCGAAGGAGGCAGCTGTTCTGATCTGAATAGATTAGTATTGCTTGTATTACACTGTCTCTGCTCATCATGATTGTTTCATGAAACGATTAGGGCGCAGGGAAAGATGATATGTTAATGCAGGTAAAGGTTTAATGACTGAAATAAGTAGATAGTGAAGATATTTCTTCTAGCTGTCAGTGATTGGTGAATAGATTAAGCCACAGTGTTATACGTTAGTTGTAGAGGTAGTCGCGTAGCATAAACTGCCATATGGGAGTGAAGAGTTAGAGACTTCACTGCTAGGCCCAGCTTATGACATGGGGTGACAAGCTCCCTTTGCTCGCTGCCTTTGGCTTCCTTAACTCGAGTAGAGTCAGGTACCCATTTACAGCTGGGTAGTTGGAGCGTGACGCTACAAGGTTTTGATCCTGGAACCTTGCAAATTCGCCGCGAGAGGCAAGCGCTCTGACCACTTAGCCAGTCGGTCAATCGCGATAGTAATGCAAGTCATTATTACTGAGTGAGGAGACCGCCATACGTTAGCAGGGCCTGAAATTGGAGCAAAGATCAGTAACACTGTAACTTATCAGGCATGTCGTTAAAGGCGACTAAGGAGGGTTGGAACATATGGCCAGCTGCCCCATCGTGTAGAAATGATAAGCTACAAAAACTTCAGCAGGAATGGACAGGACAACCAAAGCAAGTACTTGAAATTCTATTCGGCCATCCAAGACGAAAGATGATTCTCTTTTAACAAGGTGCATGGCGCAGCGCAGAGAAAGCTGACGAAAGGAGTCTGAGCTGTTGGCTGTTATTTTTTACTTCTAGGAAAGTCTCCAAATTTGGCACCTGGAGTATTGGTACGCCAAGTCAGTCCTGTTGTATGGCCGTGAAATGTGGAGAGTAGCAGAAACAACATCTAAGAAATTACTCGTACAAACTTTCATAAATGGGTGCTTGTGTATAATAGATGGATTTAAATGTTAAGTCAAGATCACAGTGTGAAGGTGATGACAGGAATAAGGCAGGTGACAGTGGAATAGGTGATGGCGATGGATAAGAAAAAAAAACTTGTTGATAGCGTTACACAACGTAGTTTTTAAAAATGGACAAAGAATACAAGAAAACGCGTATTGAAACTCACGACAAAAAGTTAAAACATTCCTTTTTGGCTGATAATTATAATTTCTTGTTCCTTCTGTCTCGCGTATTGGAGTGTACCCCGTCCCCAGTTTGAGAAACACTGATCAAGGATTTCACGCCATTTATTTTCACGTGTTGTCATATGAAACAAGCTTGAAGGGAACAAGAGTTGTGTCTCTGGAAAAATGTTTAGCTTTTCATGAGTTATTTTTAATGGATTTTCATTTTCTGTACATAGTTTTATGAAACACCGCATTGTATAGGTTGTGAAGATATTTCGGGGGGAGGGGAGGAGAGAGAGAGAGGGGGAGGGAGAGAGAGAGAGAGAGAGAGAGAGAGAGAGAGAGAGAGAGAGAGAGAGAGAGAGAGAGATGGCTTCTCTAGAGAATATTATTCCCAGCCAGTTCGCTGTTTGCGCACAGGACAATAAAACTGAACACAGGCCAGTAATGGGCATTTCAAATAAGTTATAAAACGTAATGGGAGTCCCATAGCAGATACTGACGTAGGGGTGTGAAATGTTAGAGACTTCACTATGATAGGTTCAGATTTATAAGGTTGGGTGACAAGGGCCTTTCCTCGCTGCCTTTGCCTTATGTAACTCAAGAGCAGAATCAGGTTCCCATTTACAGCTGAGCAGACTGCATCGTGACACTACCAGATGTCATTCCGGGAACCGTTTAACTTCGTCACGAGACGTGCGCCTTAACTATCAAGCCAATCGGATGCTAAATACGTTATGATGATGTTAAAAGCTAAGGTAGACCAATCTCATATACTGCCGAAGGGGAGTGTCGTGGTTGAGTTAGAGTGTAGAGTATTTGTCGAGTTGGACAACAGTAGTGAAATCGATAAGGGATAGTGGACTGACAGAGTTATAGATTACACACACATAAAGGTGTAAATAGGAGATGGACTTGAGACAACCTGCAAGAAGATTTACCAAAATGATCTCTCTCTCCAAGCCTCAACTCACTTATGTCTGTCTAAGCACCTCCTGCTCTCTCTCTCTTCTCTTATCATACATAGAGATTATAGTAAAGAGCTAAAAATACAAATATGGATGGAAAGGTCGTGAACAGCGCATTAATAAATGTGTAAAATTTATTAAAGAAGAAAAAGCATGGAATTAATGCATATCATCACAACAACATAAAATTACATCAATACTCAAAATATTCATCAATAATCATATACACCAAAAACCACACACACAGATCACCATTCATAAAACCTGTAGAACACAGAGAGATGAAATAACTGAGTGTCAGTCCTTCGGTTTTCGGGGACCAGCTGAAGTAACTCCAGTAAGTGGTGTTTTCGTATATATCCTCCATCGGTGATGGAATTAACCTGAATAACATCACTGTATAGGCGCTATCGTTGGTGACCCCCCCTACTGGCGCGAGTTGGGCTGGGGGACGCTGTTTATCTCCTGCTGACGTGCGAGGTTTTAAGTATCCAGGAAATACACCAGAAGAAGTCACTTGAGGACAAAGAGACCCAGGCACGCTTATCCGGCGCAAGGCTCCGCTTGGCTGTAAATCCTGTTTAAACTGGTTTGGCTGTGGTTTGCTGAGTGCCCCGTTTAGGCACGAAAAAGGCGGGTGAGATGGAATTCTGCTATAGGCATGCTGAGCGGGTTTGATATTCTGGAAGCCGCAATGCTCTGCTGGTAATCCAATAGGCGAGTAGAGAACTACTACTGCGTTTGGCGATTCCAGATTTTGCGTTGGCTCCGTTGCACTGCGTGAGCTTAACTTGGCGTTGACAAAAAGGGGTTTTGATTCAGGAACGGGGTTGACGATTCGTGACGCTAGCGGTATTCAGAACCCTCTAGATCGAAGAGAATATTTCGTTCTTCGCCTGACTGGAATCTGCTCTCGCGAGTCGGTCTCCCTGAAACTGAGACCCAAAAGAGACACCTTTTAACTTCAAGCAACGCTAAAATCACACTAACTTTATACAGAAAGTTTCGCTTCACTATGGGATTAGATTTATTGTAGTTATTGCTATGATAGTTTAGGGCTGTCTTTAACCATGTCTCCTGTTCCTTAAAAATATCAATTATCAACACGCGCCCGCATAGACTTAACATCTTTTGCACACCCAGGTACCTGTCAGTAACTGTTCTGACAGCAACAATCTACTCCTCTTCTCCCAATCTCAACATACAGGAAACCTAACCTGTAGTTACAGTTAAATGAATATGCTTATTCATCTTACAACATTAAATGAATTTACATAAACAGATTACAGCATTTGACATTACACAAATAAATCTTATGTCCCCTTTGGGAAATATATTAATATTCCACAAACTGAGTACAAAGAAAATGCAATGCTCTTGCTATAATAATACAGTTGTGGCTAAATCATAAGATATAATTATATCTATGCCTGGTGACTGCTTTCAGTGAAAGTTATAGACTAGTGCCTAGCCACCCAAGTAAGCATAAAATGATCCTCCCTTGCCACTAGAAATATCTATCAAAAAGGAATAAGTGACTATCTCCTATAATCCAGAGTTATTACCTGCATCTCACTATTCAGTTTTAAGTGAACAATCCACACCTGACATTATCTTACAGAAATGACAGTTAATTTTGCTGACTCTTAACCCAATGGTAAGCATTCGTGGACTGATTCTACGCCTAATATCTGTTATTGTAAGTTTAACATTTAACCCATGATAAACCGTAACAGTTTAAGCACCACTTAATAGGCCGTAGACAGCGCTACCTTATCACTGAATAAATTACTAGGAGAAGTCCTCAGAAATAAATTCACTTCCCTAACAGATATATATAAAAGCTAACATGAATATATCATATTTATAAGATATGTCAACTCACCCCGAAAAATGCCAAGAAATAGGCGAAAAAACATTTAGTTCTGTGTTAATGTTTGCCTTATTTCCATAATGGTCTATCTCGGGCCAGGAAATTCACGAATGTCTTTGTCTATTAAAACCAGTCTACTCTTATAGATCACAAGGGACGCTCCCCCCGAACACCTGGCGTGCGTATTTCTACAGAAGTTCGGCGAAAGACGTAATCTAGAGTAAGACAAAAGAAATCGTGCGAAAGTTCCCCAGGCCTCAAAGGGTACCAGCCGCTCGTCATCAAACGTTTTAAAGCGACCAGAGAAATTCCCCTGTTGGGACCACAGAGGGTACCCGCCGCTAACGAACCGTTTCTTTCACAGAAACCGTCTTGGCTCGTTCTAACACTTAAAGCGGACCCGAGAAATGTTTCTCTGGTCGAACAGGTGCGTTGACGTAACATTATCGTCTAGCGTTAGCTGACCGCAGCTGGCCAGCGTAAACAACCTCGGGTGGGGTTGAGAAGGTGAAAAATGAAAGAAAGAAGAATATGAAAGAAACGAAAATACAAAATGTCTCGGAAAACAGAACATTTAAAGGAGTAATCAAATTTATGGACAAGATGGTAAAATAAATTATCTTTCACGTGACAGGGAGTGAACGGTTAGAGACCTCACCTGTACTAGGTCTCAGCTTTATGAGGTGGGGATTAAAAGTTTCCTTCCACTACCTCTACCTTTCCTAACTTAAGAACAGAATCAGGTACCCTTTTACAGTTAATTAACAGGAGCGTGACGCTACCTCGTTTCGAACCAGGTGACTTAGCCTGGAGATGACAGAGCTATATCCACTCATCCACTGGATGCTCTAATGCTGTTATTTTTTTAGTTGATAAAGAGGCCTAGATGGAATTAAGAAGCTTGAAAAGAATACACGAACATTCCACACCTATTGACCCTGGGACCATGACACTGGGGTTACCAGCCCGTGTAATCCTGCCTAGCTTAAGGTCTGTCAAAGTTATTCTTCATTTTCCCATCTTAATATAAGAAAATGTGCATACTTAAGGAAAACTGGGGGAACAAAGGGGAGGTGGTGTAAGTATGAGGTTAGATTGGACAAATACTGTAACCTAAAAAAGATGAAGCCTTACTAAGGACAAATGAATGAATCTATTTTCACATCTTAAGAAGTGTTTTGCCTCTTTTGCACTTTCGTCTATTACTGCGGGGATTCATGTAGCAATTTGCCTTAAGCACTGAAAGAAAGAGCGAAATTCCAGGTCGTGAATCAGAAACAGATTACTAAAAACGTCTTAAATCTACAGCCGGTCTTCGCTAAACACTGTTACAGGCAACGTTGGCTTAGCTGGCAGTTCTTATCAAGACAAGTAAATTCATCACGCTAGCAGCTATATCACGGTACCGACACGCTCCAGTCTACCCAGCTGTAAATGGGTACCTGACTTTGAGATAGGGAAGGAAAAGGCAGCGAGGCAGGTGTGGTGAAGTGGGATGTTATAAATATTTATAGGGGACTTAGTGTACTGACTGAGATCAGCTGTGAAGGTATATATATATCTAATAAGAGTAGTGTATTATATATCACCTTACTTGCTACCACATATCTATATATCTCAGTCAGAATTATTCTGGAATAGTGTGATGACTACGTTATGTGTCTAGGGTATGTGTATGATGAAGTGTAAGTCACAACAACAGACAGATAAACCATTTAATTTAATCCACTACTCTTAACAACACTGTGACACTCACATACATATAACACTCTATGAGAATATCTTAAAGAAGTCACTCGTAACTTTTCAAATAACAATATGTATTCATTACTGGCATGAATGAATATGTGTCCTGATTCAACTACAAGGGAACCAGGAATCACAATCAATTTAAATTACAAGTTATGTACAGAATGTATTTAATATGAATATTGTAGTGACATATATTATTACAAATGTTCTATGTGTGTCAGTTGTGTAGTAGTAAAATGAGGTAATACTGGTTTTGTTTTGTTCAAGCTCTGTTGGTATTTGTCATCATGACTTCAATAGTTTGTCTTTAGGGACTAGTATTGGAGATGTTCACAGTTCCTGATTTTAAGACAAGTAAATTCCCCTCTTAATGTTAATTTTACAAAGTCAGTTCAAGATGAGGGGACATAATGTTGAGCTCAGCTGGCCAAGTTAGCTTATCTGGCGTGATGGCGGCAGGAAAGAACTCCTCTGCTCGAATTCTCCTCTGGGCTCTGGAGACACCTCACTGATAGCTAAAAGGACCAAGGAGTATGCTGTCCGACACTGGATTCAGCAAAGCTCTGACTAGGTGCTGCTCAGTACCATCAAGACCACTGTCCCTGAAATCAAGAAGGATGTACCTTCTACTTCATAACTAACTTAAACTCTCTTGTTACACTGATCACAACACAGCACAAACATTGAGTTCAGAGCATTAGGCCAACTGTCAGCTTCATTTGAAATACTTTATTCCAGTATTACCCTTCTTAATGGTTACTACGCCTCTGCAATTCCAGCATTATTTCTTTCTATTCAATCATCCAGGTGTCAGTGTACTGTTTGGCCATTCCATGCCGTTTTACTTCTCTCCGACACCCTCTGTTCAGGCTGGAGCATTACAGGCTTTACCTCACGTTGGCCACTGAACTACACATATATATATACAGGCATAAATCAACAATTCACATTCAATTTTCATTAAAAGATATTGAATGGTTCAAGCTTACCACAATTCATACGAATAAACACAGATACGTTGATTAGCAATGAATTCTGGCACAAACTGGCACAAATTCCCATCTGCTTATCTTTCAGGCTTTTATTTAGCCAAATATAAGCTGGCTTCAACGCACTGATGCTTTATCAATCTTATTTAAACAAGTGGTTTCGAACTAACGCTCCCAAGTGTGTATATCAGCGAGTCTGACCAATGAGCCCCGTTTCGACAAGTGTTTGAAAAAATGTTACCTTTCCCCGTTTCCCCTAACAACCAAGATAGTATTTATAGCCCGACCAATCGTGGTTAGGCTTTCATTTGTTGCGCTCCAATCAATTTGGAGTTTACATGGTAGGCTATTTCTGTAACGTAAATTTTTTTCAAACACGTTAAAAAAAAATCTTATGAGCAGAAATGATTTTATGCTGTCAGGCACCCCAATATTTTATTTTGGGTATAATTTATTAATTCCTGGACTATTTGCGTAACGTTTTACATATTATTTGTCAGCAAGCCCTAAGGAACCCAAAAATACAAATTTAAAGGAGCTACGTGGCTGCATTCAAAATATGCAATTTCTTCTACCTCCTGTTTCGAAGATGTGCTGTCTGGGTACTGTTATGTTTTCAACCGTAAACCCATCTAATGTTATCTTTTCTAATAAGAGTTTTTTTTTGATTTATAAACCTAACTCTGGGAAAGGGTAGTGTATTTTATCACTGTCCGTCTGAAAAAAAATTAGTGCATGTAGACTTACACGCGTGATGGCAGCATTTGTGTATCGCGCTACGCGTGTTGCATGCGTTCCTGATTTTCAGCCCTCCCCTCTCTCTTTATCCTTTTGTCCATCTGTTCGTTCGTTTTGGTAACGCAGTATAATTAATGTTAGGATTAATTTAGGTCATTACGCAGTACGTCTCAATGTTTTTCTTAGAAATGCAGCACACGTTTCATTGAAGAAGGCGGGTAATAATACAGTAAGCTTTTATATCAACGTGAAAGCGTTACAATTTGCAGACGAAGCAGAAAACAAAGGGGGATTTCGAGTACATTCTTTGTGACAGCACTGTTATTTTCCCATTGCTCTTCTCTTTATTAATTTTATTTGTTAGGCTTTATATTTACCTAATAATTTATATATGTGGATTAGAATATTTCACGACACCTCCCCTCTTAAAACAGACATTATATGTCAGTCCTTTATTCTATATACACATAGAGAAATTTATTATTATTTCTGGGGTTTACGGTGATTCTCATCACACGGATGGCGGCTTAAAAAATCCGCTCCCAAATTGGTTTTTTCCAGATATATACTCAATGCTAAAATTATATGGAGCCAGAAGCAAAGACCATCGGAGTAACCTAGAGTTCTCATGCTTAGCCTGTGCTAAAAACGATAAAGGTTTGTGATCTGTTTGCAACTTAAATGCCTTCCCATATAGATAAATATTGAATTTCTTTATTGCCCATATTACTGCAAGACATTCTTTTTCGCTAGTTGAGTAGTTGATTTCAGCTTTTCAACTTTCTGCTAGCATATGCCACTGGGCTTAATTCCCCATCCAATGCATCTGATTTCTGTAGTAGAGTTGCACCTAACCCAATATTACTTGCATCCGTCCTTACTATGAATTCTTGACTTAAGTCAGGTAATTTCAAAATGGGTTTACTTGTGAGCTTTTCCTTCAATTCTTGGTAAGTCATTTCACATTGTGGTGTCCATGTAATGCGATCTGGATGTCCTTTACGTGTCAATTCAGTTAACGGTGCACATATGGAATTAAAGTTTTTTATATACTTCTGGTAGAAACCACATAATGAGACAAAGGATCTCACGTCCTTCTTGGTTTGTGGTCTCGGGGCTTTCTGTAGTTTTTTCTAAATTCTTTGGGTCAGGGGTCATATTTCCCTGATAAACTGTGTGTCCCAAAAATTCCAATTCTTTACATCCAACGCAACATTTGGTTGGACGGGCTGTTAAATTTGCCTCCCTAAGTCGATCAAACAGCATTTTCAGAGAGTCAATGTGTTCCTCAAATGTTTCTGTTGCTATAAGGATATCATCCATAAAATTTGTTATACAGGGATTATTCAGAGGATCCAATAATTTTCTCATCATTCTAGAGAAGACACTAGGCGCATTCTTCAATCCAAATGGCAATCTATTAAACTCATAGTGTCCTTCTGAGGTACTAAAAGCTAGGTAGGGTCTAACCTCAGGCTTTACTGGAATCTGATAGTATCCTTTACTCAGATCCACTTTTGAGAAATATTTAGCTTTATTTAGTCTGGCAAACAGCTGATTTGTATCCGGCAATGGATCCACCTGTCCTTCTGTAATAGCATTCAGTCTCCTGTAATCTATACAGAGTCTATGTTCTCCAGAGGGCTTCCTTAAGAGTACAACACCTGAACTATACGAAGACTCACTGTGCGAAATAATTCCTTCCTTCAACAGATAGTCTATCTCTTCCTTCAAAGCTTTCTCCTTAGCAAACGGAATCGAATATGGTTTCATACAGACAGGTGTGGGGTCTATCAGTTTCATATCATATTCCAATAGGTTTGTATGCCCTGGTCGGTCTGTTAACACCTCTGCATGATTATTTAGAACCTGTTGCACTCTCTCTTTCTGAGTTTTCGTTAAATGTGTACTGATTTTCACCTGTGCTGCTGTCTCACAGGGGTGTAATGGATATTCAAATGATGAAAGTGGTTCCTTTTTTCATCTCCATGGCGATGGACAAGGTCAACAAGTGTGTCTCTTCCTGATGTTCTCTTTCCAAATATTTCTTCAGGAGATTCACATGATAGATTTTTTCTTTCCCCTTCTTATCTATCTTATAATTTGTTCTAGACACCTTCTCTAAAACTGTATATGGACCCTGCCATCCAATTTGTAACTTATTCTGACTCCCAGGCAAAAGAAGCAGTACTTTCTCTCCCACAGCCAAATTTCTGTCTTTCGCCTTCCTGTTATAATAGGCAGCATGTTTCTTCCTGGCTTGTTTCAAATTTTCATTGGCAAGTTTCCAGCCAATTTTCAACCGAGTGGTCAGCTCATTCACATATTGGTATGAAGATGTAATGTTTTCCTCTGCCTTTTCATCAGTCCACGTTCTTAACAAAGCTACATATGGACCTTTAATTGTGTGGACCTATTTGTCCATGCACCGGTATGGTCTCTTCCACTCGAAGCTTTATAGTGATGATTTTTCCTCCCAGAATTATCATTCACAAAACGACCGCTACCAATTTTTCTTTTCCTGGGGTTTCCTCCCCACTTAAAATTCTTGATGAGAGATTTCCTCTCTACATCTTCTTCCTCCAGTTTGTTTAAGTCCGATTGAGGGATTTTCGGCTTATCCTGGGGTAAGACATCTTTTTGCACTCTCCGCATAGTGGCCATTGTAAAACAGTTAAGTGAAGCTTGTCCGTGAAAAGGGGCTTCCCATTCCATTTGGTCCACTTTATCAAATTTATTTTTCCTTTTATTGTTAGGCCTGATTTTGCCCCATGGCGTGTCCAGGTCCTGATTCATGTTCCCACTTGTGGGTGTTCCCTCATGTGCTATGCTACACCTTTCTACAAAGTTCTCAATGTCCCATCTTGCTTTGGGCCAATAATAATTGTGAGCCACCTTTTGAATGATGGTACCTATCTTCTCATGGTCCCCATCTGGTTTCACATGTAGGCTCCTTATTAAGTCTGTCCTATATCTTTTTGGAAGAACCAGCTGTCCGTGACCATTGGATCTAGCTCCAGTCTTCCTATACATCAACTTGTTTTTCATATAAAAATCTCCCTTGCCTGGAGTTGTATGACAAGTTGACAATTTTCTGAAACAAGGCTTGAGTGTTTTATCTCCAGCCTGTGCCTTCCTCATCTCTTCTGGAGTGGTATCTAACATAATATCCTCCTCCTGTCTTGAGGTCGACCTGACCTGAAGGGTTGCCATATACACAGGTTTCCTTCTGCAACGGTCAGTGTCATGATTGTCCATCTGACAATTTTACACCACCTTTTTCCTTGGTTGAAAGATTTTCTTTCATTATATTTCCTTTCATCGAATTGTGGGAATTTATTTTTATTTTCATACCGTGGCCTATCAAATTGGTGCTTACCTTTATTTTGATCCTTAGGATCAAATTTATTAAAGTTCTGTGGTGCCCTAAAGTTATCCACCTGTTTCTTTTTTATTACCTGTTACCTCTGCTTGAGCTGCTTGATACCTTTCAGCAACATTTAGCAACTCACCCAGCCTCTCTGCACCTTGTTCCATGAGAAACTTTCTCAGGTCTGGAGCCATGGACTCTCTTAATTGCTCTATAAGTACCATTTCCTTAAGATCTTGGGTTTTCCCCAGAGAAGTCCATTTCTCCAAGTATGTCTCTATTCGTGCAGAGAACTGGTGATAGGTTTCACCTGACAGTAGTTTAGCATTCCTAAATTTTTTTCCTGTAAAACTCTGCATTCTTTTCATACCTTAACAAAAGAGCCTGCTTTAGCATGTCATAATTTTCCTGATCACCTCTGCTCATTTTTGCAAAAACTTCATAAGCTGCCCCACGAAGTCCCTGAGATAACTTTAAGCTCCACCTTTCTCTCTCTAACCCATACGTGGTAGCTAATAGCTCATACCTATTTAGGTAGCTCTCTATATCATCGTCTTTCTCAACAAAATGATCTAAATGAAAATTCATAGCTGAGGTTGAGGCTCCTTGAGTAACCGTAGCATCAGAGGCAAAGGGACTGGCACCATTTTCAGGAGCATGGCCTTGAAACTCAAACTCCCTTAGTCGTAATTCATGTTCCCTTTGTAATCTTTTTTCCTCCTTTTCTGCTTCCCTCTCTGCAGCTAATTTCCTGTCTTGTGTTTCTGCAGTCAATCTTCTTTCTTCTGCTCCAATTTCTTAGCCTCAGCCTCAATCTGCAACCTCTTAGTCTCAGCCTCAGCTTCAAATTGTAACTTCTTAATTTCCCTGTCAGCCTCTAACTTTCTTTCGGCTTCAAACCTTCTTTCTTCGCGTTCAATAAATTTGTCACATTCCGTAGTAACATAGGCAACCATAACTTGCCCATCTAATCCTAACTCTTTTGCAGTCTGAACCGCAGCAGATCGAAATTTGGCCAGGTCCGCCATTGTCTATTATGTAAATTTATACAATGTCTAACCAACAATTCAATCTCTAATGGACAACACAGGCACCGTGAGCTCAACCTTATTTAATTCCACCCAAGGATACCTTTTAATTCTTATATTCCCTGAAGTGAATTACCCCCAATATTTTTATAGGGAAAGATTCAAAATCCCAAGAGCGAGACCCCAATATATGTGGTGAAGTGGGATGTTATAAATATTTATAGGGGACTTAGTGTACTGACTGAGATCAGCTGTGAAGGTATATATATATCTAATAAGAGTAGTGTATTATATATCACCTTACTTGCTACCACATATCTATATATCTCAGTCAGAATTATTCTGGAATAGTGTGATGACTACGTTATGTGTCTAGGGTATGTGTATGATGAAGTGTAAGTCACAACAACAGACAGATAAACCATTTAATTTAATCCACTACTCTTAACAACACTGTGACACTCACATACATATAACACTCTATGAGAATATCTTAAAGAAGTCACTCGTAACTTTTCAAATAACAATATGTATTCATTACTGGCATGAATGAATATGTGTCCTGATTCAACTACAAGGGAACCAGGAATCACAATCAATTTAAATTACAAGTTATGTACAGAATGTATTTAATATGAATATTGTAGTGACATATATTATTACAAATGTTCTATGTGTGTCAGTTGTGTAGTAGTAAAATGAGGTAATACTGGTTTTGTTTTGTTCAAGCTCTGTTGGTATTTGTCATCATGACTTCAATAGTTTGTCTTTAGGGACTAGTATTGGAGATGTTCACAGTTCCTGATTTTAAGACAAGTAAATTCCCCTCTTAATGTTAATTTTACAAAGTCAGTTCAAGATGAGGGGACATAATGTTGAGCTCAGCTGGCCAAGTTAGCTTATCTGGCGTGATGGCGGCAGGAAAGGACTCCTCTGCTCGAATTCTCCTCTGGGCTCTGGAGACACCTCACTGATAGCTAAAAGGACCAAGGAGTATGCTGTCCGACACTGGATTCAGCAAAGCTCTGACTAGGTGCTGCTCAGTACCATCAAGACCACTGTCCCTGAAATCAAGAAGGATGTACCTTCTACTTCATAACTAACTTAAACTCTCTTGTTACACTGATCACAACACAGCACAAACATTGAGTTCAGAGCATTAGGCCAACTGTCAGCTTCATTTGAAATACTTTATTCCAGTATTACCCTTCTTAATGGTTACTACGCCTCTGCAATTCCAGCATTATTTCTTTCTATTCAATCATCCAGGTGTCAGTGTACTGTTTGGCCATTCCATGCCGTTTTACTTCTCTCCGACACCCTCTGTTCAGGCTGGAGCATTACAGGCTTTACCTCACGTTGGCCACTGAACTACACATATATATACAGGCATAAATCAACAATTCACATTCAATTTTCATTAAAAGATATTGAATGGTTCAAGCTTACCACAATTCATACGAATAAACACAGATACGTTGATTAGCAATGAATTCTGGCACAAACTGGCACAAATTCCCATCTGCTTATCTTCCAGGCTTTTATTTAGCCAAATATAAGCTGGCTTCAACGCACTGATGCTTTATCAATCTTATTTAAACAAGTGGTTTCGAACTAACGCTCCCAAGTGTGTATATCAGCGAGTCTGACCAATGAGCCCCGTTTCGACAAGTGTTTGAAAAAATGTTACCTTTCCCCGTTTCCCCTAACAACCAAGATAGTATTTATAGCCCGACCAATCGTGGTTAGGCTTTCATTTGTTGCGCTACGTGGCTGCATTCAAAATATGCAATTTCTTCTACCTCCTGTTTCGAAGATGTGCTGTCTGGGTACTGTTATGTTTTCAACCGTAAACCCATCTAATGTTATCTTTTCTAATAAGAGTTTTTTTATGATTTATAAACCTAACTCTGGGAAAGGGTAGTGTATTTTATCACTGTCCGTCTGAAAAAAAATTAGTGCATGTAGACTTACACGCGTGATGGCAGCATTTGTGTATCGCGCTACGCGTGTTGCATGCGTTCCTGATTTTCAGCCCTCCCCTTCATCACACCTCACGATGCTGTACCTAGTTCGGTGAAATCTCTAACACTTTACCCCCTACGGCAGTATCAGCTATGGGACAGCCTTTACCTTTTTTAGCAGCTATATACTCTCAGTCCTTTTAGCTTCTAACGTTTTACTCCAGTTAGCAGAGTTCACCTATATTTGAATGACACTTGAGCTCTGATATAACCAACGGACTTGGTTGAAAGAACATGCCTCGCCACAAAAAAGCAGTACCTACAAGGGAAAAAAAATAGTTATAGGCGCTTGTAAGAAAAATTTAACGTAAATATTTGGATTGAAAACTTATGATAGTTATGAAAATTGGATAAAACCTGTCAGTTTTCAACTGAGAGTTTGTTTTTATCCAATTCTTATCTCCACCAAATCCTTACCTCCTCTTGATCACGGCGTTTCGGCATAGGGTACCCGTCATTTATGTTTGCCTTCATCTTGAGGTCAATGACCTCGCTTTTCGCATCTTTCTAGCTACAGTGTGCATCTAAAGGCAATCATTATAGATGCTTCCATCGGAACCGTCAATTATATTTAGGGTTATTGAAAAGTCGCTTGCTATTTTTAAATTGTTATTTCTTCAGTTCCATCCAACTAATTTATACGAAACAAACACCACAATAAAGACAAGTAATTGTCATTTTATGACATAAAATGCTATTTCTAATTAACATTCCATTTTAATTTTTTTTTTTGTATTCCCAAAACCAAATTCCACGCAGATTAAAAAGAAATAGTTGAGATGAGCGACAAAGCTGTCACATAATTAATTAGTTCATACCATTTAGCTCACCAAGGAGCATAGGTGTTCATCAGATACATGCCGAGTCCCTCCTGTCACGTGCCATCAGATACATGCCGAGTCCCTCCTGTCACGTGCCATCAGATACATGCCGAGTCCCTCCTGTCACGTGCCATCAGATACATGCCGAGTCCCTCCTGTCACGTGCCATCAGATACATGCCGAGTCCCTCCTGTCACGTACCATCAGATACATGCCGAGTCCCTCCTGTCACGTGCCATCAGATACATGCCGAGTCCCTCCTGTCACGTGCCATCAGATACATGCCGAGTCCCTCCTGTCACGTGCCATCAGATACATGCCGAGTCCCTCCTGTCAGGTGCCATCAGATACATGCCGAGTCCCTCCTGTCAGGTGCCATCAGATACATGCCGAGTCCCTCCTGTCAGGTGCCATCAGATACATGCCGAGTCCCTCCTGTCACGTGCCATCAGATACATGCCGAGTCCCTCCTGTCAGGTGCCATCAGATACATGCCGAGTCCCTCCTGTCACGTGCCATCAGATACATGCCGAGTCCCTCCTGTCACGTGCCATCAGATACATGCCGAGTCCCTCCTGTCACGTGCCATCAGATACATGCCGAGTCCCTCCTGTCACGTGCCATCAGATACATGCCGAGTCCCTCCTGTCACGTGCCATCAGATACATGCTTACATAAAAATATAGACCAAATGTAGATGCAGTTTTGATTACGTCGAATCGAACATTTCTGCTCTTTGTCTACACTCTCCGCTACAAGTTAGTTTTTTAATGTCTTATTCGTCTCTGTACTTGCTAGTTTATCCTTGTCTAAATCTTGCTCTGTGATTTTCTCCCCCCACTACGCCATGGATAGACAACCCAGTCGCCAGAAGTGGCGAATAGTCCATGAAAGTGTGGCGAATTTGAGTTTGCCATATTTTGGCTCAAATATTCAGCCAACATTTCGTCAGACAAAGTGATTATCAAATTTTACATTAACTGTAATCTTTTCAATTTGAAAAATATATTTCATCTTTTGCTCCTGGGGTACTTGTAAAAGAGCTAAGAGCTGCCATCATTTTCATGTTTGCTGTCTGTGGAGCCACAAGTGTGTAGCTGGTTACCTAACAGTAAACGTGCAGAAATGATATTATCATGATGTTGTAGCAGTTTGGTTTTATGATGAGGTTGGCAGCAACGTTTCACAACCTCATATTAGGCTCATTGTACGACATACACGAGGGAGCTGTAGTCCGATTCTTTGTCTGTGAGCGAACCTTCAATGAAAGCATAGCCAGTTGAGAGTTTCAGCCTCCGAGTTTTAGTCTGCAAGTTTTAGCCTGTGAGTTTCAGCCTGCGAGTTTTAGCCTGCGAGTTTCTGCCTGCGAGTTTCAGCCTGCGAGTTTCTGCCTGCGAGTTTCAATCTGCAAGTTTTAGCCAGCGAGTTTCTGCCTGCGAGTTTCAGACTGTGAGTTTTAGCCTGCGAGTTTCAGACTGCGAGTTTTAGCCTGCGAGTTTCAGCCTGCAAGTTTTAGCCTGCGAGTTTCAGACTGCGAGTTTTAGCCTGCAAGTTTTAGCCTGCGAGTTTCTGCCTGTAAGTTTCAGACTGCGAGTTGTAGCCTGCGAGTTTCAGACTGCAAATGATGCAGTTTACAGAGGTGCGGAAGACAGTTGCTTGTAGTGCAGTATACAGACGAAGCATTCTAGTGTTCCACATGTCATAAACAAGAAACCTGAGCTGTTGCCTCACGAATGCTGACGACAGGCGTTCACAGAAGTTGTCAAACGAGACAACTGAGTGGCCATCTTGCAACATGGGTGAACCATTGCGTTTACTTATCATTATCATAATTTCCTTTTCCGCTCTTTCGGACCACCACCACCTTTTAAAGAGCCTGCACCTAAGCATCCATGGGCTCATGTAGTGGTGGTTTCTGACGCAATTTGTTTTACATGATGTGGTTGCCAGTCTCATGTTAGTCGTCCCTTCACGACATGCCTGAGTGAGTAGTCTGTTCTGTCTTTGTCTCCTGGGGTTTAGACCCCTGGCAAGTACACGGGCTTGCTTGCTTGTGGACTGTAGTTTCCCCTCATACTTCAGTTCATGCCAGACAGAAAAGGTGCTATATTATTACAAATCAGAATTTTGGGAGTCGTTCTCCTGTCACATCTCGTTTCCCACCATAGTTGCAGTTTGGAAATTACATGAAAGTCGTGCGCTTCTGGCCATTGCACTAAATCGCACGACGCTTGAAATATTTGCCAAAATTTGCCTCATCTTTTTTCCCACCAAAGTTGCAATCTGTTTCATGGCGCGTTTTTTCGTGCGGGTAACTAAACATTTTGTTCCATCCTTAATAATGGCATTTGTCTGATTCTTGACACAATTTTTTGGTTTCCCCTTTGTTAATTCGGGTGAGAGTGTAAATACAGAATGGAGTGCGTTATACTGTATATGCAGTAACATTTATAACACGTAAGGAAGGGAAACCCGAGGCCTGTAAACAGTAAATTAATATGAGACAAACATGTATGTTTTCAGGCACTCGTAAGAAATAAAGAAGTAGAACACTAGACAACAGAAAAACAACAGACATGAGTGGCTTACCCAGGATTCGAACCCTGGACCTTCCGTGCGACAACCCCGCCTAGCTATGCAAGCGAATCACACTATCCTCCCTGCCACTAGGCATCACCAAAAATGATGCTTCGATGACAGGTCATTAGTGCGAACCGCAAGACATAACACCGGAAGTTTACCATGGGCAGTTCAGCTTATTAATGACGCAATCACTTCTGTTGTTCCCCTATTATACACAGTTTAGGCCAGTCCAGACAAGACAAAGACCTTAATACTGTCGTTCTGTTGTCTAGTGTTCTACTTCTTTATTTCTTACGAGTGCCTGAAAACATACCTTTATGTTTGTCTCATATTAATTTACTATATCTACAGTAACTTGGCGGATATAGTCGTTCAAGTCGATTCCCCCTTTAACAATGTTTCGGAGACTGAGTACTTAGAGAGTTTATTGTGAGGGATTTTTTTTATATGTACAAAGGCAAGATTTAAAAAAAAAAAAACAAGATATCCGTACAATTACAAAACGTGTTGTGATAAAGCAGCTGTTAATTAATTAGTCAAAATTCAGTCTATTTGTTTTTTCCCCACTCCACCCCCCATGCCATTTTTTGATGCATGACTTCAAAGCGTCATAAGCAAGACATCCTGATAAATGATCAAAGGGCAATAATAGCCGTCATCAGCGCGTGCAGCAGACAGAGAACAACGTAATTATTTCCCGCCATATTTTGGCGGAAGTGCTGCTTGTATTATTATATGTCTGGAAGGTAAAGGGCCATATGTTTAGTCGTCATAGTAACTGATGGAAGTTATTACAGTAACTAAGCAGTCGGGTTGATATGATACACGTCAGCCTAAGTTATAGTTAATCTGGTCACGTGTTGTCCTTCATCTGTACGCAGCAATTAAAACTGTTTTGTAGAGCACTGCATGTGGAGAAGGCGGTTGTCTATCAGAGATGTTAATGACGTTGTCCAGAGAAAACCTGAAACACGTTGGGGATGGGTAGGGCACACAATGAGGAAATCTCATTACCAGTCAGTGTATGAGTTACAGAAGGCAAAGGCAGCGAGGAAGAGAGCTGGTCACCCCACCTTCTTGAAGCTGGATCTAGAATAGTGAAGTCTCGAACACTTCACTTCGCTACGGCAGTATCTGCTATGGGACTATAGGGGTAGAAGAAGACAACAAAATCACACGGGGAAGAGATCTGTGAACAAATGAAAGGATTAAAGAAGACATGAAACGACGATGAGCGGATGGTACAGGGTAGGTTGATTTGGCATACATTTATTGAAGTCCTATGCTCCTTGGGGAGCTGAAGTATGGTGATTGAAGGCGTGTAGAGATGTGTGACGAACCCAGTTATGCTGATAGACACGTGATAATCTACGTCATTGTATTTTTGCTCAGTCCTCACTGTAAATATATAACATTTTATAAGTACTGTATTCACCACTATATCGGCCACGTGCCGTGTTGGAGTCACTATGAGTCACTGTGTGTGTCCAGTCAGCTGTGTAGAACTCTGACAGCCCAAACACCGACAACAGCAAACCCCGTTTACGCTTCTTTCTTCTCAGAACGTGTCCAGGAAATGTAAACAACATCTTATGTGTGTAATACACTTCCTTAGCGCGTTCTTCTCTTTCAAAGCATCCTCAGAAGTCTTCAGTAGCCCATAGTACGAATATTTTTGTCTGACAATGGCATTTATTGGACTGGGGTTTACCAGTTGTTTTGTTCTTCGCGTATTAAAGTGTTCCGTGCTAGCAGGCATTTTCCATGACTAGCCCTTCTCAGGGATTTAAAACAAGTAGAAGTAGTCTCAAAGTATTTACTGCCGTAGAGGAGTGAAGTGCTAGAGCCTTGACTATACTAAGTCCAGCTTCTAGAGGTGGGGGTGATAGTTCCCTTCCTTGCTGCCTTTTCTGTTTCATGGCTTCACTTTAGTAGCTGAAAGAAACTAGTAGTCCTTGTCAGGACTTAGTATTTATCAGCGTTGTAGTTGAGTTGACAGAGTTCACTTATTTTTGAATGGTAGTTGCGCTCTGATATAAATGACGCAGTACTAGGTGCATAATTGGCTCCATGCCACATAAGAAGCTTGAAGGAAGAGAAGAATAAAGACAGAAAGAAAGAAAGGAAAAGATAGAACGAAAGAAAAAAGCAGCTGCTGCAGCATGGGAATTTACTTGGTACAAGGAAGCAGTCTGACAGTCCATTTTATGTTGGAAGTAAAACAGTAAAACAGACTCAACACACTCGTGACATCCATGACAACAGAAACAAGACAATTTACACACATAAACAGAGAGGGGTAGGAGGGAGGAGTTTTTTGCTTGTTCACGTAACGTACACAAGCAAACAAACAGGCAAATGTTTCTAGATCACGTGTGCAAATGTAGTCGTTTCGGCTGAAGTGGTTCAGTTTACAAGGCTTTTCCGCGCAAAACTAACTTCTAAATTTTCCCGTTTAAGTTTAAATGTTGAGTTCCTTAGAAAACAAACGGGAATGGTGTATCTCCATTTTGTTAAGCTGACTTAATTGGGTGGCTACGGCATGAATTGAAAACATCCATAGAAGTTTCGAATCTTCAGGAACTGGTGTGGATCTGCTGTGCAGGTCATGCATGGGTACACGGTAATGAGAGAGCTGACAGACTAGCATAAAGAACACAAGTAATGGGGGGGGGGGGGGCATTGGATATAGATAAGAGAGAGGTATTTAGGACAATTAATGATCACCTGTTAGAGAACGAGACTGCAGTAGATGGAATCAACAAGGCTAAGATTGCTGAATTTGACGTCAAACTTAAGGCTAGCAAGAATGGACGTATGAGAGGATGCAACGGGCGTGTATACAACCGGCGAGCAACAGGTACAGCTAGCACTCATAGCCTTCTGTCGCGAGAGGGTAGAGGGTTATTGAATTTGATAAGATATCCTGGACATAAAGGTGTATCAAATGATACCAGGATAGTGCCAGATAAGAGTCTGGTCTTATCAGTAATACCCCTTCTTTGAAAAGAGTAAAGGTGTATAGACAACAAAGGTAGGGTCAAGCTGTATAAGTTCCCAGAGAAGATGGTTATGTAGTACTCTGAGTCCTTATTTGCTACCTCTCCAGATCCTCCTCTGTTAATATGGTAGTTATTATTGTTATTAACTCTGCTAGGGGTAATTATTTAAATAAATTCACCAACAAGGACTGTAACTTAACGTAAAGAATTTAAGTAAGTCTGCTGGTAAATATTTACAATTTATTTGTACATTTACTCTTTTCTGTTTGAAAAGTTTGAAAAGAAATCATATTACAACATCAAATAAATAATAAAATGTTCAACAAAGTCTTTCACTGAATTAAGATGTCTATCCCTATGGAGAAAGTCTTGCTTGGTTGGTCTCTCTCTGATTAAGTAATATTTGTTAATTTCATAGTTCTGATTGAAGATCTACACTGCTATAGTCATCATAAAATGTTTTATTTTATGTTTGGTGAACTGGGATATGCTGTACAGTTGCCTTTGTGGGCAACTTATCTGAGTCACTGAAGATGGCTCCTTCTGGTATTGGATAGAAATATTTGCTGAAATTCTTCCAAGTGGTATACACGAGATGTCTGGCCCTCTGACATAGACCGGCACTGCATCCGTCGTAACCTCAGTAAGAGATGCCTCTTGTATATTTGTTAGGTTTACAGGATAAAACCTGAAACGAAGTTAAATGGAATCCCTGTATTTTTCTATCAGTATCCCTCAATGACACAGATGGGGATGATAGACAGTTTCAGACAGAGTGCTAGCAGATGCACAAGATATAATATAGTAGCAACAATCAATTCAGTTCACTGTGATCATAAATTTCTTCTACATTTCTTTCTTATTTATAATCCTTTTCCCATGATCCGCCTCCCTACAATAATTTGGTCGTGAATAAAACTACTAAGTAATATATCAAACTATTCTTCTTCTTCCATCCTTAGCCATCAACCGGCAAAGCAGTATGTGGCCAGTACGCTTAGTGGCGTCTTAGGGCAACAACAAATTGATCAATCTATCGCTGTTTCCACCACGCCTAGTGGCGTTTTTGTGGAACAAAAACAGACCAAACAATCTATCATTGTTTCCGTAATCAGATTGGTTGGCAAGCAGGTGATCAGCCCACTGTGCGAAGTTTTTACGGGATGGAGTAAACAGCCCCATGCCCATACCCTCCTCAGTCGCCTTTTACGACATGCGTGGTAGGGTGCAGTGTTACTATTCTTTGCTCCCCTTTCGGGCCCCGGTAACACACGGGTGATATCAAACTATACAGTAATCCAATTACTTTCATCCTTCCTTATGTTCCTGGTATGTGTCTCATTCCATTAAGAAATACTTCTTTAAATACATTTCCAAACTTACAGACACTCTTTGGCTATCATTCTCAATTATTTTGAATATTTCCCAAGGCTGGCTTTGCGTCCAGAATTACACACAAGCCTGTAAGTTCACCAGCAACACACTGCAATTTTCTAACACATCTACACACTTCCTATTGTACAGGTGGATTAATCACTAGAAATACACATAAATATATATATATATATATATATATATATATATATATATATATATATATATATATATATATATATATATATATATATATTCGTCCTTACCCTCAGGCACACACACAGATGAGCTGTTAATGGCTGTTTAAGGTCTGCTTTTAAGTACAGAAGGCAAATCGCCTCCACTAACACTTGCTTTCTTTTGCCGCTCGCTGTCGATTTCAAATATTGTGACTGACCTGATTCTGTTAGGCACGCACTATATATATAGGGTGACCTCGAGCGTCCGAGGTGGTTCCCCAACGAATGTGTTTTGTGTTCAGAAAATATTGGTAAATTTTGCCTATTGAGCAAATCAGGAAAACTAAGATTTTATTTATCTAAATTATTCCTGGAGCGATTTTATTCATCTAAAGTTTAAAATACGCCCTAAATTATTCTACATATTTCTAGTAAACAACCATTTTCATTCCTAAATGCATTTTATTCTATGCGTACCTTACACAGCTAAATAATGGACAAGCCTGAGGCTTCGATGCATTCAACTAGAGATCTCTCCCGTCCTATATCAGTATTTGTAAAAGTATTAGTACTTACGGGTAGAGCAACATCCCTAATATCGTTTTGGTAGCCTCTTCCAGATGGTACTTCTTTCATAATAATAATAATAAATAATAAATTCTTTAAGCGCCAAACACGGCGCATAAGGCAGAAACCAGTGCTCTCCAGGTTGTTCGTTGTGACGCCACTCCTCTTAGCTCTTGCACATTATTTAGGCCCAACGTTCTTCCTTCTCTTATTATTGTTCTTCTGAGTGTTTCTTTTGGTCTTCCTTTTTTCCTCTTACCCTCAGGAACCCAAGTGAGCGCCTGTAGTGGTATTCGTTGTTTTGCAGCGACCGATATATGACCATCGTCTTTTCCTTATATAGTCGGAGACATATTTCTGCCTAGAGTCTTCTCTTATTTGCGATTAGTCTTGAATTCTTAACATGTTCATGTTTTCTAAGTTTGTTCTCGAATGTATTCAGCTTGTTCTCCAATGATTTTGTTATTTTCCAACTCTCACAGCCGTCACTGAGATAACATTTGAATTACGCAGAATTATTCGATCGTAATTTCCAAATGTTAGATAATCATTGAAGGCGCTAGCTGCCAAAGCAATTCTATATGACACTCTTGTTGTCACCATCCTGATGATGCCTAAATAATTAAAACACTTTCATATGGGTTTGCCTGCAATACATATTTGGACTTCCATTTTATTTATCCAAGGCTGTAGTAAACACGGCATAACGGAGCGTTCTGATTGGTCTGTGTATCTTGCAGTTCTTACAGTGTGTGGCGCGCGGTGTGGTCAGAGTTACGCAGAATTCGTGTTGTGATACAGACGTCATTCATGACACCTTCGTCATTTGATGACGGAGGCTTAAACACCTATGGGTTTGCCTGCAATAATGTAGATTCTGTTCAACAAAAAGAATGTGCAAATCTTATTAGCGTGACCTATGTCTGGTCTCATTGGTGAACCGGTCATGGTTTGACTAAGTTTTAACGTGTAAAAATTTTGGTTTATGGAGAGTTAACCATCACCAGATTCTAATGAAGGCCCAAACATTCTCAGATCAGAAGTAGAGAATGCAATACATATGATACAAAAAGGAAAATCAGCAGGCACGGACAACATAAAAATTGAAATGATAGAAGCCCTAGAGAGCTTTGGTATAGATACAATCATAGATCTATGCAACGATATATACAAGACAGGATATAGACCACACGACATTAAGACATCAGTCTTTATAACATTGCCCCCCAAAAAAACCTAATGCAACAGAATGTTCAGACTTCAGAACAATCATCCTGATGAGTCATGCAATTAAGATACTGCTCAAAATCATACAGGAAAGAATATAAAGTAAGGTAGCGAAATCCAAGAAGAACAGTTTCGTGTTAGACGGAACAGCGGAACAAGAGAGGCAATATTTTGCCTAAGAATATTAGCAGAAAAATATACAGTGGTCCAAAAATGTATGTACATGTGCTTCATTGACTATAAGAAGGCTTTAGACAGAGTCCATAATGAGAAAATAATTGAATGCCTCGAAGACATAGGTATTGATGGAAAAGATATAAGAATACTCAGTGTGTGCTGTCCCCCTGCCTATTTAATCTATACACCGAAAACATTTTCAAACAGATACAGGAAATACCAGGACTGAACATCAGTGGAAGGTCAATAAACAACCTTAGATATGCAGATGATACCGTGTTGATTGCTGAAAGCGAACAGGAGTTACAAGAACTAGTGAAGCAAGTGAACAATATAAGTCATGAATATGGACTCGACATTAATATTGAGAAAACAAAAACTATTATAATTAGCAAAACAGACGATAAGCCCACATTAAAGATAAGCATAAATGGGAAAATCCTGGAACAAGTCAAGAGCTACGTATATCTTGGTCATATAATAAAAGAAGATGGCAGATGTAAAACAGAAATCAAGAAGAGAATAGGAATGGCCAAAGCTACATTTAACAACATGAAACATATACTGACATCTAAACAGTTACCTCACAAATTAAAACTGAGAATCATAAAGTGTTATATATATTCTGCATTTCTGTATGGTGTAGAAACATGGACGATGAATAAGCATTTGGAAGAAAGAATTGAGGCTCTTGAAATGTGGATATATAGAAGAATGGGGCGTATCTCATGGAAAGAGAAGAAAACAAATAAGGAGGTCCTAGAAAATCTAGGTATGAAAAGAGAACTAACGAGGGAGATCAAAGTTCGGCATTTAAAATACTTTGGCCACATAAAAAAGGCATAACACCTTACAGAAGACCATAATAGAAGGGAGAGTTGAAGGCAAACGTGCAAGGGGAAGACAGCGCTATAAGTGGGAAGATAACATCAAGAGATGGACAGGAAAGAGTCTATCAGAGTGCACCACCAAGACAAGAGACAGAAGACGTTGATCCATTACAGCCAACCTTCGTTGTGGAGATGGCAGCTGATGATGATGAACCGGCGTGTAATGTTTGGTTTGTGTTTGCTGAATGTATTCAGCGATTTGGGTTTGTTGTTATACTGATCATAAATGTCTGTTAGATACTTTCTTTTCTGTTCTTGATTGAATTTATTGTTAAAAAAGTATTGTTGTTTATGTTTGATTAATATACTGATTAATGTTTATGATTGTTGGATATATTGAATGGTATTTTTGTCGGATACATTTGTCACTGGGAAGTTATCACGTTCCGGGGATCGAAAATTGGTAGCGTCACTCTTCAATTAACCCAGCTGTAAATGGATACCTGACTCCTCTCCTGGGTTAGGGAAGGCTAAAGCAACGGGGAAGGGAATTGGTCACAACTCCTCATGAAAAAAAAAAAGCTCGACCCAGTTTGATGAAGTCTCAAACACTTCACTCTACAGTATCTACTGTGGGAATACCTTTCCTATTAATGTGGCTATTCTCAGTTGTGTAGAACCCCAGCCGTTTCGTTGGAAGACAGACTGCGTTGGAAGACAGACTGCGCTGGAAGACAGATTGCGCTGGAAGACAGATTGAGAGCACATAATTTACACGTGGCTTAGCGTAAGTGGAGATAATGTCGCAGCGTGTACACATCGAGCCATTTGAACGCCAGCAACATTTATTGCTATTAATGCCATACTCCGCCGCTGTGTCTGTTGGGCGTTTAATGGGTTCAACATGCACACATTCTCATCATATATGTTATTGATCTGTTGACGGGTTATTACGTTCTTGTCCATCACGAGGAAAAGCCTGGATCCTCTTATTAAGCCGTGTTTGTAGCGATAGGTAAGACAGGTACAACTATAGGTGTAGTGCGAGCTGTTGTAGAATTAAAGGACTCGTGTTTTTCCTTACCTTCGGTATGTTATGTGTTGGCTCAGTACCTCTGCTAGATTTCCGGAGTTATTTTTCTCCAGGGTTGTGGAGTCGGCCAAAAAGTTTTCCGACGCCTGAAATTTTAGAAGTCCGACTCTCGAATCAGACTCTGACTACCGTTTTTTTTACTAATCATATGACATAACATTCAGAATCGGAGTCTGGGCATTTTTACTGACCCCGACTCCACTAAATAACGGCCGACTACCCCACTCCGACTCCATAGCCGTGTTTTTCTCTTACGGCTTTGTTTGATGTTTTTTTTTTTTAGTTGCTTCATCTTTTAGCTTCATTACTAACATTTCAGCCCTCCCACCCCCTCAGAGCACATGCCGTCAACTAATACATGCCTTCCTATTATGTGCTATCCGTTCAAATTCTTTCCATGTCTTCTTTGTCCACATCATGTCAAATAATAGATGCCCTTGTTAATTGTTTTGTTTGTTTTGGTCTCCTTGTTGTTCATTTACCCGGGAATTCCAGAACAAGGACTGCCTTGTAACTGTCACGTGGTTTTATCATCAACTACTATCAGTTTACTCCACTTTTTATTATTTATATCTTCTGTAGGGCTGTGGAGTCGGAGTCGTGGAGGCGGTCGTTTTTTTAGTGGAGCCGGTAACAATTTCTGGAATCCGACTCCGAACTGTATGCCATATTACTTGTAAAAAAAACTGTAGTCGGAGTCGGGAGTGAGAGTTGGAATTCTAAAATTTCAGGAGTCGGAGAATTTTTTGGCCGACTCCATAACCCAGGTGTTCTGTCTCTGTCCTTTATCCATTGACTGGCTTCATCTTTTCAGTTTTTTTCCCTCTTCGATGTCAAATTAATAGGACTCTCTTTATTTGCCTCTGGTGTCTTGGAACATGCAGAACTAAATTTTCTTGTGTGTGTTGTCCCTTATGTGTCGGCTTATATGTCTTTAAAATAACGTATTTTTAGTATTTTGATCATTGCTGTCTGTAAACTTACTTACTTACTTAGTCGTTCCTCTTCTACCGTGAGGTGTAGTGGTTTGGAAGAGAAAGCGCCATACTAACCTATCGGCTGTCTTTCTCCTGGCTTGGTTCCATTCTAGTCCTCGGTCCTTCAAAGATTGTCTAATGTTGTCCTCCTAGCGGACTCTGGGTCGTCCTGGAGGTCTGGATCCGTGGCTGTTAGCCTCCCATGCTTGTCGTGGTAGCCGATCGTCTCCCATTCTGCAGACATGACCAAACCATCTTAGTTGGGACTGTTCTACTTGGGTCTGCAGTGGTTGGGTTTTTAGGCTCTTGACGTATCGTCTGGCTGCGGACAATGTCTCTTCTTGTTATATCAACCACCTTTCTCATATACCTCATTTCTGAGGTTCGGATGAGACGTTTGTGGGTTTTAGTCTGTAAACTTATAGGATTATTTTTCTTCGCGGTGTTATCTTTTTATATCTTTCAGCTTACAGAGCTGTTTCCTTTCAGTGTTTCAGTTTACAGCGTTGTTTAGCGTTTTTTGTGTTAACTTACATTTCTGTTTAGTTCATATCTGTTATATTGCCTTTTATGTTTAGTTTTTAATTGTGTTTACTGGTAAAGTTTTATGTTTTATATCAGCTGTGCCGTATCTTATTTAGATTTTGTCCGTGCTGTCCGTTAACACTTGGGAAAGAGAAGCCGCATTACAGTCAGGAAAATAAGAAGAAAATGTAGTAATATCTAGAAACGACGATAGTAGGGGCATATAAATAGACAATGTGAATAGAACTTAGATGATCTTTCTGTTTCCTTCAGTTTCTTCTACATCCTTCAAATTTTGTCATAATTTTATTATTTAACACTTTGTTTTTCTGTCCCACAGAATTTGACTTGGATTTACTTGATCAAGAACTGAACAAGATTGGAGGAACTGTAAGTGCATTCATGTTTGTGTTGTGTGGACACGATTCCACAAGTGTGTCACCTCATTCTAACACAGTGTTTGTTGACGCACATTTTTTTTAAAACTGCTAAATCCTCATTATTGGTGGGGTGACAGAGCTTACGTCATCTGGAGTTCATTGTCTGACATTTTACTAAACTGCTTCAATGAAACAAACTGACCATTTAAAAATACAGATTGTGAAAACATCAGCAAACGGACTTTACTGTCTGTATTAAAAGTAAATTCTTTGAATTATTTTAAATCGGCCTATTCCGTGTAGTTCCGTGGTGGTCTCCGAGGTCATAAAGAAATAATAGGACAACTATTCTCTCAGACATGCCTTAAGGGGCGACTAATATCGTCTTCTCCTTCCTCGTTCACTCTCAGACGTCGACTTTTATATGTTCAAATAAAGCAGTGGTCAGCGTGAAGCTGTTGGTATCTCCAAAGAGTTTCTTTTTTTCTCCAGTAATGTCCATATGTGCTTTCTCTGTTCCTCATATGCTGGGCATCTGTGAAGTAGATTTGCAGCAGTCATTATATCGGTTACCACAGTTACACTCATCAGTACAGTAGTTCCTATCTTTAGCTTGTTGAATAGATGGTATCCCAGATAGTTGTGGCCTGAGCGAAGTCTGAAGATTACCACTTGTTCACTTCTGCTAAGCTGGTAATATGCAGCATTTAAAAAAATGTTTTGGGTGACCTAGATGCTCTGCTACGCTTTTGCTCCTGTATCTGCTCTTGATAAAACTTTTGGCCACGTCATAAGTTTATGCTTGTGTTAATTTGGAGTAGCTTTCCACATTCCGTTGTCAGTCTGTCAGCCTCTTCATTTCCTAGGATGTTGCAGTGAGATGAGATCCACTGTATCACAACTCTGTTGAATTGCTGACATAGTTTGCAGAGTGTTACTCTCAGGTCATCAGTGTCGGCATTATTCTAACCGGCGGCATATAAAGCTGTGCACGGGGATGGCAACCGCATCATATAAAACACGTGGCTACAAAAACTACCTCTGCAAGCGCACATGAATAATTTGGTGCAGACGTTCTATAAGAGGACAAGCTGCAGCGATGGCCTCGGTCTCTATTAGAAACAAGCAAAAAAGGAAACTATGAGGCTGATAAAAATTATCTAAAACAGCGAAGATGAAATAATGTTTCACTATGATTGTGTGGATGGATACCTTGTGGAAAAATGGTTAGGGGTCATTCAGAGCAGATAGACGGGAAGGTTACTATTAGCTATGGAGTAATAACGGATTGAATGATGATCCGTTATGGATCACAGCGAGGAAGAAAGGGGGGAAGGGGGATGGTGGAAATGCTGGAAAAGCCCCATTCATAGATTTAAAAATAGTTTTAAAAATAGACTAGGCGTATAATGTGGTATAGCATGACATGTAATTATTTCATTAGGGGTTGCACTAATGATATATAATTTAATGTAATGATTCCTGAGCTAACAGAGTTCCGTGTACAGCTCGTTCAGGTTACGTCATTGACCTTCTCATGTGCTGCTGTTGTTAATGCTGATATGTCCTATGTGCTACTGTTGTTACGGCTGCTGCGATATAGGCTGTAATCAAATTGTCTTGTTGCTTCTCTTGATGCTATTGCTGCCACGCGTGAAGGGGAGAATTTGTTTTGATTTTGAGCCAATGTTGTGGCTGAGGAGTTATTAGTTTTTTTATTCCTTGTACATTTCAACAATTGCATCATCCCATGTGTCTCAAAGAAATGTACAAGTTTAACTTTCAATGACCGGCAACGTTGTCCGCAATCCAAAAATTCGTAATTATTTATACTCGTAGTTTCATTGTGCTGCAATTTTTAAACGCGCATCTGTTGGAAAGACTAAATCTTCTTACGGTTGTTATAGATAGAACTTTTTATCCACGCGCAACTTGACATTCTCATAACAGTTGCTATGATGATAATGTATACTTATACCATGTTAACATTGTTACCTTAAATTTGTTCGTTATTGGCGGCATGCAGCGGTTAACATTGTTTCTTGTATTTTATTTATGTGAGTTGTGTACCTTCCTCACATCAGAGTATGCTTGAGTTTCCTCCCGTTCTGTCGTTTTTCGTCACTTGTCTCTGGTATTCCACGGACTTTAGAACCATTTACCATTGTGTTTGTTTATTGGTCTGACAATTTACATGCTTATTGCATGTGGGCTTTATTAGTTGTCGACTATTTCTCCTGGTTTAAGATTATCAAGTTTTACTTTATCGGATAGTACTAAGACAAGCAGACATCTACGTGTTATTTATACAATAGGAAAGAGTCCCTAACCCCGTTTAGTTCCCTGGGGTCCGTAAAAAGACAGAAAGAAAAGACCTACTGCACTCTCAGGCACGTCGAACACGGCGACTAATACTCGGTTATTCATGAGGCTGACAACTTCATCATGTGAAATAAATTGGCACAGAAACCACTGCTTCAAGAGCATTTGAATGCTTTGTGCAGGCTTCTAGAAAAAGGGAGCAAGTACAGTGGTTGCCCCATGCTCCTTGAGAAGTGCGAAGGAAAAAGACGATGATGATGATAAGAGTCCCTAATATTTGAAATGTCTCCGAGAAGTTTCCCAGGGTCTCTTTGGAAACAAACAAAGAATAGAAGTACTCCATATTGGTATCAAATACGACTAATACGCGGTTATTCATTGGACTGGCAACCTCATCATTAAAACAAAGCGATCAGCAAGTGTACATGAACACTTTGGTGAAGGTCTCCTAAAAGGTGACCAGCTACTGTGGTGGTTCTGTGCTCTGTAAGAAGCAGAAATCGAAGTTGTGAGTTGTGTGGAGTGATCATTTCAAAAATGTTTTCCTGTGATTTATAAATAACGTCTCCATCCACATCATTGCCCATGAGCTCCCTAGGGAGCATACGCCTTCAACAAATTCATGCCAAGTTCAACTGTCCCGCCCCATCAGTTGCAAATATATATATACACAGGGTGTCCCTAAAGTCTTTGTACAGTTTGAATCTTTCTTCGATAATTTCACTTCTAAATAAGATATAAATAATCTGTAAAACGAAATAGAGTGAGAGTTTATTCAAGATTTAGCATATTGTATGAATGTTCTTTCAACATATCCACCATTTTGTTGAATGCAGAGTTATTTCCCCAAAAGCACACACGACATTCACTTTAGGGTAACTTCAAAATCGCATTCAACTTTGTATCCGAAATGACGAATATACTGAAAGTTTACATTCTCTCAGTTTAATAGGATAAATCTTGAATAAATCCTCAATTTTTCACTGTGTTTATATCTTATATATAAGTAAAGTTATTAAAGATTCAAACTTCACAAGGACTTTAGGGACAACCTGTATACCGTATATATATAATTAAATAAAATATTGAAATAAGCCTTCAGTCGAGTAAGCGAGACCATTTTTATCTCGTTGACACAGCGAAGTTTACTGTACATATTTGCTCTCCTTCTTGGCTTTGAACGCCATCACCTCAATAGGCAGGGGAGAGAATCTTATTATGAGTGTAGACAAGGGGTAGATTATTACATCGAGAGTCAGTAGGATCGTCCAGTTTACCTACCTCACGTTGTTTCGTTGGAACTGCTTCGTCCGCCTCTTGTTCTCCGCCTTCTCATTCTTGTTCTTTTTATCCCTTGTATTTATGCGTATTATTTACCCTCCTCTTCCAATTGTCACCAGTGCTCATCATTTGCGGATCCATAGGTTCCCCGTGTAATTACGGGCGGTCTCTGAAGAAAAGAACAGAATCACTGTTACTTCAAGCATGTCCTAAAGGGCAAGTTATGTTTGGTACATGAGGATGGCAACCTTATTATGTAAAATAAATTGTTAGAGAAACCTTTGTTTCAAGAGCACATGCATGCTTTAGTGTGGACTTTCTGTTAGGGGACCCAACTACTGTTGTGGTTTTATGCTCCGCAAGGAACGAATAGGGAAATAATAAAGATGATTAGCAACACGGGAGATCTGGGTTGGAGCCGTCGAGGAATTCACGACAGACGTGGCCAGTCGACAGAGTAATATAATATCTCTGCAGAAAAATGTGCAAGATAGTTTACTTTCTTCTTC